>CM018692.1:86584264-87184264 GCA_009363875.1 Mikania micrantha | reverse complement strand
TGATGGGTCACAGCCTAGCTGAAGTCATCCATTCTAATAAGACTGGTTGGATCACATGAAAAAATGTAAGTCCGACTCTATATAAGTGCCAAACACTGGGTTACAGCCTATTTGAAGCCTTCCATTCAGTTAGGTTATGCTAGAAAGACACAAAAATAAAATAAGTTTGATTCCATACATGTGCCATACACTGGGTTGCAGCCTAGTTGAAGCCACCCATTTGGAAAGAACAAAATCTCAGTCAATATAGTTCTTACCCGTGCCATATTGCTTTGTAAAAACCTAGCTGAAGCCGTCCATGAGAATGTGTTGAATTTGAGGAAGTTATCAAAAGAAAAATGCAAAAATATAATAAATTGGAACCTTATAGAATTTATGATGCTAGGTATTAACTTATGCTGAGAGGAGTTATAAACAAGTTTTGACCATTACTAGTTAACTAGAATGGGTAACACAATCAGAAGATATGATTAATCACTGATTTGTTGAAAAATAAAGTATGGTCAGGTTTTAAGTGCACAATCACATCAATATTTGCATCATAAACTCAATGTGTCCTAGGTTTAACAGTCAAAGATGCTAAATTGATATGTTCTGGTATACATCACTCTCTTGAAAGGTTTCTTACAAAAACATATATTCTTCTTTTAATAGTTAGTTGTACACCTTCTTTTTATCAGAAAAAATATAAAAAGATTTTTCATTTCTCTTTAAGTGATCATTTGTTAATTCAGTTGCTAAATTTGTGTCTCGACCTTTCATCAAACCAGACAAAAATTCATAATTTAAATCACAACATGGATAGGATGTCAATATTAAACGGTTGTTGTGTCTGATTGCTTGTTTGTGTCAAACTGTCAAAAGTTTAAAGGTGTTACGACATTCATATTAGTGAATCACCTTGGATGTTCACTAACACGAATGAACCAGACAGACGAATAGGAAATTCGCCTGAACTTTACTGGAGAATAGGTGTATGGAACGAATGGATATCTAGGACGAATGAAAAACTCACACGAATGAGATATGCATCGAATGCCACTCATTCGCTTGAGGATTTCATTCTCCCATCTTTCTCGTTCGTGTGACTGTGTGCATAACCATATTCTCCTGATCCTCTACTTCAATCATCATTTCCAGTTTAAGATGTTACCTTGATTCCATCTGATCAGATAACGTTCTTTGATTGTTTCAAGTACTTGTGGAATCAAGAACCACCGACTGTGAATCGATTTTGGACCAAATCCGATCGAAAGTTTAGGGTTTCATAGTTCTGTCTAAGTTCGATCAAATAGACCATTAAAATGAACTCAAATCAATCTAAAACCTATCCTAATCGTTTAATCAGGCTTTTCTGATTACAATGTTGCAATTTTTATGGGTTGATCGTGGAGTTTTTAACTTTAGGGTTTAACGAGCCTCGATCGAATGAATGTAATTTCATTCGTGTGACTTTTCATATGAATGACGTCATTCGTTATTATTTTATGACGAATGATTCCGGACACACGAATGAATTTAATTTGGTAAGTCATTTGTGTGACATGCTCATTCGTGCCTCATGCTCATTCGTCTAAGGCACTATTCGTGTGTAATGGGCTTTTCATTTTAGTCATTCAGACAAATGAGACACTTTGGTTAATAATTGTCAAATTGTTCACATTTCTGTTAATCTGATCAAACACGTTTATTTCCTTTTGATTACAGAATGGGAAATCTCAAGGCATTTCCAAAAAACAACATCTGTGCTCATCTTGACTTATCTACCAAGAATCATGTTCATTTCACTGACATTATCTCTTTTCTGAGACGGTCTCAGATTTTGACTGCCATTTCCACTATGCATGTTCGATACTTGTCACATCAAAGATCATTCTAGGAGACAGCAAAGATAGACTGCACGGTACAGCCTATAGTGATCAAAGGCACTATTGGAGGAAGAGATGTTGCTGTATCAGCTGGGCACATCAGGAGGTTATGTGGCTTTCAGGACATTCCAGACCATCCTGTTATTCTAGACAAGCACCTGGTTGGTGGATGCTTTTTGAGGTGCAAGTACGAAGGAGATTTGACCGTTGTAGTTCTCAACAACGCCTGTCTCAGTCCTCCCTTCAAGCACCTTTGCCACGTTCTACTTTAGTGTTTAGGATCAAGGCATGGAGGTTTTGATGATTTGAGTGAGACTCTTCGGTCTACCTTTTTTGCACTCATACTGAACATTCCCTTCAACTTTTCTAAGAATGTATTCACACACATACAGGAGAATGTCATCTTCAAAGGAGACAAGAAGTACTTAATGTACCCCAGGATCCTTCAGACGGTCTTTTATGCACAGCTACGAGATCTTCCCAAGACCAATGCTGATATCATCCGGTTGTAGCAAATGTCAGACACTACTCTCAACCGCGTTAGGTCTCATAGGTAAAAGTATGCCAAACCCCCAGCTTGTAACATCACTATATTTCAGGCACTACATTACATAAATGTTTGTATTGTTAAATCCTGATATGATAATTGATAATTACTATGGATTATTGGATGTTATTGTTATTGATATACATTACGGAGAACACATAATTAAGAGCATAAACCATGGGAAATCTAGTTTGGAAAATAACTAGACAGAACCAGAGAGTTTATTGCAGGGACATATATATGAGATGATATGATTGGATTTGGAATTGGTAATGGTATGGGATTCTATAACCAAAGATAGGCAAGGATATAATCATGGTCTATCGAAGAGGTGGTGGGATGGCGGCTGAAGCAGTTGCCACTGACTTCTACGTATGCCCCATACATAAACCATCTTCGGTTTATCATGATTATATCAGTGTTGAGGATTTGGTGAGGAGAATCTGAGGTTTTGGTTTGGAATGACAAAGGTTTATGACTTTGTTATTGGTTGGTTACTAAATATAGTCAAGGACACATGGTCATGGTTTATCGAAATGGTGGTCAGACGGTGGCTGGATAGGTTGCGACCTACTCCTACATATGCCCTATACATAAGCTTATTTCGGTCTATTGTGGATATGTCAGTGATATGATTTAGTGGGACTTGGATTGGGAAATCATATTATTTAAAGTAATAAAATAATGAAAGTGTTATTGAAAATAATTACCCGATGGTGAGGTTACGAATATAATTTAAACGCGAATGTTATTTCAGAAATATTAAACTTAGTAATGTATTCGCGTGGGTGACGATTCACATGAATATAATTATTAGGAATAATATACTGAAATGGTATTCCATAAATCGTAAATCGAATCGAAATACGATACGAGCGTTCGATTCGAAAAGGTGACGATCTTTACGAATGCGTACGTAAGTAACACGTTTCGACGAGATAACCGAAATAATATCTAACGATATTAAATTAAGAAAAGTAATTTAAAAACATTTATTAGGAATCACAATCTTAACTGGAATTTAATAAAATCATTTTATTAAATAAATACCTAAACGATAATAAATGAGGCCATTTTATGCAATAAATTTAATTAAAATCATTATGCTAAACAAAATTTAATTATTTAAATGTTTCGTGTTTTAAAATATATATTACGAGAAAAACCGAGCAATGTGATAATGATAACGCGTAATAAGCAAGACCAAGCACGCGGGGACGATCCAGAGTTTAGAAAGAAGAGCCACTTCTTCTTTCTCATTTCTCCCAAACACTTTCTCTCTCTAAACAACCATTTTAGTCACCCTGCTCTCTCTCTACCTTCTCTCTAGAATATCTCCTTCATTTCTCAGCGGTTTTGCAAGATCTTGGTGCCTAAAAGTTCGTGTGATCGAGGAGAACAAGAAACCACGAAGAAATCCAACGTTTGGTCAACATTTCGAGATAAATTGTGAGTTTTACTTTTGTTTCTCACGCTAACAACAACCGGTTTGCATACTTACACTTTAAACGAATTCAACATTTTGAAAACTCTAAAACGAACTAGTATGGATGTGGGAAAGCTATGGATGTGACTGTAACATGGAGAACTTCGAATATGATGATGATGAACAGGTGGTTCGCTATGAAACAGATCGGCTGAACCTGTGTGGTCGAGTGCTATGTTGGCCGAACCCTACCAAGGCCGAAACTTTATCTCGACCGAACCCACATAGGAGCCACGAACCGACATGGTGCCACGAACCTGAGATGGGCGAACCAGGGTGGTGCGAACCTGGAGTTCGCGAACCATTTGGCTAAACCTTAGCACCTTAGTCGAGTCTATGAAGCTGGAACCATGGAAATCGAACCTATAAGCATTCGAGCCTAGGGTGGACGAATCTTCCCTTCTACCGAACCTAGAACCCCTCGAACCCTAAGGACTACGAACCTTGACAGGCTTTGGGTAATCAGCGAACCCTTGGGCTGCAAACCTTGGCATGACCGAACCAGGAACCATTGTTGAAGCCATGAGGGTGGCTGAATCTGGATGTTCGAATCTGGGTTAAAAATAAGTGAAGCAACAAGAGGATTATGCATACCCATGCATGCATGACAATTTTAAAGACTACAACCTCTTCTCTCTCTAAAGATAAGTTTTAAAATTATAGATTTATGTACATTGAACATTTTATGTGAATAACCCAAGTATAATTTTCTTAAACTTAAATTAAATTTTAATAACTTAGATTATGGTGGTCGATTCAATTAATCATGCATGTATGTATAGATGTGTGTACGAATAAGGTTACCACCTTTTAGTATACACATGTATGGGGGTTGCACACAAGATTTCACTCTCAGTCTATCATCACTATATAATTAAAACCAACAAGTTTAAACTATATTTTGATGATAATGATTCCCGTAGCAACAAGTATCATTCTAACTTAGGTAAAATAAACTAAGTAAAAGTAATGCTTACGCATTTAAGATAAACATGTATAGACACTTAATAATGATCAAACTTACATACTTAGTGATAATATGAACGCATAGTGATGATACTAACACTTAGTGACGGTATGAACACTAGATAATGAGATGTGAACATATCGTAAACCTAGACATTAGGGGAGTTTAAATGTCAGGTGAACTTATACATTAGGTGAACTTAAAGGAGAACCTAGTGTTAAGGTGAACTTAGACATTAGGCGAACCTAGACGTCAGAAGTAATGGAACACATTTCACTCATAATTATCCCCTATAGGATAAGGTTGTGAAGTGGAACACTTGAGAAACACATGTATACCCTAAATTCTAACAAGTGCATAATCGTGGTGCATTGCAACGGTGGTGGGACGGCGGCTGATGCGACTATGGTCAAGTCTACGTATGCCCTATATATAAGCTTGTTGCACTGCATCGGGAGGTTGTCAGTGTTAGTATAAGGTGGGAAATGTTTGAAACTTACGAATACTTAGTTAATATTAAATATGACCAATTAGGATACTTTAGTATAATATTAGGAGATTACTACTTTATTATGGGTTTAATGATAGATAGGAGACAAATATAGTTCCTATATGTAATCCTAACTGTTGTAATGAACTCATTTGACCATAGTTTTTGTGACTTACATTGTAAACGGTAGTAACATGTTTCTAACATCCTCAGAAACATGCCGCCGTGCTGTCACAACGAAGATAGTACAAACCCACATGACAGAGAAGCTAACAACGGTAATGCGAGCAATGGCTTTCAAGAGTTGGCAAACCTTATCTCTAGGTTGGTGACTCAACTTAATCAAGCCAACCAAACTCTCAACTAAAACAGGGGTGGTGCAAACCCACCAGTTTCCGCATTTAAGCACTTTAACTCATTTAATCCGCTAAAATTCACGGGTTCTGAGGGAGCCACTGGTCTACTACAGTGGTTTGAGAGTATTGAGAACACCTTCATCAACAGTGACTGTCCTGAGAATTTGAAGGTGAGGTATGCCACCAGTTTTTTCCAAAAGAGAGCACTAACTTGGTGGAAATAAGTGAAGGAACAAGAGGATTATGCATACCCATGCATGCATGACAATTTTAAAGACTACCACCTTTTCTCTCTCTAAACATAAGTTTTAAAATTATTGATTTACGTACATTGAAAATTTTATGTGAATAACCCAAGTATAATTTTCTTAAACATAAATTAAATTTTAATAACTTAGATTGTGGTTGTCGATTCAATTAATTATGCATGTATAGTATAGATGTGTGTACGAATAAGGTTACCACCTTTAGTATACATATCTATGGGGGGTGCACACAAGATTTCACTTTTAGTCTATCATCACTATATAATTAAAACCAAGTTTAAACTATATTTTGATGATAATGATTCCCGTAGCAACAAGTATCATTCTAACTTATGTAAAATAAACTAAGTTAAAGATACACTTATGGATTTAAGATAAACACGTAGATACACTTAATTTTGATCAAACTTACATACTTATGAACAAAAAACATACGATAATTATAGGTTGTTGAAGTATCTTTGATTTCACATACTTGAGCGTGCATAAAACAAAACACTGAATCTAAAGCATTTAGGTGAGTTCTCATAACCTCCTTTTTAAATCATTTTGTTTCTAAACTCGGAGGTGGAACATTTATACCAGAATTTTATATATTATTTTGATAACACATGGGTGACACCTGGATTACCATTATGATATTCATCTTATTTAATTATTAATGGTTATGGATTGACATGGATTATTACACTCTGTGAGTCAATGTTGGTTGAGTTGACTTCGGTCCTTCGCAATGTTTGAGTTACTGTTGGTGAGTTGACTAAGGTCCTCCTTAGTGATTCCACTGTTGGTTGAGTTGAATGCGGTGTTCCGCAATGCATGTATGACACTTATACTATTTAGGAATATTGTTGGTTGAGTTGACTGAGGTCCTTCGCGATGATTCCGCCGTTGATTGAGTTGACTGATGTCCTCCGCGGTAACTTATATTGAGATAATTATGGTGAATATTGATTATTGATTGATTTTTGATTGGTTGAGATTGGTTGAATATATGTGGTTGATTATTTGTGGTTATTTGAATTATGTGATTGTTGTGTTTGTGTTTGTGTTTGTGTGTTCGCACTGTTGGATTATCGCGCAGGTGAACATGTGGATTTTTCTTGGAAAACTATAAACTTTTATAAAAATTCTGTAAACATTTTTGAAACATACAAATTTATGATTACTCACCAACTACTTCGTAGTTGACACTTGATTTTTCTACACGTTTCAGGGTATGAAGAAAAGTAGGTTGAGCAGGATGATCTCACAGTTTGGACATCATCACATAGGATCTTGGACTTAGCTAAAATTAATTGGATTACTGAAGACTAGTGTTCAGTTAATTTAGCTAATATTTTTTGTAAATTGATGTAACTATATCATGATGAACATGATTTTTCTGTAATCACTTTGGGTGATTAAATTGATATGTGATGATTTAATTAGATGCCCACGAGCTTATGAACAATCTATACATCCCTCGTGGCATCTCGACGTTTCGGCCATCGGTCGGGGTGTTACAGATTGGTATCAGAGACTGAGTTATATGGAATTAGGTTACTAGAAATGGTTGACCTAGTCTATAACCGTAGGATACACTAGTATGAACTATTTCATACATTACTTACTATATTCAGGATTTCATGCTTATGTCTTTACTACATGTTAACTGAACTCCTGATATATATGTGATTTACATATGCTACTTGCTGATTATATATGTGATTGACTGCGCCCTGATGACTCGATAAGGAAATGCTCGTGTTGTATTGTAAAGGTGGTGGGCTGGTTGCTGAAGTAGTTGCTACTGACTTCTACATATGCCCTATAGATATACCATTTACAGTACATCTGATGGATGTTAGTATTGAGGAATAAGGGAACTACCCATATGGGAAAATACTTGTCTAGGAAATTATTTGCTTAGGAATTGCTTGTTTGATCTTTGATCACCAGACAAGGACACACTCGTAGTATACTACAAAGGTGGTGGGACGTCGGCTGGGACGGTTGGGGCCGACTCCTACATATGCCCTATACATATACCATTTGTAGTATATTGGGGGACTGTCAGTGTCAGGAACTAAGGATATTATTAGGAAATGCCGGAAAGTTGTTGATGGAATGTTGGTTGAATTTGGTTTAGATTGATATTTTGTATAAACACATTTGATGGACACATATACTCATATAAGAATACACTTGTTGGACATGTTGGGTGAATAGACTCAATGAATAATATGAACATTTAGTGACGAAATGAACATTTAGTGCTGAGATGGACACCTAGTGACAATATGAACGCATAGTGATGATACTAACACTTAGTGATGGTATGAACACTTGATAATGAAATGTGAACATATAGTAAACTTAGACATTAGGGGAGTTTAAATATAAGGTGAACTTAGACATTAGGTGAACTTAGAAAATAGGTGAACCTAGTGTTAAGGTGAACTTAGACATTAGGCGAACCTAGATGTCAGAAGTAATGGAACGCACTTCACTCATAATTATCCCCTATAGGATAAGGTTGTGAAGTGGAACACTTGAGAAACACATGTATACCCTAAATTCTAACAAGGGCATAATCGTGGTGCATTGTAACGGTGGTGGGACGGCGGCTGATGCGACTGCGGTCAAGTCTACGTATGCCCTATATATAAGCTTGTTGCACTGCATCGGGAGGTTGTCAGTGTTAGTATAGGGTGGGAAATGTTTGAAACTTAGGAGTACTTAGTTAATATTAGATATGACCAATTAGGATGCTTTAGTATAATATTAGGAGATTACTACTTTATTATGGGTTTAATGACACATAGGAGACAAATATAGTTCCTATATGTAATCCTAACTATTGTAATGAACTCATTTGACCATAGTTTGTGTGACTTACGTTATAAACGGTAGTAACATGTTTCTAACATCCTCAGAAACATGCCGTCGCGCCATCACAACGAAAATACTACAAACCCACATGACGGAGAAGCTAACAACGGCAACGCCAACAATGGCTTTCAAGAGTTGGGAAACCTTATCTCCGGGTTGGTGACTCAACTGAATCAAGCCAACCAAACAATCAACCAAAACAGGGGTTAAGCACTTTAACTCCTGTAATCCGCTAAAATTCACGGGTTCTGAGGGAGCCACTGGTCTACTACAGTGGTTAGAGAGTATTGAGAACACCTTCATCCACAGTAACTGTCCTTAGAATAACCCAAGTATAATTTACGTACATTGAACATTTTATGTGAATAACCCAAGTATAATTTTCTTAAACTTAAATTAAATTTTAATAACGAAGATTTTGGTGGTCAATTCAATTAATCATGCATGTATGTATAGATTTGTGTACGAATAAGGTTACCACCTTTTAGTATACATATCTATGGGGGGTGCACACAAGATTTCACTTTCTGTCTATCATCACTATATAATTAAAACAAACAAGTTTAAACTATATTTTGATGATAATGATTCCTGTAGCAACAAGTATCTTTCTAACTTGGGTAAAATAAACTAAGTTAAATATATACTTATGGATTTAAGATAAACACGTATAGACACTTAATAATGATCAAACTTACATACTTATGAAGAGGAAACGTACGATAAGTATAGGTTCTTGAAGTATCTTTGATTTCACATACATGAGTGCGCATACTACCAAACACTGAATCTAAAGCATTAAGGTGAGTTCTCATAACCTCCTTTTTATATCATTTTGTTTTTAAACTCAGAGGTGGAACATGTATACCAGAATTTTAAATATTATTTTGATAACACATGGGTGACACCTGGATTATCAATATGATATTCATATTATTGAATTATTATTGATTATGGATTGACATGGATTATTACACTCCGTGAGTCATTGTTGCTTGAGTTGACTTCGGTCCTCCGCAATGTTTGAGTTACTGTTGGTGAGTTGACTAAGGTCCTCCGAAGTGATTCCACTGTTGGTTGAGTTGACTGCGGTCCTCCGCAGTTCATGTATGACACTTATACTATTTAGGAATATCGTTGGTTGAGTTGACTGAGGTCCTACGTGATGATTCCGCTGTTGATTGAGTTGACTGATGTCTTCCGCGGTAACCTATATTGAGATAATTATGGTGAAAATTGATTATTGATTAATTTGTGATTATTTGAATTATGTGACGGTTGTGTTTGTGTTTGTGTTTGTGTGTTTCCAGTGTTGGATTATCGCGCAGGTGCATATGTGGATTTTTCTTGGAAAACTATAAACTTTTATAAAAATTCTGTAAACATTTTTGAAACATACAAACTTATGATTACTCACCAACTACTTCGTAGTTGACACTTGATTTTCTACATGTTTCAGGGATTGAAGAAAATTAGGTTGAGCAGGATGATCTCACATTTTGGAAATCATCACTTAAGATCTTGGACTTAGCTAAAATTAACTGGATTACTAAACACTAGTGTTTAGTTAATTTTGCAAATCTTTTGTGTAAATTGATGTAACTATATCATGATGAACATGATTTTTATGTAATTACCTTGGTTGATTAAATTGATACGTGGTGATTTAATTAGATGCCCACGAGCTTATGAACAATCTACACATCTCTCATGGCATATCGGCCATCGGTCGGGGTGTTACAGATTGGTATCAGAGCCTGGATTATAGGGAATTAGGTTACAAGAAATGGTTGACCTAGTCTATTACCGTAGGATACCCTAGTATGAACTAATTCATACATTAGCTATTATATTCAGGATTTCATGCTTATGTGTTTACTACATGTTAACTGAACTCCTGATATATATCTGATTTACATATGCTACTTGCTGATTATATATGTGATTGAATGTGCCCTGATGACTCGATAAGGACATGCTCGTGGTGTATTGTAAAGGTTGTGGGCTGGTGGCTGAAGCAGTTGGTACTGACTTCTACATATGCCCTATACATATATCATTTACAGTACGTCGGGTGGATGTCAGTATTGAGGAATAAGGGAACTACCCATATAGGAAAGTACTTGTCTAGGAAATTATTTGCTTAGGAATTGCTTGTTTGATCTTTGATCACCAAACAAGGACACACTCGTAGTATACTACAAAGGTGGTGGGACGTCGACTGGGGCGGTTGCGACCGACTCCTACATATGCCCTATACATATGCCATTTGTAGTATATTGGGGGCTGTCAGAGTCAGGAACTTAGGATATTATTAGGAAATGCCGGAAAGTTGTTGATGGAATGTTGGTTGAATTTGGTTTAGATTGATATTTTCGATAAACACATTTGATGGACACATATACTCATATGAGAATACACTTATTGAACATGTTGGTTGAGTAGAATCAATGAATAATATGAACACTTTGTGACGAAATGAATATTTAGTGCTGAGATGGACACTAAGTGACAATATGAACACTTGATAATGAGATGTGAACATATAGTAAACTTAGACATTAGGGGAGTTTAAATGTCAGGTGAACTTAGACATTAGGTGAACTTAGAAAATAGGAGAACCTAGTGTTTAGGTGAACTTAGACATTAGGCGAACCTAGATGTCAAAAGTAATGGAACACACTTCACTCATAATTATCCCCTATAGGATAAGGTTGTGAAGTAGAGCACTTGATAAACACATGTATACCCTAAATTCTAACAAGGGCATAATCGTGGTGCATTGCAACGGTGGTGGGACGGCGGCTCATGCGACTGCGATCAAGTCTACGTTTGCCCTATATATAAGCTTGTTGCACTGCATCGGGAGGTTGTCAGTTTTAGTAAAGGGTGGGAAATGTTTGAAACTTAGGAGTACATAGTTAATATTAGATATGACCAATTAGGATGCTTTAGTATAATATTAGGAGATTACTACTTTATTATGGGTTTAATGGCAGATAGGAGACAAATATAGTTCCTATATGTAATCCTAACTGTTGTAATGAACTCATTTGACCTTATTTTGTGTGACTTACATTGTAAACGGTTGTAACATGTTTCTAACATCCTCAGAAACTTGACGCGCGGTCACAACGAAGATACTACAAACCCACATGACGGAGAAGCTAACAACGATAATGCCAACAATGGCTTTCAAGAGTTGGCGAACCTTATCTCTGGGTTGGTGACTCAACTGAATCAAGCCAACCAAACTCTCAACCAAAATAGGGGTGGTGCAAACCCACCAGTTTGCACATTTAAGCACTTTAACTCCTGTAAACCGCTAAAATTCACGGGTTCTGAGGGAGCCACTGGTCTACTGCAGTGGTTTGAGAGTATTGAGAACACCTTCATCAAGAGTGACTGCCCTGAGAATTTGAAGGTGAGATATGCCACCAGTGTTTTCCAAAAGAGAGCACTAACTTGGTGGAAATAAGTGAAGGAACAAGAGGATTATGCATACCCATGCATGCATGACAATTTTAAAGACTACCACCTTTTCTCTCTCTAAACATAAGTTTTAAAGTTATTGATTGACGTACATTTAACATTTTATGTGAATAACTCAAGTATAATTTTCTTAAACTTAAATTAAATTTTAATAACTTAGATTATGGTGGTCGATTCAATTAATCATGCATGTATGTACAGATGTGTGTACGAATAAGGTTACCACCTTTTAGTATACATATCTATGGGGGGTTTCACACAAGATTTCACTTTCAGTCTATCATCACTATATAATTAAAACCAACAAGTTTAAACTATATTTTGATGATAATGATTCCCATAGCAACATTTATCATTCTATCTTAGGTAAAATAAACTATGTTAAAGATATACTTACAAATTTAAGATAAACACATATAGACACTTAATAATGATCAAACTTACATACTTATGAACACGAAACATACGATAATTATAGGTTGTTGAAGTATCTTTGATTTCTTATACGTGAGCGCGCATACTACAAAACACCGAATCTAAAGCATTCAGGTGAGTTCTCATAACCTCTTATTTAAATCATTTTGTTTTTAAACTCGGAGGTGGAACATGTATACCAGAATTTTAAATGTTATTTTGATAACACATGGGTGACACCTGGATTATCAATATGATATTCATATTATTGAATTATTATTTATTATGGATTGACATGGATTATTATACTCTGTGAGTCATTGTTGGTTGAGTTGACTTCGCTCCTACGCAATGTTTGAGTTACTGTTGGTGAGTTGACTAAGGTCCTCCTCAGTGATTCCAATGTTGGTTGAGTTGACTGCTGTCCTCCGCGGTGCACGTATGACACTTATACTATTTAGGAATATCGTTGGTTGAGTTGACTGAGGTCCTCCGCGATGATTCCGCCGTTGATTGAGTTGACTGAGGTCCTCCGCGGTACCTTATATTTAGATAATTATGGTGAATATTGATTACTGATTGATTTGTGATTGGGTGAGATTGGTTGAATATATGTGGTTGATTATTTGTGATTATTTGAATTATGTCATTGTTGTGTTTGTGTTTGGGTGTTAGCAGTGTTGGATCATCGCACAGGTGCACATGTGGATTTTTCTTGGAAAACTATAAACTTTTATAAACATTCTGTAACCATTTTTGAAACATACAAACTTATGATTACTCACCAACTACTTCGTAGTTGACATTTGATTTTCTACATGTATAAGGGAATGAAGAAAAGTAGGTTGAGCAGGATGATCTCACATTTTGGACGTCATCACTTAGGATCTTGGACTTAGCTAAAATTAACTGGATTATTGAATGTTGGACCAAAAGAACCAATGAGCCGGATCAGAAAATCCTCTAAGTCCCACAGGCTCACAACAACTGAAAAAGAACACAAAGGCTGAAGACAAACAACTGTTGAAGAGAAGATCTGAAGAGTTACAAGCTCTGAAGAACAAGTCTTCAGACGTTGTTCACAACAGCTGAAGTGTTAGCTTTCAGCTGTTGTGGTGTTTAGTTTAGTCTTCAGTAGTTTCCTTTCAATACTTGTAAAAAGTCTGATGAGTAGTTTACTCATCAGATGTTGTAGTCTTCTTTCAGTAGTTTAGTTATTTTCAGTAGTTATATTTTGTCTGTTAGATGTCAACATCTTGTGACATCATCAGACGTCACTGCTTCTATATTAGGGCAGTTGACACATTGAATTTATTAACGAAGTTATTGCGATTGAAAGAATTATTCCTTTTGCAGAAATTCTCTCTCTATAACAAACTTGTGTTTTACTGTTTGATTGAATTAACTTTGTTCTTGCTAATATTGAGCTAATTCATCATTGAATTCCGCTGCTATTGATCAAATGAGAACATCTGATCCTACAAATGGTATCAGAGCGGGTTAATCATTGATCGATTATACAATTGATCTCTGAAACTGCTCAATTCAGTTCTCTGGTTGATCGAATTAGCCGATTAGTAAGAATTTGTTATAGATTGACGTTTTCTGTTAACTTCTGTTGATTTGTTTTTGAATATCAATCTGTGTTGAATCAATTGGTTGGAATTTACATTATTTTATTCGACTTTCATTGATATTGAGTGAATCTGAGATCATGACTACTCCAAACAATGATCCGCACAATACAGGCTCCGCAACCAAGCCTCCTATGCTGGTTCGGAGTGAGTACAACATTTGGCAACGTCGAATGCTACATCACCTGTCAATTAATAGTGCAGGATGTTGGAAATCTGTAGTGCATGGTCCTTATAAACCCATGATCACTGATCCTGAAACTAAACTAATGATTCCGAAACCTTCGGATATGTATTCGGATGAGGATATTAAATTGTTTGAAATTGATGCTAAAGCTCATGGTATTCTGGCCATGGCTTTGCCGAATGAGATTTATTCTGGATTGATGCATCATGATACTGCTCATGATCTCTGGGTTGCACTGAAAGAACAATTCGGTGGAACGGATGAGGTTTTAGCAAACACTAGAGAAATCCTTGCTCAGCAGTATGAGACCTTTTCTCATAGAAAGGGTGAATCATTGACTCAACAATTTGAGCGGTTTTCATGTTTGATTTCTGAATTGAAAATGGTTAAGCAGGAATATACTAATAGTCAGATGAATAACAGATTTCTCAGATCATTGCCTGAGAGATGGGACACATATACAATTGTCCTACGCTCCAGTGCAAATCTAGAACATCTATCTCTCACCCAACTCCATGGGAAACTCTTAACATTTGAGAGAGAGGTAGAACAGAAGAGAAAACTGTCTTCATCTGGAAAACTTGCTGATGATTTTATTTCTGGTAACACTGCATTAATTGGTCAAGAGTCAGAGTTTAATGGGTCTGAATGTTCTTATGATGAACATATTGATTTCTCTACTAACAATGTTGAACATGCTTTTGTGGGAGTTGATGGTAATGCAGGAAATTATGCTGATAATTTGTGTTTTGTGATGGATGACTTGAAAGGAATCCCAGATGATGATCTGGAGGAAATGGATATTTTAAGTCAGATGGCATTAATCAACATCAGATCTCAAAAGTTCTACAAAAGAACTGGAAGAAAATTTCCCGGCATATCTGGCAAAACCAAAGTTGGTTTTGACAAAGGGAAGTTGAGATGCCACAAGTGTCACAGGCTTGGTCATTTTGCTAGAGAGTGCAAATCTACTGGACCTAGTTCCTCTGCACCCTTTGTGACCTTTCCTAGCAATAACCCACAAAACAAAGGACAACAATCTTCTGGGTCTGGTCAACAACAATTTTATCCAGCTCATTTTGTACCACAAAGTCCCATGCCTTATCCATATCCATGCTTTTACATGCCTCAATCTACTCACACTCCAGCATTAATTCCTTCACAATCCCCTGCTCTTCCTGATCCCAGCAAATCACAAACCAATCAACAGCCTCAACAACAACAACATCAGAGCTTCTTCACCCCTGGAGTAGCTGATTGGAGTAGTTTACCTGATGACTTATCTGATTTCAATATGCAGATGTACTCTGAAGCTGGTCCACATGGTGGAGACAATCCATTTGGGAATCTTGCTTTGATGGCTATTGATTCAACTGACACCTCAAGTTCAACTTCTTCAAAATCCCAGGTATCCTCTGAATCCAAAGCTAAGTTGTGTTCAGAGTCTTGTGTTTCAGCATTTGCTTCCATTAGAGAAATCAATGTTGAGTTAATCAATGAGAAGTTGGCTTTAGAAAGGGTCATGACAAAGAATAAAACTGAATTTGAGAAAGTTTTGAATGAAAAAGAGTCTGAAATTTATAAACTCAAGTGTCAATTGTCTGATGAAAAGGCTAGGGTGGAAGTCATGCTTGTAAAACACAATGATCTGAAACAAACACTTGCAGCAACCCAAGTAGAATGTGCAAAATGGGTTGAATCTTGCAAGGGGTTTGAGTTGCTGTTAAACAAGCAAACAGCATCCAATGTGAAGTTTGGTATTGGATACAATCACACTGCCCCCCAGCTGATTATACACCAAAAAATCTTGATTGTGAGTCTGAAGGGGACAGTGTATACCAATCCACCAAATCTTCAGAAAAGTCTGATGCTGAAGAATCATTTGAAAGTGAGTTAAGTGCATGCAAACCTGAGTCTGACACTGTGGATATTGAGACATATTCTTATTCAATTGGGTGTACAAATGTCATTCAGAATGACTCATGTCAGGATAGTGTCTTAGTTGAGATTAATCCTGATGAAAAAGTTTTCAATGAATTAAATTTAAAACTGGTTAAGTCAGATGGGAATGGCCCTGGAGAGAAAGATGCACGGCTTCTGATAAGTCAGAATCACTCATCAGTAGTTGTAGAAAAAGCTGATAGTACAAATACTGATAAGTGGAAAAGTGTTGATAGACAAGTACTGAAGAATAACTCTTCAGAGGTTGTCAACACATCAGCTGTTGTCAATTTGTCTACAAATACTGATGTTTCAAATGTACTGAAGAACAAAAACTCAGTATCTAAGTCATCAGTACTTGTAGATAATCACAAGGAAAGCAAAAAAGGGTGCCTTGTGAAATATGTAGGCTGTTTAATCATTCCTCTGATGAATGCTGGTACAGGAAAGGTTCTAAATTCAATAAAATTAAGAACAAAAACAAGAACATACTCAAAATGAAAAATGAATTCAGTTCCAAGTTTGTACCAGAATCATCAGTAAGTTCAAAATCTGGAAAAACCTCACATGGAAATGAATCAAATATTTCCAAGAAAGGTAAAGGGGTTGTTCCAGATTCAAAGAAACAACACTTGAGAAATTCTTCATCAGTTAAAGAAACTAAGGTGTTAAAACCCAAAAATCCAAAGTCAGGTCAGAATGTGTCTAATGAAATCAAAATCTTGACACAAAATCATAATCAACTGATGATAATGATGCAACAACTGCTAGGAAGAGTTAATTTAGCAGAGGCATCTGTTGTCTCATTTCAGAAGAAGAAACCAAAATCCAAAGTCAAGGTTAAATTTTCTGATAAGAATGATTCAAGTGTTGATTCAACTGAAACTGCCAATTTTGTTTCTTCATGTGTTGAAAGACCCAAAACCAAAATGGTTTGGGTCCCAAAGTCTAACTGAGTGTGTTGGTGTATGCAGGGTCCTTCAGCATGCCAAAATAGCATCTGGTATGTTGACAGTGGAGGATCCATGCATATGACTGGGAGCAGATCTCTTCTTAATAACTATTTTACAGGAAGGAAGGGATTTGTATCCTTTGGAAATGATGCTAAGGGTTACATTATAGGGAAAGGTATGGTAACCAATGGTGAGATTAGGTTTGATGATGTAAATCATGTTGAGAATCTTAAGTATAATCTTCTGAGTGTTAGTCAAATGTGTGATAAAGGTCATATTTCTCTTTTCACCAAGCAAGATTGTAGGATTTTATCTTCTGATGTGTTGCCTCTGATTGGCAAAGTTTTAGATGAGTATACACTCCTTAAGGCTAACAGAGTAGGAAAGGTATATGCCTTTGATTTATCAAAGAAAATCTCTGTTAAAGGTCATCCTTGTTTATTCTCTAAGGCTTCTTTCAAGGAGTCCAATCTGTGGCATAGAAGATTAGGTCATGTGAACATCAAAAACATGAATCAATTGGTGAAACATGGATTGGTTAGAGGTCTTCCCTTAAAGGATTTTAGTTGTGATGAGAATTGCACTGCATGCTTGAAAGGAAAGCAACACAAAGTCTCTTTTCCTCCAATTGGAGATTCCAAATCCACCAGTTGTTTGCACATGTTGCACATGGATTTGTTTGGGCCAGTTCAGATAATGTCTATGGCAAAGAAGAAGTATTGTCTAGTCATTGTAGATGACTACTCAAGGTTTGTCTGGACTTTCTTCTTGCACTCAAAAGGTGAGGTTGCCAAGGCTATTATGAACTTTGTGTTGTATGTTGAAAAGCAATATTCTATACCTGTCAAGTGTGTAAGGAGTGATAATGGCACAGAATTTAGAAATCACATTTTAGATGAATTTTATCTATCAAAGGGAATTCAGAGGCAGTACAGTATTCCCAGGACTCCTGAACAAAATGGAGTTGTAGAAAGGAAAAATAGAACCTTGATTGAAGCTGCCAGAACAATGCTGGCTGACTCTGGTCTGCCTCTGACCTTCTGGGCAGAAGCCATCAACACAGCATGCTATGTGCAAAACCGGGTTCTAGTAAATCAAAGATGGTTGAAAACTCCATATGAAATACTTCACTCTCTAACCCCTTTGATTTCTTTCTTCAGAGCTTTTGGGTGTCCATGTTATATCCTTAACACCAAAGATCAACTCACAAAGTTTGATTCAAAAGTTGATGCAGGATATTTTGTTGGCTACTCTTCAACTTGCAAGGCTTATAGAGTGTTCAATTGTCGAACAAAGATTGTTGAAGAAACTCTTCATGTTAAATTCAATGAGTGTCCCAAAGACTCCATTCCTCAAAATCCTGCTGAGATGTTTGATCTTAACATCTTGCAACATGAATTTCCAGTTGAATCTATTGGTGAAGAACATGAGGTACTTAAAGCAGATCCCCCAAAAGCTTCTACAGAAACCACACATGGAAGTCCTGATGATGAAGATGAAAGTACTCATCTGTTCAGATTTAGTGATAATCTGCCATTGTCTGCTAAATCTGATGCTCCTCCTGCTCCAGTTGCTCCTCCAAATACAAATGCTGATGAAATTCTGGATTCTTCCACATCATTTGACATTCCAGCTGAATTGTTCCCTGGTTCTTCATCAACATCTGCAGCAGCTGAACCCCCAGCAAACAATTGCACTGATCTTATTCCATATCAGGAACTGAAGGATCATCCATTATCTCAAATTCTTGGTGATATTTCTGCAGGTGTTTCAACAAGAAGTCAATTATCCAACTTTTGTCTCTATGCCTTATTTGTCAGTCAACAAGAGCCAAAGAACTATCACACTGCACTCAAAGACAATGGCTGGGTGGAAGCTATGCAGTTGGAGTTGTTGCAGTTCAAGAAACAACAAGTCTGGGAGCTGGTTCCTTTACCCCAAGGTAAGTGTGCAATAGGCACTAAATGGGTGTTTAGGAATAAAACAGATGAAAATGGTCAAATAGTTAAGAACAAGGCCAGACTGGTTGTACAGGGGTTCTCTCAGGAAGAAGGTATTGATTATGATGAGACCTTTGCCCCTGTAGCTAGACTGGAAGCAATTAGATTGTTTTTAGCATATGCTGCCTTACATAAATTAAAAGTTTTTCAAATGGATGTCAAAAGTGCTTTCTTATATGGTAAAATAAAAGAGGAAGTGTATGTATGTCAACCACCAGGTTTTGAGGACAATAAACATCCTGATTGGGTGTACAAGCTTGATAAAGCTCTTTATGGGCTGAAACAAGCACCTAGAGCCTGGTATGACACTCTATCCACTTTTCTTCTTACAAATAATTTCACTAGAGGCTCCATTGATAAAACTTTGTTCATAAAGAATGTAGGACAACATAAGCTACTTGTTCAAATTTATGTTGATGACATTATATTTGCTTCATCTGATCCAAAGTTGTGTGCTGATTTCACTGAATTAATGACCAAACATTTTGAAATGAGTGCCATGGGGGAATTACAGTTTTTCTTGGGTCTTCAAATCAAACAAAGTACTGATGGCATTTTCATTCATCAAGCCAAATACACAAAAGATTTGTTAAAGAAATTTGATTTGCAAAACTGTAAATCATGTTCTAACCCCATGAGCAGCACCACACAACTTGATGCAGATTTGAAAGGTAAATCAGTTGATGAAACTCTTTATAGATGTATGATTGGGTCCTTGATGTATCTCACAGCATCTAGGCCAGACATCATGTTTGCTACATGTGTTTGTGCTAGATTTCAGGCTACACCTAAAGAATCTCATTTAATTGCTGTGAAAAGAATTTTCAGATACTTGCAGGGCACTCAATCTCTGGGAATTTGGTACTCCAATGGGCATTCCTGCAAGCTGGTTGCTTTCTCTGATAGTGACTATGCAGGTTGCAAACTTACCAGAAAATCAACCTCTGGTGGTTGTCAGTTTCTAGGAAACTGTTTGGTTTCTTGGCAAAGTAAGAAACAAACATCTGTGGCCACTTCCACTGCTGAAGCCGAGTACATTGCTGCTGCAAGTTGTACTTCACAAATTCTCTGGCTTCAGACTCAACTCTTGGATTATGGCATCAAAGAGTCTAAGACACCATTGTTAATGGATAGTGCCTCAGCTCTTTGTATTGTCAAGAATCCAGTTCAGCATTCTAGGACCAAACATATTGAGATCAGACATCATTTTATAAGAGATTGTTTTGAAAAGGGTCTGATTGATCCAAAGTTTGTTCCTAGTGCTGATGAGCTTGCAGACATCTTTACTAAGCCTTTAGACACCTCCACTTTTCAAAATTTAGTTCTAAGGCTTGGTATGCTGCAACTTGAATAGATTGGTTTTTCCACAAATAAACTTTACAATTTCAAAACTCCAAAAATATTACATTGTCTGTTAACAATAAAATTTTCTTTATTCACCTTGAACTTTTTGATATTTTCAGTAAATACTGATAAATATCAAAAGTACTGATTCAAGGATAGATTTGACCTTTATCAATACTCTAAGTTACAAGTACTGATGGGTGTTGATTTACTAAGTACTGAATGTCAAATATTTCTCACAAGTGCTGATAAACAACTTCTGTTCACAAGTTCTGATGACCAAATCTATCACAAACGCCTGATGAACAAATTCTGTTCACAAGTTCTGATGAACACATTTTTCACAAAGTCTGATGAGCAACTGCTGAAAACAACTGATGAACAAAATATGTCGACAACATCTGATGAGTATCTTTACTCTTCAGGTGTTTCAACCTCTGTCGTTTTCTCTATTTAACTCAAACCTTCTTCAGTTGTTTCATTATCACTTTCTCAGAACTTTAAACCTTTTTCAAAAACCTATCTTCCCTCTCAAGTCTCTGTTTCAATGGCGACCATGAACCTTAAACCTCGTCATAACTCTGTTGCCTACCTCACCAAATCTTCCTTCTGGTCCAAGTTTGATGAAGCCGTTGACTTAATGAATGCATCCCAATTCCAAACCGCCTTTCTCATAAATCCCACACTCCATGTTGAATCCATTCATCAATTTTGGATGAATGTCGAGCTCATCAACATCGGCACTGGTGTGATATCTCTTCGGTCAACAGTAAATGGTCATAATGTGCACATCAGTCCCGCTGAACTAAGGGAGGTTCTCCAACTTGATGATGCGAACTTACTCACCCAATTTCCAAAGAACCAACTTGACCTCTGTTTCACAAGTCATGAATACCAAGGTGACCTAAGTGATTCAACTCTGTACAAGAAGCATTTCAATGATCCAGAGCGTCTGATATTTCATATGATCAACATTTGCTTGGCTCCGAAATCTTCCTCATGGGACCAAATGTCCTCCAGGTATTGTATTCAATTCTGGAATCTCAAAAACTAAACTTTTCACAAATATTGTTTTCAGAATTAACTGAACATGCTGGTAAGCCTGTTTCTTCTCGATGGCTACTTTATCCACGATTTATCATGGCCATCATAGAAAAACAGCTACAGCACAATGGCCTTGTTGGTCAGGGGATCTCTGCTCCAGCTGTTCTACTGGAGGTATATTCCCGACACAACACCAACCCCACTCTCAAAGAGGCTGCCCAAAAGCTAAAACCCAAGCAGAGGGAACCCACAGTCTCCACTTCTACATCCAAATCCAAAGTCCCCACCAAACCAAAATCCAAAAAGCCCAAAAAGGCTGCTCAGGGAAATGAGTCCCCTGAGTCTGCCCATGCCGCACCAAGGCATGGTATGGCCACTGGGAGTAGTCAACCAGTGGTCCATCAGACTCCACCAGCTCAAACCGCCCAGGATTCCTCTCAACTGGAACCTGGTGCAACCACTGAAGGGGCAGACACATTTCTAGAACCTCTTTCAGTTGAAAAGGTTTCTATTGAAAAGCACCACTCTCCCCGGGTGCATTCTGCTTCAAACCCAAATCCTATGGAAACCAACCAACACAGCCCAACTTTTGTTATTGAACAAATCCTGGATCAGTTGAACACTCCTATCCCCACCCAGACACCTATCACTACTGGGATTAGCTCCCACATTGAGGGGGAGGATCAAAGTGTCTCTGATAACCCACAGGACTTTGACTACCAAATCAGATCTCCTAGTGTGGAAAGAGAGATTCTGATATCTGACAGGGCTGCTACTTCTTCACTTCCATCATTTGGAGTGATTGATAGTAGTAACATAGCTAAGACCCTGCCAGAGGCAACAACTGATGAAGGGATTACCCCTGAGGTTGGAAGTCCCCAGTTCCAAGAAAAAGGGGCACCTGAGCATGTTGAGCCACACTCAACTCAGGTAGATCCTGATACTATCAGGAGGTCAGATGATTTAGCCAAAGCTACTGATGACCAAAGGACTCTTGCTGATGTTCTGCAACAGAACAAACTCCTTGAGGTTGAGGTCTGTAGGCTCAATGAGCTACTCACCAAGATGTCCAAGGACAAAAGACCATCTTCCCCTATTACCCCACAGATGGCACCTTCTAATCTTGAAGGTCACACAAATACTTCCACCTCTATTCCAAAATTTAACAAGCCACCAGCCTCTGCTTCAGGCACTAATCCTTTGGGTTCTAGCCCCTAGAGGAATTAGCTGCTGTCCTTCTCACAATTATCCCTCTCATCACTCCCTTACTAAAGAACATCATAACTCAAGCCCTTGATGAGAGGCTACCCTCCCACTCTCAAATACAGCAAATGGTAGATGCTGCTGTGACTGCCAAACTTTCTTCTATTCACACTCCTTCTTCCCCTGCAGCCAAAAAGGGGGAGTTAGGAACAGACTCAGTCACAGCTTCAGCTTCAGCTTCAGCTTCAGCTTCTAAAAGGCAAAGAAAAGAAGGTGAAGACAATGTATCTGAAAGGTCTCCAGTTGAAACAGTTGAAAGGTCTCCAGCTATTCAAGTTACATACAAGAGACAAAAGAAGCTTAAACATGCTGAGGTTGCTACTATTGCTGAGGAGGAGGTTGAGCAAGTTAATGTAGAGAAAAGTGCTGAGAAAGAAATTGAACAAGTAACCTCTGCTCAAGTTGCTGATGTTGGTGCTCCTCCTAAGAAGAGGAGATTATTAAGGATTCAAGAAGAGGAGGAATCTGATGAGGAAGACAGGCTTCCCATCTCCTCTGTACTTAAAGCAAAAGTTCATAAACCTGAATCATCAACAACTGGTTCAAAATTGGTTGTTCAAAAGAAAGTAGTAACATTGCCTGCTAACTATATTCCTGAAAAGCCTTTGGTGTTTGGACAACATCCAAAGATGACACCTGAATCTCGGATGGAAGATGTGAAGATAAAGATAGAAGAAGAAGAAAGTCAGAGAGTATATGATGACAAGATTCTAAGATTGGTAGACAAAAACTACCCTCAGACTTCTTCACTAACAGTCATGAGAAAGGAAGCACAAAGACTATTTGCACTAAGGCATACCTTTCAGTACAGGAAAGATGTAATCCGGGTATGGCCTGACCCAAGGGTGCAAAACAGGATACACACAAGAAACATTCCACAAGAATACAGAGGAAGAATAAAAAGGGTGATAAGTGCTGACATTATGGCTGGGTTTGTGATGGACCCTTGGGAAATCATTGATGATTTTAAAAAGTTCTACAATGCTAAGATGCCAGCCTCTAAGTTATTGGAAAACAAAATGATCAAGAAGGGGCTGGTATACAAAAGGATGGAAGGGGTAAAGAAGAATGAGCTACAACTGTTCCTTGAAGGAAAACATCCAGATGAATTCGTATACAGAGAAATCACAAGGATTGAATTGCACAATGGGTCCACATGCAGGTATCTCTCTGAATACTATGGACCTGAGTTCTTCTTTGAAGGTAAGCCAGAGCAACTAACAATTGAAGATCAAGTAGTTCTTCTGGAAGCCTATGTCAGAGAATCTTTCAAACTTGTGCATGGGCAGTAGCTTCAATGAGAGAGGAAACAACTCTTAGTCCATTCCCCAATTGGAGTTCTCTCTCATTCTTCAACTGTTATATTTTCTGAAGCTGCTGTCATCCAGGCCTACACTTAATTGGTCATCTTAGAAGCTGATCTCTAAGGAAAAAGACACATCTTTCTGCCTGGAAAATCAACAATAAGTGGGACAACTAATAATTAGAGGTTTTGGCTGCATTGGTTCAGGGGGAGTTTGTTGGACCAAAAGAACCAATGAGCCGGATCAGAAAATCCTCTAAGTCCCACAGGCTCACAACAACAGAAAAAGAACACAAAGGCTGAAGACAAACAACTGTTGAAGAGAAGATCTGAAGAGTTACAAGCTCTGAAGAACAAGTCTTCAGACGTTGTTCACAACAGCTGAAGTGTTAGCTTTCAGCTGTTGTGGTGTTTAGTTTAGTCTTCAGTAGTTTCCTTTCAATACTTGTAAAAAGTCTGATGAGTAGTTTACTCATCAGATGTTGTAGTCTTCTTTCAGTAGTTTAGTTATTTTCAGTAGTTATATTTTGTCTGTTAGATGTCAACATCTTGTGACATCATCAGACGTCACTGCTTCTATATTAGGGCAGTTGACACATTGAATTTATTAACGAAGTTATTGCGATTGAAAGAATTATTTCCTTTTGCAGAAATTCTCTCTCTATAACAAACTTGTGTTTTACTGTTTGATAGAATTAACTTTGTTCTTGCTAATATTGAGCTAATTCATCATTGAATTCCGCTGCTATTGATCAAATGAGAACATCTGATCCTACATTGAAGACTAGTGTTTAGTTAATTTAGCTAATCTTTTGTGTGAATTGATGTAACTATATCATGATGAACATGATTTTTGTGTAATTACTTTGGTTGATTAAATTTATATGTGGTGATTTAATTAGATGCCCACGACATTATGAACAATCTACACATCCCTCGTGGCATACCGGCGTTTCCGCCATCTGTCGCGGTGTTACACAACTCGTCGCCTTTTTGGACATCTCATCAATCCGGATTATGTTTCCCCTTTGAGGAGGAGATGGAGGCATGATGACTCAGATTTTGAAGTATAGGATATGATTGTACCAGAGGGTGATAGTGATGATGATGGTGGTGGTGTTGGTGATGGTGGAAATGTTGGCGATGCTGCTGATGATCACCATTGAGTGAGTGCTCCTATCTCTCTTTTAGCTACTGTATCTGCATCCATTAAGATCAGTGCGCCTACGTCTACTGATGTTGAGGAGGAAACCCACCAACTGATTTGGAAAATATTGATATTGGAGATGAAGACTTCACCAATGACTCATATTACGACAAGTCAAAAGATGAGTTTGTCACTAATGGTGTTAGATCTCAGGTGATTTGGGTAAGGAAGAGGCCGAGGGAACAAGCCTTGAGGAGTGAGGAGATTGTGGATCCTACTTTTATTCCATAGTTTGCTATTGTTCCTCCTCATACCTCCACTGATACACATACTCAGACATCTTCCTCCTGCAGCAAAGAAGAAAAGTACTAGATTTGTCCTACAGAGGAGGACAGAATCATAATCGTCGCAACCCCTACTGCTATCTCTACTGCAAGAGTTATGGTTTATTCGAAGTCCAGGTCTAGGACTATTCCTACTTGTTCCACTGCTACCTATTCCCACACCTCCTCTGCCATAGCCGCCATATTCACAATTTCTTCTATTGGTCCTTCTATCATCGCTAAGACACGTGCATGCCTACTATCTCAATTGCTGAACAGCTCAACACATTAAAAAGTTTGGTCCTACGTCTAATGGAGAGGAACCAACAATAGGATCAGACCATTAAACATATAACATAGAGTGTGAATCATCAAGATGCTCTGTTGTTGCAAGCGTCTAATCAAACGTCGGACTTGAGAGCAAGGAATGCTGATTTGGAATAGCGCTTTCTCAAGTCAGTTGATGAGCACAATCAGCTAGACTTAACAGTTCATGGATAAAATGACAGGATGTAACATCAGTGCCAGACGCGTGACTGAACAGTGATCGCAACAGTCAATCGTACAGTAACTGTCACATCCCGAGCCGGCGGGGTAGGATCGGAGTCCCCGTCGAGCGGAAGGTTCCCGGGGCGCGATATCAGGAGTGATAATCTGAAGTGATCAGATTGTTTACATTGCACATGATATAACTGAGAAATGCTAATATAATAGAATTACAAAGTTAAATTACATCAGTATCGTTTATAATTTAACAATGTAAATCTACTGTAAACATCATAAAATAACTATCTTGTATTTACAAAAGATATACAAAATAAATTGTATAATGATGTCTTCAAAAGTATGCAGGTCCAAAATACTAAGTCTCCTATCTGAAGTCCTAGTCCAAAGGAAATGACTTCTTAATTAACTTGTTCGTCACCTGAGAAGTCATGCAAAAAGATCAAGTCAACACATGGTTGGTGAGTTCTTATAGTTTTTAGTAATTGAAAGTGATTTGAAAAACCTCCTTTGGTAAAGACCCTAACCTCATTAACACCACATGTAATATCCGAATCGGTATGCTTATATATAGGGCATATGTAGGGTCGAGCTTACCGCCCGCCCAGCCACCGTCCCACCACATACTAATCCGTATATGACACTGTTGTTAATGATAATTAAGCATTTTTAACTGTTTATACAATTACTGTAGTTGATCATAATGTGTGATGAACTTGTGAAATCAACATGGATTTCAAATGATTGTAATGACAGGGACAACATACAGAGGAACTTATGGAATTGTGTTAAGGGTAAAAATGCTGAATTATCATTAACAACAGTGTCATATACGGATTAGTATGTGGTGGGCCGGTGGCTGGGCGGGCGGTAAGCTCGACCCTACATATGCCCTATATATAAGCATACTGATTCGGATATTACATGTGGTGTTAATGAGGTTAGGGTCTTTACCAAAGGAGGTTTGCAAATCATTTTCAATTACTAAAAACTATATGAACTCACCAACCATGTGTTGACTTGATCTTTTTGCATGACTTCTCAGGTGATGAACAGGTTAATTAAGAAGTCATTTCCTTTGGACTAGGACTTCAGATAGGAGACTTAGTATTTTGGACCTGCATACTTTTGAAGACATCATTATACAATTTATTTTGTATATCTTGTGTAAATACAAGATAGTTATTTTATGATGTTTACAGTAGATTTACATTGTTAAATTATAAACGATACTGATGTAATTTAACTTTGTAATTCTATTATATTAGCATTTCTCAGTTATATCATGTGCAATGTAAACAATCTGATCACTTCTGATTATCACTCCTGATATCGCGCCCCGGGAACCTTCCGCCCGACGGGGACTCCAATCCTACCCCGCCGGCTCGGGGTGTGACAGATTGGTATAAGAGCCATGGTTATAGGGAAATATAGGTCACTCATTTAAACGGTTTGGCCTAGACTATAACCTAGGGACCCTGCATATAGAGAAACATGACTTAGGAGTTTCTTGCATACTGTCTTCTATATTTGATCATCTCACTAACCAATAACATTATTGGTTACGATCAGAATGCCGCCGAGAAGACAGCCTCCCTTGTTACCTCTACCACCACAAGATTTGGCTCCACACTCCTCCACATCATCACCAAATGACTCACCGCCTCCTCCACCTCCTCCTCCCCCTCCTCCATTGATTACTCAAGCATCTGGTTCAGGAGTTTCTTGCATACTGTCTTCTATATTTGATCATCTCACTAACCAATAACTTTATTGGTTACGATCAGAATGCCGCCGAGAAGACAACCTCCCTTGTTACCTCTACCACCACAAGATTTGGCTCCACACTCCTCCACACCATCACCAAATGACTCACCGCCTTCTCCACCTCCACCTCCTCCTCCCCCTCCTCCATTGATTACTCAAGCATCTGGTTCAGGCACAACACCGACTCTGGATCCTGCTAGTATCGCTCTGGTGACGTTACTGAGTAGCCAGATGACGAATCAGATGAAAGAAGCCATACCGGAGATGTACCTTCGTCTTCGTAATGAGATCCTTAATACTGGCAACACATCAGGAGAATCCAGTGGAAATACTGGAGATTCCTCTCATTACTCCTACAAGTCCTTCGTAGGATGTAAACCACCCAGTTTTAGTGGGTCTGAAGGCGCCGTTGGATTAATCCAATGGATTGAGAAGATCGAGGCAACATTGGATCTTTGCAGCTGCCCCGAACACCACAAGGTCCTTTACTCAGCTGGAACATTCAACGAAAGGGCTCTGACTTGGTGGAATGGTCAGATCAACGCCCGAGGAAGAGAGAAAGCTATGGCAATGCCATGGGAAGACTTCAAGGCACTGATGCGAACAGAATTCTGCCCCAAGAATGAGCTGCAGAAGTTGGAGGTTGAACTATCCAACCATGTGATGAATGGGGCTGATCACATGGGCTATACTATTCGCTACCACGAGCTAGTTGCATTGGTGCCAGACATGGTACCGACTTTAGAAAAGAGGATAGACCGTTATGTAGGTGGACTTCCCGCCTGCATTCAGGGCATGGTTGTTTCAGCCAACCCTACTACTGTTGAATCTGCAGTGAGACTGTCTGGGAAACTTACTGACCTCATGGTAGCCTCTGGAGTTCTAAAGAAGGAGGCCGAACCCGGCAAGAACAAAGCTGAGTCTTCAAAGAAACCCTCCCATCATCAGAAGAAGAAGCAGAAGACCATCAAGAACTACACAGTGGCCACCCCTCTTCAACAAGTGGCAGCAGCACCACAGAACCCCAACCGCAAACCTTACACTGGCACGTTTCCTCTGTGTGCAAAGTGTCAGTATCATCACCCTGCTGACACTCCTTGCAAGCAATGCACGGGATGTGGAAGAAATGGCCATTGGGTCCAGTACTGCCGGATGACACCTAACCAAGCAGTCAACAATGCTGCTTTGGCTCTCCCTCCACCAGCAAATCAGAACAATGGTGGATGCTATAATTGTGGCGAACAAGGCCACTTTGCGAAGAACTGCCCAAAGAAGGCTCAACCAGCAGTTCAAGCACCTCGTGGACGAGCCTTTGCTATCGGAGCACCAGCTGGACGCCAGGACCCAAATGTGGTCACTGGTACGTTTCTCTTATATGACTTTTATGCATTTGTTCTATTTGATACTGGTGCGGATCAGAGTTTTATCTCTACCGACTTTGCATGTCAACTAGATTCCATAGAGGAACAGTTAGACTCCCCTTACATTATAGAAGTAGCTAACGGGAAACAGATCACAGTTAATACAGTTTATAGGAACTGCCCATTGACACTAAATGATCATACATTTACCATCGATTTGATACCGACGGAGCTGGGTAGTTTCGATATCATTGTTGGAATGGATTGGCTTTCCTCAAATCGAGTGTAAGTTATCTGTTCTGAAAAGCTGCTTCGAATTCCATTACCGACTGATCGTGTATTGGAAGTAAAAGGGGATCAAGCAAAACGAAGTGTCAAAATCATCTCTTGCATAAAAGCGCGTAAGTGTCTACAGAAGCGGTGTGTGGCGTTCTTGGCTCATCTGGTGGAAAAGGAGAAGGATAAGAAGAAGATTCAAGATGTACCGGTAGTGAAAGAATATCCAGAAGTGTTTCCTGAAGACCTACCAGGCTTGCCACCTATGCGACCGGTAGAGTTTCTATTGACTGAATTCCTGGAGCAACCCTAGTTGCTAAATCCCCTTACATGTTAGCACCTTCCGAGATGCAGGAATTGTCTAATCAATTACAGGAGCTACTTGACAAGGGTTTCATCAGACCGAGCTACTCACCTTGGGGAGCTCCGGTCTTGTTCGTGAAAAAGAAGGACGGATCGTTCAGAATGTGCATAGATTACAGGGAGCTGAACAAACTAACTATCAAGAATCGGTATCCCTTGCCGAGGATTGATGATTTGTTTGACCAACTACAAGGAGCACAGTACTTCTCGAAGATTGACTTGCGGTCTGGATACCATCAACTGAGAGTTCAAGATGAAGACATACCGAAAACGGCCTTCCGAACGCCCTTCGGATTGACAAATGCACCAGCGGTTTTCATGGACCTCATGAACCGAGTGTGCAAGCCGTACTTGGATCAGTTTGTCATTGTTTTCATTGATGACATACTGATTTATTCCAAGACCAAGACGGAACATGAGCAACACCTTAGAAAGATCTTGGAGCTGTTGAAAGAAGAGACACTCTATGCCAAATTATCCAAATGTGAATTCTGGCTAAAAGAAGTTCAATTTCTGGGTCATGTGGTCAACAGCGAGGGAATTCATGTAGACCCTGCCAAGATCAAGGCGATAAAGAATTGGGACACTCCGAAGACACCGACAGAGATACGGTCTTTTCTAGGATTGGCAGGTTATTACAGAAGGTTTATCCCAAACTTTTCTAAAATAGCTTTGCCTCTCACTAAGTTAACTCAGAAGAGTGAACCGTTTGTCTGGGAGCGGAAACAAGAGGTTGCCTTTCAGACATTGAAGCAAAAGTTATGTAATGCTCCAATTCTATCTCTTCCAGAAGGGTGCGATGACTTTGTTGTATACTGTGATGCTTCCCATCAGGGACTTGGTTGTGTGTTAATGCAACGGGACAAAGTCATAGCCTATGCATCAAGACAGCTAAAGATTCATTAGAAGAATTACACTACTCATGATCTTGAACTGGGAGCGGTAATCTTCGCCTTGAAGATTTGGAGACATTACTTATATGGCACCAAGTGTACCATATTCACTGATCATAAAAGTCTGCAGCACATTTTTGATCAGAAGGAACTCAACATGCGACAACGTCGTTGGGTTGAACTTCTGAATGACTATGATTGTGTAATTAAGTACCATCCAGGAAAGGCGAATGTTGTAGCTGATGCCTTGAGCCGGAAGGAACGGGTCAAACCCCTACGTGTTAGAGCAATGGGGATAACCGTGCAGACCAGCTTAAGTGATAAGATTATTCAGGCACAACAAGAATCAGTCAATCGAGGAAACTTGAAGAAAGAACTTGATTGTGGAGCAGAAAAACACTTTGAGACAAAGCCTGACAGAATGATCTACTATCGGGAACGTATATGGATCCCGGCGGTAGATGAATTGAGGAAACTTATCTTAGATGAGGCACACAAAACTAAATACTCTGTTCATCCGGGTGCTGATAAAATGTACCAAGACTTGCGTGGATTTTATTGGTGGCCTGGAATGAAGAAAGACATAGCTGAGTATGTAGGTCATTGTCTGACGTGTGCAAAGGTAAAGGCGGAACATCAGAGACCGTCTGGTCTACTGGAACAGCCTGAAATTCCGCTCTGGAAGTGGGAACAAATAGCTATGGATTTCATTACCAAGCTACCCCGCACTTCCAGTGGTCATGATACAATTTGGGTAATCATTGATCGTTTAACAAAATCTGCTCATTTCTTGCCAATGCGTGAGACCTTCACGATGGTTAAACTGGCGAAATTATACATCAATGAGATAGTCGCACGCCACGGTGTGCCATTGTCTATTATCTCTGATAGAGACAGCAGATTCACATCAAGGTTTTGGCAATCACTGCAGAAATCTCTAGGAACACAGTTAAATCTGAGTACAGCTTATCATCCACAAACGGATGGTCAAAGCGAACGTACTATCCAGACCCTAGAGGACATGTTGAGGACCTGTGTATTAGACTTCGGTGGAAACTGGGACTCCCATTTGCCACTGATTGAGTTCTCCTACAATAACAGTTATCATAGCAGTATCGATGTGCACCATTCGTGGCTCTTTATGGCCGGAAATGTCGATCACCGATCTGTTGGACTGAAGTTGGAGACAATCGAATAACCGGGCCAGAACTAATTCAAGAAACCACTGACAAGATAGCTTAGATTCAAAGAAGACTATAAGCAACAAGGAGCAGACAAAAGAGCTACGCCGACAAACGGCGCAAGCCGTTGGAATTCCAAGTGGGAGATCGTGTAATGTTGAAGGTATCCCCATGGAAAGGCGTTGTACGTTTTGGAACGAAAGGCAAATTAGCACCACGATACGTGGGACCGTTCGAGATCATCGAGCGTATTGGTCCTGTTGCTTATCGACTGAGACTACCAGATGAACTCAGTGGTGTGCACGACGTGTTCCACGTCTCGAACCTGAAGAAATGCCATGCTGACGAGTCTCTCGTCATTCCAATCGAAGAGATTCAAGTCGATGAACAATTACACTTCATTGAAGAACCTTTAGAGATTATGGATCGCAAGGTTAAACAACTGAGGCGAAGCCGTATTCCTATTGTAAAGGTTCGATGGAATTCAAGACGCGGGCCCGAATTCACTTGGGAACGTGAAGATCACATGAAGTTAAAGTATCCCCAACTGTTTGAAGAGGAAGCTGTACATGATAACAACTCTTAAATTTCGGGACGAAATTTCTCTAACAAGGGGAGACTGTAACATCAGTGCCGCAACCGCCACCGGAACAGTGATCTTAAACAGTATCATGAACAGTAAACATGTACGAATCATATACATTTCAGTACGTTTCAGATTCATATCATTTATCATTGTCATTTTGTGTTATCATAGAACAAATTCCAAAACATTTAACAGAAACAAGTTCAGAACAACGGTTCTTGAGTCAGATAACTATCCGGCAACACAGAACCATCATGTGATTATTTAGTTACGATTAAATTATGTATAAACGTATGTGAGGCTTTACAGAACAAAACACATGAATATCGTTACGGAAATGCTAAATGGACGGGTTATTCGTATAGGTGACGATTTGTATGTATAAATCTGACGGTTTAACGTTCTGAATGATATTCTATAATTAGAAAACAATATTGAAGAGTATAGTTATCGTCGTGTTCGTACGGGTGACGATTCGGACGAATACGCGCGACGACCGTACATTTCGATTTAAAAAGTAAATTAATGTTTTTAAAATATAAATAAATTAAAGATATCAGTTAATTTATTAGCAATCACAACCTAAAATAATTAAATGATTTCTAATTTTATAATCGTATCATATCGTCGCGAAAATTACACGATCCGACATTTTACGCGAAATCGAACGAGACTGAACGACCAGGTATTTTCTTAAACATTTAATGAGCCATTAAGGCTCCAACCACCACCACCAAGACCCACACTTCTCCTCATTTTCGTCCACCACCTTTCTCTATCTAGAAATCGTTTCTCCAACTTCTCTCTAGAAGATCTCACACGTTTTTAAGTCGGAATCGATCAAATTTGGTGTCATCACGATCCTTTCATCTTGTAGATTGCAAAAGTACAAGTATTTCGAACTTCCATCCACGAAATCTAAGGTAAATAAACACTTTAAATTCGGTTTTAGGGTATTCACGAGCCCTTTTAGTTGTAGTCATGATAATTGGTTTTTAAACACTTATGAACCTTGAGATGAGCACTAGTAAACAACAAGGAATGTATAGAATTAGTGTTGTGACAGATTGGATCGACAAAGGAGTTGGAGATACAGGTTCGTGGCCTCCTAGATTGGCCGAACCTTTTCTCTAAGCAAGATAAGTACCGCGAACCTGTGGCCGACTTAGGCGAACCCTGGGCAACGAACCCTGTCCCTCTGAAACTACACCTGCAACGAGCCTGTGGTCTGAGTCACGAACCTTTAAGCCTGCACCGAACGCTGTAGGAGGGCTGCAACGAACCTGTAGTTGCAACTACCCATGGGCGAACCTTATATCTAGCCGAACCCTGGCCATGTAACCCACGAACCCAAAGTGAACGAACCTTATGAGCTGGACGAACCACGATGAACCGAACCCTATGGGTTCGTCTAACTCCATTGGAGCTGAACCCTAGGCCAACATAGCATAGGTTCGCTGCCTTGGACCATATGTCGAACCTAGGAGTCGATTAATGAGGCTAGTATGGACCTAGGATCAATGAAACTCATGATATAAACTAGGAAATGAATTGTGGATCACTAAACTAACAAATTCATGAGGAGTTAATCATATAAGTTGCATGCATGTGTGTGCATGGGAATATAAGTGCATGGGAAATTCACATAAATGCATGCATATCTAACACTAAATGTTGGCCATACAAGATAGTTTAACAATTAAGGTGAATTAGTTACAAGTTCATGAGAATCAACAACACAAGTTGAGAAATCAAATAGAAATCAAAGAAGTTCAATTGGGCCTAAGTGGGCCCAATGGGGCTTAATTAAGCCCATCATGTATTAGATGATGACGTAAACTCAAGTAATGATATTTTGATAAAATAAAAGCATTATGAATTTATTTCAAAGTTGGTTTAATAATTTCTAAAGTTTTGTCTAATTTGAAATGTGAATTATAAATGGCATTGTCTTCTTTTAAGTTGATTTTGCTATAAAAGTTAGTTGTAATAAATTGTTTGGGATTTGTTAAAATAGACAATATAATTGTCTGGATTTTAAACAGAAAACAAAAGAAACTCTGCCGAAATTTTCTAAAATTTAAAAGTAAGTATTGTAACTCAACATGGGATTGGGATCTAAAAGGGTAACTAGGATAGATTAAATCTTAGATACACTTAGCACTAAGACACTTAGTTGCACGCACAACAAGACCCGAACGTAGGCACGACGACTATTACGCGTACTTATTATATTCAAATTCTTATAAACTAACTCAGGAACTGAAGAAACCTAGGCTACAAACAAGAGCGCGCATTTGTGTTACAACATTAACATAGCAGCACAGGTGAATTCATTGCCCCTTTTCTAACATTTTGTTTTTAAAACACGGGGCTGAGAAGCGTGCGTAAACTGTTTATTTAAATTGTTTACTTAAATGCTTTTAAATTTATATGTTTCACATATATATATAAATGTTATCCTAGACCATGTCTAGGAAGATTTTATGCAGGTTTACTAACTGATTTACTTATAAATTAAGTGAATAATCAGATTTAAACTAAAAGATTTCAACAGATCAAAACATTTCAAAAGAATCACATCAAACATTTTGACAAAACAAGTGTGGGAGTTCAAGGAATCAAACTAATCATTTTGACAAATCAAATGGGTGAATTCAATGAATCAAATGAAACATTTTGGTGAAACAAGTGTGGGACTTCAACAAATCAAACAAAACAATCTTTGCAAAGACAATATTCAATGTTCTCCAAATCAAGTGTTTGTTGAACTATGAATCAAGTGTACATTTGATCAATGAATCTAGTATTCTATGATCAACGAATCAAGTACATCTCGTAACAGAATCAGACGAATCAATAAATCATTTTCAAGGGAAAACCTGGGAAATATCAGAGATAACATATGCCAAAACAGACGAAACAAAAACCCTACATTTCAAGAAGTCCTAGTTAGACCGTTTGATTTGTAGGTCATATGTTTGAGGATATTTACAGATTCCCTAAATACTAAGTACCTAGATTGACAGACTAGTCTACTCGAGTATGACCAAAGGCCCCAATCAATAGGACATAGATTTTATTAAATGATTATTTATTTATTTAATTAAGAATTTATAACTGTTTATACAATTACTGTAGTTGATCATAATGTGTGATGAACTTGTGAAATCAACATGGATTTCAAATGATTGTAATGACAGGGACAACAAACAGAGGAACTTATGGAATTGTGTTAAGGGTAAAAATGCTTAATTATCATTAACAACAGTGTCATATACGGATTAGTATGTGGTGGGACGGTGGCTGTGCGGGCGGTAAGCTCGACCCTACATATGCCCTATATATAAGCATACCGATTCGGATAATACATGTGGTGTTAATGAGGTTAGGGTCTTTACCAAAGGAGGTTTTCAAATCATTTTCAATTACTAAAAACTATATGAACTCACCAACCATGTGTTGACTTGATCTTTTTGCATGACTTCTCAGGTGACGAACAGGTTAATTAAGAAGTCATTTCCTTTGGACTAGGACTTCAGATAGGAGACTTAGTATTTTGGACCTGCATACTTTTGAAGACATCATTATACAATTTATTTTGTATATCTTGTGTAAATACAAGATAGTTATTTTATGATGTTTACAATAGATTTACATTGTTAAATTATAAACGATACTGATGTAATTTAACTTTGTAATTCTATTATATTAGCATTTCTCAGTTATATCAAGTGCAATGTAAACAATCTGATCACTTCTGATTATCACTCCTGATATCGCACCCCGGGAACCTTCCGCCCGACGGGGACTCCGATCCTACCCCGCCGGCTCGGGGTGTGACAGTAACTCAGGTACATATTACATGAAACTATGTTTATACTATTGATACATTATACTTGATACGAAACTATTATACGATTGTCTGAATCTGACTGAGACCTTAGGGTTTAACAGTCAGAAACAGGTCAGACAACACAGTGATGAAACATAGAATACTTAATTTGATACTATTGTATGTAAACGTATGTGAGGTTAAACAGAACGAAACTATAACGGTTATTATTACGGAATGCTAAACCGACGAATTATTCGTATAGGTGACGATCTGTACAAATGATTTTGAGTGTTTAACGTTCTGAAATAATGAGTTAACAGTAGAAAGCAAGAATCAGAAAGCCAAACCATCGTCGTGTTCGTTCGAATTACGATTCGAACGAATACGCGCGATGGCGACGCGTTCTGACGAAACGAAAACGAAAACGAATAACGATTCGAACGATCATAAATTTAAGGAAATATAATATTTCCTATTTTACAATTTTGAAACTCATCATAAATAAATTTAAACGAAACCATTTTATTAATTCGCGAACAAATAATCGAAACGCGTAAAATATTATAACTTGATAAATAGTATAATATAACGATCTTTAAAATAATTTCTAATGATAATTTTATCCTAAACATCCTAAAATAATACTTTCTAGTTAAATTACGAAAAATACGCGTAACCGGATACGTGACGAAATTACGAACCGAGCAACCGAAACGAACCCGGATACCCTCCGGGTATTTAAACCCTAAATGAGACATTTAATTTATTTTTTACATGTCTTTTCTCTCTCTAAAATCCTTCTAGCCGTCCACCTCCTTCTCTCTAGAAAATTTCATCTTCAACACTCCATAACTTCCTTGATTCTTGATGAAATCGACCATTTTTGGTGTCTACACGAAGCTACGATCGTCCCCTACATGAAAGTACAGCAGATCTGAGGTTTCTTCCGGTCAAGATCGAGATAGGGTTTTCATTTTCATTTTGATTAGACAAACCTAGCCGGTCCTTTGCAACACCTTTCGAGCCTAGCGGCCCTAGCCAATCCTCAACAGCGCGAAACATGGCTCGGGGATGATGAATCAGATGGAGGTGTTGATGCTCGAACCAGGGTTCGTGAGTTACAGCTACGGCCGAACCCTGGAGTGCTTTCCATGAACCTATTAGCCACCATAGCCGAACCCTTTTTTTCAGTTGCCAAACCCCCAGCATGGCTGCGAATCTTGGTTGTGTTTGGCCGAACCTTGTTCTCAACAACTTCACCCGAACCATGCTGTCCCTCATGTGGCGAACCTGGTGAACATGAACACTTAGCCTCTAGCCGAATCATCCTTTCCAGACTGGCAAACCCTTCTGGTAATCTTCACTTGGCCGAACCTTCACTTGTTAGCCGAACCAAAGGCTGTGAAGGCGAACCCTAATGGTTACGAACCCTTCTAGCATGGTCGAACCCTTCTTGATCAGCTAAGGAACCCTCTTCTGCTGAACCATGGAAGAAGCTGCGAACCTATGGCTACTAACCATCAGCCGAACCATTTCATGTAGGGCGAACCCTGCATGAGGCTGCCGAACCCATCACCACTCCCGAACCTTGTTGCTTCCTTGAATCACCGAACCCTCATACAAAGGTGGCCGAACCTTTTTGTGGGGGCCGAACACTTGACATGGAGCGAACCTTTGGTTGGTCTTGTTAGCCGAACCTTGTAGGTTCGCTGGGTTAAATCCTCATCGCATAACAACTGGTTTGGCCCAACAGTAGCTATATCGGCCCAACCTAGTTTAACCCAGCCCATATGATACTCGGCCTAGCCCATAGTAGCCCAAGGCCACATGATACGACCCAACAACTTGCGAGATTTAGGGCCCAAACCATAACCCATACGGCGCACAACAATTATTGAGGCCTACTTGGCCCAATTGGGAATCAACCCTTGAAATTCTCGGCCTATAAGTGTTAGCCGATCCAACACACATATAGGGCCCATACACATGATTATTGGACCCATTTGCACTTAGGTTGGCCCAAAGGATCATCCGGCCTAATGAATTCAAGAGTTTAAAATAACGTGAACAAACGCTTAAAAACAATAACAAACTCATGTATGGATTATCGTTTTGGGTTATTAAAAAAGTGATGAGAAGTGATTAAGTAAAGCTTGCAAGTACTTAAACTTTTATTCAGGAATTATAACTTTTAAACTAAGCTTGAATTGTAGAACTTGCAAACAACGTAAGGATTCAATAATACTTTACATGAATTATTGAATTCCGGGCCAGATAAGGAACAGGACTCGCGAGTGTTAGTCAACTTTAGGACTAACACTTACATGCACATAAATAAATACCACACATACTTATAAGTCACAAATACTATGAAATCAGTACAGGAGCGTGAACATGACAACAAGTGTAAACAAAGAGCGCGTGCATTCTTATTTTGCTTAGTCAACCACTACGGACACAAGGTGAGTTCATTTGTCCGTTTTCAAACTTATTTGTTTTACTTCGGGACTGAGAAGCATGTTAAACATTTTAATAAACTATTAAAATGTTATTTAATGCTTTTAAACTTAAACATGAAGCTTATATTGATGCTTATGCTTGGAACTTAGTATACTTTGAAAAGCAATAAACTTGATACTTATACTTCTAACTTGAGGCTTGAAACAATATGTTGGATGCTTATGAAACCATATGTTTAAACATGAGACTTGATGCTTATGCTTATGAAACTATATGCTTAAACATAAGACTTGATGCTTATGCTTATGAAACTATATGCTTAAACATGAGACTTGATGCTTATGCTTGTGAAACTATTTGCTTAAACATGAGACTTTATGCTATACCATGGAATTTATGATGAAACTATGTGTGGACACTTGAGACTATATGCTTGAAACTATTATTTCCGCATGAAACATTGTGCATGTATCTAGTCATAGGCTACGTAATTGCTAAACGACTGCTAGTGCAGAGCTTGTACCTATGTATTGAGATACATGTAAACTAAACCATAACAAGGCTAAGCTATTACCTATATAGGAGACATGTAATTGCTAAACGACTGCTAGTGCAGAGCTTTTGTTTGTTTATATGAGGTATGTAATTGCTGGATTAAGCTAAACCATGACGACGCTAAGCTATTATCTATATAAGATACATGTAATTGCTAAACTTCTGCTAGTGCAGAGCTTTTGTCTGCTTATATGAGATATGTAATTGCTGGATTATTTGTGTATGCATGGCTTGTGTCTATGTATGAGATACATAATTGCTAAACGACTGCTAGTGCAGAGCTTGTATCTTGTATAGGAGACACGTAATTGCTAGACTAAGCTTATCTAATTCATGAGATACTTAATGGCTAAACGAATGCTAGTGCAGAGCTTGTATCTATCCATGAGCTACGTAATTGCTAAACAACTGCTAGTGCAGAGCTTGTACTCACGCATGAGATTAGGACAGCTAAACTATGTGCGTGTGAAACTATGATGCTTGTTAAACATACTTTGAAACTAATACTCATGAATGTTATAGACTTGCAAACTTTGAAACAGAAAACAAAAGCTATGATGAGGAATGGGTTGATTGGTACATAAAAGGCTTAATTATTATTAGCAACAGTGTCATATCCAGATTAGTATGTGGTGGGATGGCGTCTGGGCAGGTTGTAGGCTCGACCTAGGGTATGCCCTATATATTAGCATACCGATTTGGATATTACATGTGGAGTTAATGAGATTAAGGTTTTACCGAAAGAGGTTTGTTAAAACTATTTTAAACTTATAAACTTTATTAACTCACCAACCATTATGTTGACTTTGTTTTCTTACATGCTTTCTCAGGTGAAGAACAGGTTTAAGCTAAGGCTTTGGACTGCAGGCTAGGTGGCCTAGATAGAGGACCTAGTTGACTTTTGGAAGCACATCTTTTGTGGATATTACACATCACTTTTGATATGTTGTACATATACAAGATATAAACATTTGATTCTTTTGTTAGGTTTACTTAGTTAAATTACTGAACATTGCTATTGTAATTTAACTTTGTAATCCTAGTTAATGTTGATTGTGCTTTAGTTATTCTTAAACATTGATGCTATGAAAACAATCTGATCATTTGATTATCATTCACGATATCGCGCCCCGAGAATCTTCCGCCCGACGGGGACTTCGATCCAACCCCGCCGGCTCGGGGTGTGACACAGGATACTAGCCTTGGAGTCTAAAAACCAACGTTCCTCTAAGACAGTTGATGGCCTGAAAGAATCTACACCAAGGATTGAGGGATCCAAGCTGGATTCCGATAATTTAGACAAAGATGATGAAGACGATGATGATGAGTCTGGTGAGGAACATGTTGATTATGATGGTTAACATGATTCTAATGATGATAATGATGACGATCACAGATTAGGGGATGTTGTTGTAGGTGCTACTGGTACCTCAGCGCAATCCACTGCAGGAGAGATCAGGATGAAGAAAAGGCAAGACAAAGCTCCAGAGTCATCCACAAAACCAGCCGAAGAAGGCAAAGCCACCGTGGAAGTCGAAGATGTGCCTTTGAAACGTCATCTTGATTACAAGTTGACTATGATTCTAGACGCTCAAGGCATCAACCAGCACTCGGTGAGCTACGATAAGGAGGAGGGTGAAATTATTCACTACGTAAGAAAGGAACATATTGTTGAGCTTTTCATGTTAAATCTTGAAGAGGTTGCCATTGATGAATCCTGAGTTCCTGCTTCTAATTTCCCGACTCCGAATCATTTGATGATGCATATGATGTCATCTTGGAAGACCTTGATGAAGAAGAAGCCACCAGGTGCACTTCCGCAGAAGTAGAATTACCTACTTTTAGCGAGCTTTTCCATCAACAATCATAGTAGGAGTTTAGATGTAAAATTGACGAGAAGGACGTTGACAAGGAGGCTTCAATAGAAGACATTCAGCAGAGGAAAAATAAGTAAGCTGCATACTGGCAGACACTCAAGAAGGAAATTATTCCCTCCCCCTAGTTTAGTACACCAAAGTCTACAAAACAAAAGGATACAAGTCCAGAGGTTGCATTTTGAGTTGGGCTTACTTTAAAGATCTTGGATGTTATGGGGTCAAAAGGGAAAGGGGAATCCAACACGTCAGATTCCCTCATGAGTTCAAGACATTGCCCGTATTTGAAGTTAACCAGTTAGCATGCTTGACCATGTTGTACAGCAAGGATTCGGGGATGTCCTCTTGGTTTGCAAAGCACATCAATTTCGAGTACAAAAAGAGATGGGTTAACTTCCATCCTCAGCAATCGGAACGTTTTTACCTGCCAGATATTGATGCTCTGTCAAAGAGACATATGGTTATCCTGAAGTGGCTACCTCCTAATGTCATGGTAGAACATCTGAGGCTGTGATAGTTATACGTAAGGAGGACAAATGAGATTCCATTCGAGTTTTTGATCCAATGTGTTTGACTAATTTGATAGAGGATGATGTCAAAGCTCTATACAGATGTCATATTTTCTTGAGTTAGACGACATGCAGCAGGCGCTACAATACATGAGAGTGATACCGCTATGAGTTGCATTCTATATTCATGCCAGAAATGATTGGAAGATTATCTCACAGAAGTTTTTGAAGACATAAGCAGCTAAAGTTAAGAGCTAGGTCGAAAGGGGAGTTTGTTAATGCATTATTTGTCCCTAGTTCAATGTAATTGTCTTTTGTGATTTTACAAAGCTTTTGTTATCAGTAAAATCATGTTTTATCTATTGATTGATTGTGTTTGAGTGTGTTTGACATGTTTAACTTTGACTTTATATAAAACACTAACTCATTCATAAGAATGAACCTATAATTGAGTTCATTCGCACGAGTGACCGCTTAGCGAATGATTATTCCAACGAGTGAGTCATAAACATGGCTCATGCGTGTGATTAGTCCATTTGTCTGTTGTCATTCGTGCCGAATAAGTCAAGAGCATGACTCATTCACCCAAATGACTGCAGTATATACATATACGAAGAACATAACGTTCCAACGATCTCTACTCATTCCATGTCACATCTACCTAGATTTCAGCGCCCCTTGCCTCCAACTTCGATTCCTGCCTCGTGGTTGATAGATTTCGCTCAAAATGTTTATTCTCAATCATCGGTTTACCACGTGGTGATTAGTTTTCGATTGGAAAACCCCCGAATAGGATTCCACACTATTCGAGGGCCTGTCAAACAGAATCCGCAAGGAACCGTTGCGTTTCTGGGGTCTTACACATGTGTTTCGGTAATTCCTTGAATTACCGATGATCTTTTGTGTTTGTCCTTACAAAATGTTTGCACATTTGATTAATGATGATCAAGGTGTTATGCACAATTCAATTATTAACCGAATTATTGTTTCGTAATTGTGTTTGTGTTACCACACTTGATTTTCAAAATCAATGTGTAACGTACGATTCGATAATTCCTCGAACTTTAATTTGGCAATGAATTGTGTGTGACTCAGTTTATTAAACTTAATTAAATGAAATTCAAGAATTATGAATGTGAATAAGTTATTGTAATTCAATATTGTCATGTGTTGTTAGTGCTTAAGATGAATAGATAGCTACAAGAATAGGAAATTCTAATCTTACTTTTGAAGATTATGAGCAGATAGATGATGATGAGATGGAATTGATTGATACTTAGTGGGCTTTGGCTAGTGCAATAAGAAGAATTAATAGATATGAGAAGAAAACATGAAAGAAGTTTACTTTTAATCGGAATACAAGGTTTGGATTTAATCCAAAGGCCACCGAGTGTTACAACTGTGGTGAATTGGGTCATTTTGCTCGAGAATATAAAAATCCAAAGAAGCAAAGCAACTAGAATCCTTTCAAGCCAAAAGAAGTTTATCAAAAGAAAACGGAGAAGCCTGAAGAGTCAACAAAAGCTTTAATCAGTCAAGCAGACGAATGATATGAATGGGGAAAACAATATGATGATTTAATGGGCGCGTTTATGGCTTCTATGGATGATGAAGCAATCAAGGGCAAAGAAAAGGCTGAGGAGGTAAATAATGATCATTTAGAGGTCATTGAAAAGTAGAAAGAAATGAATACTCAATTGACTGCTGAACTGATCGAGTGCACTAAAGCTAACAAAAAGTTGGTTTCAAGAGAAAAGGTTTTGACAAAAAGATCTTTGACTTGGGAAAAGAAAATGAAGAATTAAAAATTAAATTTTTTAAAATAATCTTGCAGTTTCTGTGCATCTTGAGTCAGTACAAAAGTTGAAAATTGAACTGTCAGCAGCAAGAGCAGAAGCAGAAATGAGTAAAAGCAAGCTAGAGAATTATCAGAATTCTCAGTATGTTATCGATTACTTTGCTGCTATCCAAAGATCGTCGAATGATACTACTGGCTTGGGATTTCATGCTATACCACCTCCTTCAAGATATGTTCCTAGACCACAAATTGATCCTAATATGGAATTTCATCTAGGTTCTTTAAATAAATCTGAGTCTGAAAATGTTTTTGCACATGCTGGAGTCTCATCTTCTGATGAAAATGTGTCACTTGACAGTGATGCTCCAATCATTGAAGATATCACTGAGTCAGAATATTCTTCTGATATTTTGAGACAAAATGGTTACAAGAAAAAAAGTCTTAAGAAAAAGAGTTTTAAATCTTAGCAGTCAAAATATGAGATTAAACAAGTTGAGAAGGTGGTGCTTAAAACTACGCAGGTTTCCAAACCAGTGATTAGAACCAAACCAGCCACTACTCTTAAACTGATTGTGTATGTTAGATCATCTAATACACATCAAGGAGAGTCTAGTGGAAATTTTCAAAAGAAAAATGTGATGTCTAAGAAAGTGGAAAAAGTGGATTTTTTCTTTGATAATTTTGGGGTTGGCCATAGAGTTAAATTAAAGAATTTTCAAAAGAAATTTGATAATTCAAAGAAAATTTCAACTGGTTTGAGAAACAAAAGCTCATCTTTAAAGGTTGTTTCAAGACCTTTCAGTTCGTCAAGTTCTTATGATGAATCCACACCAAAACATCAAATTAAGGATAGAAAATGTTACCGATGTGGTAATTTGGGTCATTTGGTTGCTAATTGCAATGAGGATTTCAGTTCAAGTGATTGTAGAAGTTTTAAGTCTTTTTCACCAAGAGAAACACAAAAGTGTTTTACTTGTTGTGGTAAAGGACATATTTCTGCTAATTTTCCAAATAACATAATCAGAAAGAGTTCTGATAAGGAGTGTCGGGTGTATGTTTCAGGTGGAAGCTCTATTAAAGATAGACCTAGTGAAGATGAGATGAGAAATCTTAGGAAATTCAACCCTGATTGTTTTTGGGTGAAAGAAGAAATCAAACAAAAGAAAAGATTTTTTGAGAACAAAAGAAAATATTTTTTGAGAACAAAAGAAATGTTAAAAAAATTGTGAAAATTGTGACTTCATCTGATGATGATTCTTTTGAAAATGTTTCATCAAGATCATTTTCAAACCAACCTATCAAATCTAAATCATTTTGGAAACTCAAAGATAGATCAGGTGATGGAGTTTTTAAGAAAGAGGATGACACAAGTGATGATGTCTATTCAATTATGTCATCACAAAAGAATGGAAGGTTCCATTCCGGGAGACTCGACGCCTAAATGGCGGGGGTCGTCCCTTTTGAATAGTGACAAGTTTCTTTTAATTTATTGTGCAGGTTGCATCCACGGGCTATATTAACAATCGTTAGATCGTTGATAGTGGATGTTCCCACCATATGACTGGAAAAATTGAACTTGTTAAGAGATTTCAGGTTGGTGAAAGGAAGTTATGTGAATTTTGTTGGAGATAAAGGAGGTCAAATCACAGGGATTGGTAGTTTGACAAATGGGAAGGTTTCATTTGACAATGTTAATTTTTCTAAAGAATTAACTAACAATTTGTTGAGTGTTTCGCAGATTTGTGATATGGATTACAAAGTGATGTTTGCAAAGAAAGATGTTATGTACTCAAGCAAGGATTTCAAATTTCTAAGGAGTGGATTCTGATGACAGCTGATCGGAGCAAGGATCCTTATGTGCTTGACATGGCAAAGGCAGAGACAATGAATAAAGTGGAAACATGCCTGGTGTCCAAAGGTACTGAACAGGACACACGTTCATGGCACTGGCAAATGGGACATATTGATATTCGGAAAATGAATCATCTGGTGCATAATCATTCAGTTGAGGGTGTACCCATTAAACATTTTAAACTTCCGGATGTGTGTGTGTCATGTAAAATGGGTAAATAGAAAAGGAAGTCTCATAAAACAAAGAAAATTTTTTCTAGTGATATGCCACTTAGAGCTTCTTCACATGGATCTTTTTGGACCAATCAATGTGAAAAGTATAGGTGGTGAACCTTATTGTTTTATTGTGAATGATGACATTTCAATATTTTCATGGGTTATGTTTTTAAAGCATATATCAGATACTTATGAAAACTTTGTTTTGTTGAAAAACATGTTGGAAACTTGAAATAAGTTTAGGGCAAGGCGTATACGATCTGACAATGGGGCTGAGTTTAAGAATCATCAAATGGAATAATTTTGTAATTCCAAAGGCATTTAGGTGCAATTCAGTGCACATTATGAGCTTCAGATGAATGTTGTAGCTGAAAGAAATAACAGGACTTTGATTGAATCTGCGAGAATAGTGGTAGCTGATTCTAAACTTCCTATTACTTTTTGGAGTGAAGCTATGGCTACTGCTTGCTTTACTCTTAACAGAGTTTTAATTGTCAAAAGACACAGTAAAATTGTTATGAGTTGCTTCAGAATCGAAAGCCCAATTTGGAACACTTGGAACCTTTTGGGGCTCCTTGTACAATGCTGAAGAAAGATTCAAAATTCAATTTTAAAGTTGAATTGGGTTTCTTTCTTGGCTAAATTCTTCCTAACAAACGTGTGTTTAACAATTGTACGGGTGTTGTGGAATTGTGGTATCATGTGGATGTCAAACGAGGCAACGACATATACCTATACCAAATGGGAAGGATCCAAATTGGCTTTTCGATTTCAATAAGTTATTTGAGTCTTTTAATATGTTTTCAACTGTTTGTTATGATGAAATAACCTTACAAATGTTGTATGATTTACATAATTCAGAAGAGCAAGGTATTTCTCATCAACCTGAAGATGGAGTTTTTACACCACATGCAGAGGGTACTTTAGAAGTTGTTAATGAAGATTGGTCATATGAGGATGAAAATGATGTATTTGAAGATGCTATTTTCCATGATCAAGATCCTGATTAGAACATCACTAATCTGGATCATGATGTGGTTGTACCGCAATTGCTTGTCACACGTGTTTATGTTAATCATCCTATTGATCGGATCATTGGAGATCCAAATGCAGGAGTGCATACACGAAATCAAGTCTCAAATGAAGAAAGTATGTATTTTGAGTTAGAAAAAACTCATGGCAGTCAAGACCTTTGGATGCATTCAGCATTCATTTCACAAATAGAGCCAAAGACTGTGACTGAAGCTTTGCACGAGCCGGCCTGGGTGGAGGCTATGCAAGAAGAATTGAATCAATTTCACAAGTTGGGAGTTTGGCATTTGGTAGATTTGCCAAAAGGAGAGAAAAGGATTTGCACTAGATGTGTGTTGAGACGTAAACAAGATGACAGAGGCGTAATTGTCAGAAACAAAGCTCGTTTAGTGGTTCAGGGTTTTAGACAAGTTGAATGAATTGATTATGATGAGGTTTATGCACCTGTGGCACGATTAGAAGCAATTCGACTTTTTCTTGCTTTTACTGCCCACAAGAAGTTCAAAGTCTATCAGCTGGATGTAAAATTTGCTTTTCTGTACGGCTTGTTGAAGGAAACAGTGTATGTTTGTCAGCCACCGGGCTTTGAGGATCCTATCCATCGGGATCAGTTTTACCTCTTGGACAATGCACTATATGGTCTTCATCAAGCTCCGCGTGCCTGGTATGAGACTTTATCGACTCACCTTATTGAACACGGGTTCAATAGGGGTTAGATTGATAAAACTTTGTTTTTAAGGAAAAGGGCAAGGACATTCTCCTTGTTCAGATCTATATTGAGGATATCATTTTTGGATCTACCGATGAACATATGTGCTTGGATATCATTCTTCGTTATCTGAAGGGTTCACCAGACACTGGTTTGTGGTATCCTAAGGATGAAAACTTTTCCTTCAATGCATACAGTGACTCCGATTATGGAGGATATAAGACAGATGCAAAGTCCACAACTGGTGGTGCACAATTTTTGGAGGAACGATTGGTCTCTTGGCAACGTAAAAAGCAAACTTCTGTGGCTACCTAAACTCGTGAAGCTGAGTATGTCGCTACTGCCAGTTGTTGTTCACAAGTTTTGTGGATACAACAACAAATGAGAGACTATGGTTTGAATTATCTTAATACCCCGATTCATGTTGATAATGAGGCTGCTATTGCTATTACTAAAAATCGAGTGTATCATTCGCAATCCAAACACATTGATATTCGTTTTCATTTCATACGCGATTGCTATGAAAAGAAACTTATTGATATGGTGAAGATACACATAAATGAGCAGCGTGCAGACTTTCTCACCAAGGCCTTTGATAAAACTCGTTTTGAGTATTTACTCAAATTAAATGTAATTCGGGTCATGGGTGAGGTCATTTCAAATCAACTTCCTTCATCAATTTTTATTGAATTGAAATCAATATTTTTTTTTGTTTTTGTTTGATTTGTGTTTTAGTTTTTAGAGGGAGAAAATTTGAAAAATCAAAAATATTTGAAAAAATCAAAAACACAAAAACATTAAAAAATAATAAAAATTTGAGAAATTGATTCGACTTAGAAATGATAGTACATTATAGTAATCAAAAGCACATATGTATCATACTATAACTTAAACATAAAGAGCATTTACAATTACTTAGTATGATATGTTGGTAGGTTTATAACTTAGTTGAGATAACATTTGACAAAATTATGATTATACTTTGTGGGAGATAGTTGCTTAGAATATAGTGTTTAGCTTTGTCCTAAATGGGTGGTTGTTAATCTTACAATGTGTTTCTTGAATTAAAATTACTTAATTGCTAGTTTTTGATCATGTGTTCAATTTTTAAAAGAAATTCTAAATTTGGTTTTCTTTTATTTTTGTTTAAAGCTGAAACTTTCACTATGTATACTTACGTATCGACCTGATTGTTATAGCTTTAAACAATTCAAATTTGTTTTTCTTGGTTTGATTAAGTTTTGGACAATCTCTGCGTATATGAGAATATCGATCTTATTGTTAAAAGCTTAATCTTAAATCATTGTTTCGTTTATTATCTAGATCATCTGACCATACGAAAGTATCAACCTTGATTCCAAGATTTTGAAAAAATTCAAATTGTCTTACATTTTATTATTTTCATAAAAAATTCTATTTTGTTTTTTCATGATCAAACTAGTTACATTTGAATTAAATTGATTCAAGAACATTATTGTTTGATTAATTATTCACAAAACGGGGATGTGTTCAAGTAAATGATAAACATAAAGTATTTGATGGTTTTGATTTCATTTTAACCAAGTAATTAAATTTAAATTGGATTCATATACTGACAATCATCTTCGAATTGTAATTTGCTAATTAACATACTCACTAACTCAATCAGTTTGTGCAGATGATTGTATTGCAATATGATCTCATGTCTGGATCTTTCTCACCAAAATATGTATTTGTTTCTTTCATTTTCATATTTTATTTTAGATTTATTACAGAATTAAAATTTTGGTTGTTTTATATAAAATTTAAAAAAAAAATCCAAAAAGATTTTTTATATATCTGATGTTAAATCAATAATTATTGATTATTTGTTTTTAACTCTGAAACACCAAATTTTGTTTTTTTTTTGGAAATTTTTGAATAAATTAGAAAAATTAAAAATGTTAAAAGATTTGTGAAAATGAGGATTTGTTGAGACGAACCTTTGATAGGCTTGCTAGGAGGTTCGTTTATCACGTTTGGTGAGAAGTTCGTATGATAGGTTTGTTGAGAGGTTCGTTTAGAATGTTTGATGATAGGTTCGTTTGGTAGGTTTGCTGAGAGGTTTGTTCAACTAGTTTGTTAAAAGCTTCGTCAAACAAGCTTTGCTTGTAGGTTCGTGGAAAGGTTTTTTTCACAGGTTCATTTGAAACTTTAAAAGGTATAAAGTCAAAGATTCGTGGAATAGCTTCGTCACTTTCATTATTCTCTCTCAGAAACGTACCTTTATTGTGTTGATATTGATTTTTTGATTTTGTGATAATCAGTGTGATTGGCTCATATCATTAGACTTATATTTGTGTTGTGATTCTAAAAAGGTAAATAGATTGAATTTTCGTCTGCTAGATTTGTAGAAATCTAAGTTTTTAAGTCCAAATAATCGAACCTAATTTCTGTTGAATAAATCTGTTTAAATCAAAGTTTGATGAAAAATGTCTTTATTAAAGTTGTTAATCGGTCAATCGCGAACCTATGGGTGTGATTTTTTCAGTCAAATTCGTAGATTTGAATTTTGATCTGGAATTTGAACAGGTACGTTTGAATTCAACAAGTTCGGACCGAACCTTTTCAAAGTTTATGACCGAACCTTTGCTAGTCAAAGGTTTGTCTGACCATGAGGTTCGCATTAGATCAATAGGTTCGTTCATTTGTGAGGTTCGTGAACATGTAATAGTTTTTCTTAGTTAAGGTAAGGTTCTTTTGTAACAAAGGTTCGGCACAGGAGGTTCGCTGGACTTAGACTTACAAAAAAAAATTATTTTTTAATTTTTGATTTTTAAAGGTTCGGCACATGTAATAGGTTTTTCTTTGTTTTTATTGTATATATGGCAAATCTAGTTTTCGGTGATAAACATAATCTATGTGCTTATCTGGTTCCCACTACCAAGAATGGCATGGACTTCAGACCAATGATTGAGTTTTTGAGACGATCGAGGATCTACTATGCTATCTCAAATTCTTGTCACATTTCTAGATCTCATATTCAAAGCTTCTAGGAGTCTGCAAGGCTGATTAGTGTGGATGATGCATTTGTGATTGAAGCAAGTGTTTTGAGGCAAGTGATCCGAATAAGTGAATATGATGTTAGAAGAGTGTTGCAGTTTGGTGGAGAACCTGAAGGAATGACATTGATTCCTAAAAGGTGTATTAAAGGATGCTTTATGAGGATCAAGTATTTTGGTGTCTATAGTGAGTATTCGATCAAGAAGGGGAAGCTGCCTCTACATTACGAATTTCTTGCACATGTACTTCTACATTGCATCAGTATGAGGAAAGGCACTTTTGATTAGCTAAGGGATTTGATGAGATCAGCTATGGTTTCTTTGATCCTGAACAAGCCGTTCAACTTTTCTGCTATGATTTTCAGATATCTATCTGACAACATCACTAAAGTTAAAGACAAATTCTTGATGTATCCATAGTTTGTACAAATGTTTATTGGTGAGAAGTTTCCAGAGCAAAATCTACCAAGACCTGTGTCTGATATTCTAAAGTTGAAGCATATGACTGATTCAAGTCTGGGTCGAGTAAATATTTACTAGAAGAGTAGTGATGTGATTCTTATAAAGGATTTGGTATGTCATTGTGCGAGAGTCAATTATGTAGCTCCACTTGATGATCATGGAGACATGATGATTCAAATTCTGAAAATGAACAGATGGATGATGATCAACCACCACCTCCTCCTCCAGAAGATCCACAAGTTAGTCAAGCTCAAGCACAATCATCTCAATCTCATCAACAAGAACAAGAAACTTCAAATGTAACTCAGACTACATTTGTTCCTCTTCAAGTTATTTATCCTGAACAGCAGGATGTTTCTGAACAAGCTGATGCTACTACATCATCTCCAAATGTTGAGGTTGAGGATGTTTATCCTGAAATGGAAGAACAATCTACTGAATATGTGATGGAAAATGTTCAAGTTGGAAATAGTATGGTAAGAAGGTTAAAGAGGAATCATATGCAACAATAGCAAAATATGGAAGAGAGAGAAGAAAGAATTGATCCTAAATATGGAAGGATGAACCACAAACATCCTGTCCAACGATGAAGAAAGAAATCTAGGACTCCAAGAATTATAGTTTATTCTTCTCTGATTACATCTTCTGTACCTGCATCAGTTTCTGTTTCTACTGTACATGTTCTATTGATGTATCTGTTCCAGATGTTGTTGTATCTACACCACAAGCTCCTGTGTATACTTAAGCTTTAATGCCACGTTTTGTTGATCATGTTCATGTAAATGTTTCTCCATTCATGGTTTTGTTTGTTGATGCTACTATAGTTATTACTTCATTCCAAGAGGCTTCTACTTCAAGAGTTGATGCGATGTATGAAGGATTAGATGATCTGGATTTAAACTTTTCCTTGCATTATGATGATTCGGAGTTAAGGAGAAGGATATCTATTATGTCTCAGGAATTTGATAAATACAAGAAGCAGCAAGAGAAAACTGATTTTGAGAAACAATCTTCTTCAATTCAGAATGATATTGAAATAAAGAAAAATCATATCAATCAGCTACAGAAATGGAGAGAAGAGGATCTACAAGATAACAATTGTATCATTAGAGAGATTAGCCAAAGAACAGAATGACAAGATATTTGTTTTGGAGAAAGAGAATCAGATGTTTCAGCAAAGAATAAATGAGATCCAAGATAAAGATTCTAATGTTGTTCATGTTGAGACACAAGTTGTTGATCATGAAAGAGTTCATGTTTCTAAAGGAGCCGTTGTTGATTCTGTGTATGTAAATATAGAAGATGAAGATAAGGAATAAAAAGTTGATTATGAGGATTCTGATTTTGATAAACATCCAGGTCTTGGTGCCTTTAATGATGATGATGGAGATGATGATGGTGATGTAGCTGGATTTGGTGGTTTAAGTGGACTGAATTCAATTACTGGAGCTATAGTGGTTTACAGACCATCAGGAAGTTCTTTTGATGCGAATCCAGTTTCTTCTGTTACTCTTGATAAAGCAAAAGATTGTGAGGATGTGGAGATTGAAGATCTTACAGAATTTGAGTATCCAAAGTCAGTTGTTGATCATTCTTTACCAACATTTGCAGAATTATTCAAACAAGCTGGAGATGGAGAGTTACACAGGATGATTGGTGGAGTCAATCAAGTTAAAGAACTAGAAGAAGGAGAGATTGAAGATTGATAAACAAAGGAAGATATTGCCAATTCGTTTGGAGTAAAAGTAAATGAATTGCAAAATGCAAATGAGTCTGGAAAGATGATTATGGGAGAAGCAGATAGTTCAATTGAATTTGAACATGATAGACCTTTTGATGAAAATTTGTATAATCTGCAGACTTTGAAGAAAATTTTTGATATTGAAGCTCATAAGAAATTATAAAGTACATCATGTGATACATCGAAGATCAAGACACAAATGAATGTTTGGAGAGAAAATCATGAAGAACACAAGTATATTATTGATCATTTGATCCTTTTTAGACAAATGATTGAAAGATATGAAGAATCAGTTCAAGACAATCATTCAAGACAATTTTCAAGGTTTAAGTTTGGATCTAAATCGAATATGCGTGGAAGGATTGTGAGTTATGGATATTTTCATAACATTCCTGGAGTTTTGAAGAATAAAGGGTGTTATGTGGTAAAGAGAACGTATGGATGTTAGTATTTTGGAAAAGAATATAATCTTATGTGTTTACCATCAATTGAATGCATGCGGTTGTCAAGTTTAAAGATGATCAAGCCTATTCAGACTGAGCATAATGAAAGATTTGAAACTCTGCTAAAAAAGGAAGCAAAGAAATGGTGGAATTGTTTGGTTCCTCAGTTTTCAGTGTTAAAGCATAATTCCTATGTCTATCCTAAGCCAAAAGTTTATTCAAGACCAAGACTGAGGAGGAAGATAGAACAAAATTGGAATTCTTATTTCAAGTTTAGGTTCTATCATGAAAGATATTCTAAAGTCATTATTTTGTTGAAAGAAGATGAAAAGTGGAGAGTAATCAGACTATTTGATCCTGTTTGGTTAGTTAATTGCTCAAAACAAGATATTGCTACTCTCAATGAAGCTGAAATTTATGCTAAGGAAGTTATCATGATGTGGGGGAGAGTTATAAAGATATGGCATTGCAATTTCAGACTATTGCAAGGATGTGTTATACTTTAGGGATTCATTCTGGATGTGATTGGGAGGATGTAAACTATTTGTATGTTGAGTTGATAGCGTTGTAGAAAGAAATTGATGAAAGGGATGCAAAGATTAAAGCTGAACGATTATCAAAGATTCCAAAGACTGTGATCATACGTGCTGAAGATAATATTTGGAAAGATCAATCATCGAGTAAGACTCAGATTCAAGATTGAAGATCAAGATTTTGAATATTTTGAAGCAACTATTAAGGGGCAATTTGTTAGGTCATTTTGTAATAGTTTGCTTTCAAAATTGTGTAATTTATTAGGTTTTTGCTAGGTTCGTCTGGCCCACGAACCTAGGCATGGGTTGTATAGGTTTCGGTGAACCTAATGTTATGTCATGTAAAGGTTCGTCCAGCGAACCCACAGGTTCGCTGGACGAACCTGATGGTTCGGCTAGGTTCGGCTGATATGTGTATATATTACAGGTTTGTCTGTTTTTGAAGGGTGTGTAATAGAACCAGAGATGGACAAAACTTGTGTGAGATCTGTGTGATTGTAAAGAACTGTGTGTTCTTATTTAATGTTCTTGTAATCAGACTTTGTTATCAATGAACATGATGTTTATCATAATGATTGTATGTCTTTGATTCATATAGATTTAATCTAGATTCCGCATAGATTGAATCGTTATTAGAATTTTCAGTGATCGATAAAGAGCAATCTACATATACAACACGGTACTAGGCTGGACAACAAAAAGCACCACAGTAAACCAACGGTTTTTGAATTCTATAACAAAAGAAACATACATATCAAACAATAACTAGTGTGAGTACTTGATTACATGTCTTAAATGGACCAAAAAGGAGTGGAATGTTGAAGAACCTTTCAATGGTCCTTCGCTATTTCTTGCCTAAGTAATACTTTACTATATCATTAATACGAATTTTTTTATTACTCTGTGTTGTATGTTTATTTAAGCTTTCTAAATCATGTTAAAATAATTACGGATTTTATACGTTCATCAGAAATGCATACGATACATTACAACTTCACCACCAATTCCAGCCATTGCGAACATTACAAGTAAGTATCTCATAGAGCTTGATGCTAATCTCTTTGAAAATGGTCCAGTCACAGATTATGAAAAAGATGACAATGGTGATGATGGATGTGAAGATGATGTGGACGATGATGATCAAAATAATGTTGATTATGAAAAACATCGGGGACTGGGATCTCCATTAAGGTTATTTTTAACTCCGAACATATTGGTACGTAAATAAAACACTAACCAATTTAAATATTTGATTTTTTTTATTTATTTTTGTTTTTTATTAACATTTACATCAAATTCCAGCCCTTGCCTCTGCTGGAAAAAAGAATCACTAATAAATTAAGGATGGAAGTATTTCAAACAAGCATTGATACCATATTATTAAATTTCAATATCAATAATATAAACAAAGTTGATTTGATTATCATCCCGATCATCAAAAGCGAGCATGTATTCCTACTGGTTTTTTATTTGAATAATCCATCAGTTCTTATCATTCATAACATGCATACAGACAACTCATCACTTGATCGATACTCTCATATTCCTTATATAATGGTTAGTAATGTAATTACGTTCGGTTTTACATTTATTTGTTTAAATTACGCACTGCAATGTATGTAGTGTTTACTACTCTATATAAAATTACGTACTACATTATGTAAATTACGTACTACATTATATAAGGTAATATTTTAATTAATTTGCACATTGCATTATATATATAGTGTTTACTACTATATATAAAATTACGTACTACATTTTATAAATTACGTACCAAATCTTATAAGTTACGTACTACATGGTATAATATATTTAGTTGCACAAAGTGCTAATTATTCTGTATAAAATTAAGTACTATGTTATCTTAATTACGTACTACATGTAATTTTATATATCGTATAAATTGCTTACTATTCTGTATACAATTACGTACTTTGTTATCTTGAATACATACTACATGATATAAAGAGCATAATATTCTCAATATATAATTACGTACTGCTTTAGATTAATTATGTACTACATAATATAAAAAACTTAGTATTTTCTATATATAATTACTACTATTTTGTATAAAGGACTTGTGATTTTATTAAGCTTAAATTGTGACCTAATTCTATGTAGAAAGATGTGTTGTCAAACTATCTACTTAAAAAATACCACCCAAGCGCTCTAAAGATTAATCATCAAACACCACAATCTATGTACATTCCATGGAAACAATTAAAAATGGAATAGATTGTGGTGTCTTTTGTATGAGTCATATGAAGACTTACATGGGTGGTGGACCAAAGAAATGGAGTTCTGGTTTGATGAATGAATCTGAAGGTCAGAATAAACAACTAAACAAGTTAAGAGTCAAGTATCTATGTCAGATCCTGATGTCAAATGTGAACTTTTTAAAGGAAGATGTGCTGGTACAATACAGAAGGCATGATGATCTAGATTAAAAAAAAAAGAAAAAATGGCCAAAAACAATCTTAAAGATGAGTAAAAGTAAGCAAACAAAGTACTCGTAAAATGTATTTACCTACCATTATGTTATTTCAGGATATGAATTCTGGTCATTTATTATTTATACTTATCTATTTTTTTATGTGTTAACGTCTTATCATTCATAAAATACACAATCTATCCATGCATGTTCATATAAAAAACAAAAATAAAGAACGAAATTAAAACCCATGAAAATGAAAATATTTATCTATATATAAATATGATAATCATCATCACCATCCACAAAAACAAAAAAAAAAAACTCATTAACACCACAACCACTACCACTACCACCCTAAAACTGCTTAATTTCAGCCACCCCTCCCTGCTCTTCTTTATTTTGCCTATGGTGTCGTCAATCAGCTTCTTGAGACCATCATGTATCTCTTCGTTTATCTTTAGCTGGTTGAGCAGGTAATCTTGTGCTAAAGCATCATTTTCGTTTGCTTAATCATCCATTAAATCACCGAGAGTGGATATGTTGGCCCTGATGTCTGAAATAACTACCCCATTCAACATTCCAAAGGAGTTTCGCATTGCTCTATCAGCTCTCCTATCATTCTCATCACTTTTTTTCTAGCACCTTCATAATGTTTTCGTCTTTTGCATACTTGTATGTTGATGACGAAGAGGCCATTTGACTGATCTTGTAATCGCGATTTGTTTAATGTGAATCTCATGCAAGCATTAGGTACATATATATATGTATGTATGTATGTATATAAGTTAAAAAGTTGATATCTTTCATATTGTAGACGTTCAGTATTTCAACTTGGTGGTTAAATTACATTAAATGCTTTCAAAAACGATAAATAAATATTTCATATTTAATAAATAGTAATAAATGTTTACAGTCTATAAATATTGACGCTAACAAAAATGATTAAAATGTCTTCTTCATCATCATCACCTGGAAATGATAAAAAATCAAGGCTTACTTCAGAAATTATAAAGCAATAGAATAAAGACGTCATATATGTCACACCCCGACCGACGGCGGAATATGTCTAGGCGCGATGTGTAATTGTCCAAAAGCTCATGGTGCTACTTGTAAGTTTCAATATTTAATCATTCCATTTAAAATCAACACAACCGTCATTTAACATAATCATTCAATTACATGCAAACTATACATTACATTATAAATTCAATACAATAACTTGATTAAAATTAAACTAGGTCTCATGATTTCTAAATGATCTTCATCCATAGCTTAAAACCTGTTACATATGTAAAATAGAGTTTGATCAACTATTTGCATAGTTAGTGAGAACTCATAGATTTATATATATATATATATATATATATATATATATTAAAAGATGCTAAACCAAATGTTCCATAAAGAAATAGAATCAAATCATACACATTTACAAGTCACACAATGTTTATGTCTTCCACCAATGTCTTGAAACAAGTGCCATCACAATGTTCAAATCTAGACTAGCTAGGTCATATATTTAAACATGTAATTCACAAGTTTGCAATGAGTCACACTTTCAATCATTTACACAAAGACCTAAGTCTATGTGTGGAAGGTATCTAACCATTCCAAGCTACTACTGTATGTTTATGTTTATGTATGAAACGTCTTCTATCCTAATCAAATGTTTACAACAAGTATAACACATATGACATTCAAAAATATTCAATCTAGAACTAAGGCTTTTGCATCTACAAATGATTTTGTAATAAGAATAATAATCTTTGTTTATAAGACATGTGTATCATCCCAGAAAATTTCAAAATGTAAAAAGGGATATGAGAACTCACCTGTTGTGTCTTTAGAATATCCAAGTATTTCTTGATTTGGTTTAAGAAGCAACATTTCCAAATCAACCTGGTTTGATATCTACTTTTATCGAGTTTGATGACCGATAGTTCTTGAATGCCGATGAGTTCAATTCGTAGCTAGATAGTGTTTTATCAACTAACCTATGCTTACTATGATGTCAAACTTCAAAATTTAAAAATATCATATTGGATTATATTTCATGCATAAATAAGATTAATCGAATTACATTTAAAGTCTTTATTTTTCTCATATCAAAAGACTTTATTTGTAAAACACACTTGAAAATTCGCATTCACTCAAACTGCACTGTTTGCCAGATCATTGTTGTTTTGAGCTTGATTTGCATTATCGTTGAAAACCCGACCTCTTGCTCCTTGATTGTTTTGATTATTTGGAGCCATCAAAGCATTGTTGTTGTTGGCTCTAAGAGGACAAGCATTAGCAAAATGATTTGAATCACCACAGTTATAGCAAACTCTAACCACTAGTTGTCTAGGTGTAGTGATGAAAGGAACATTGGCTTGTTGAGCTTGATTAGTTTGAACTTTAGCCACTCGGCAAGTGATGGCAAAATGACTAAACCAATTGCAAGTTGTGCACAATCGACATAGATGAATAGGCAAATGATGATGGTTGCATGCATTGCATAATGTATGGGCACCAGAGTATGGCTTTTCGTTTGGTTGAGTGATGATAGTAGGAGCAACTTCTTGAATAGGTATGGCATGGGATACATCAAAGTTCATGTTACCAGTTTTCTCTTGTTGTTCTTTTTGAAGGTAGAGGAAGATGAATCATCTTTTAACTCCTCTTTTGAGTTCTCAGTTAAATCTTTGGATTTTTCCTAATCCTTGTCTTTCTTTGACCCTTTCCTTGTTAAGGTTCCCGCCTTAACATGATTGTCAGTAAGAGTCATAGCAAGATGGATAGTATCAGCTAGTGTAGCAGGTTTGCTACCGCAAACAGCATCTTGAATAAGCAATGGCAATCCACCAATGTAGTTTTCAATTCTTCTTGTCAAAGGAGTCAGCATATCAGGGCAAAGCAAACTTAACTCATGGAAACGATTGTTGTAAACCATGTTATCCCCACTTTCCTGTTTGAGTTCCCAAAACTCATATTCGAGCTTTTTGACCTCATTACGTGGGCAAAATTCACGAGTCATCCTTTCCTTGAGTTGATCCCAAGTCAAGGTTGTAGCAGTTTCTCCTAAAGTTTGTTTCTCACTGTTTCACCAAGTGATATCTTGTCTCTGAAGAGTTCCAGCAGCGTAACGAACTTTCAGATCATCAGGGCAGTCACTATTGATGAAAGTATTCTCCATACTTTCATACCATTGCAGTAAACCATTAGCCCCATCAGATCCATTATACTTGGGTGGATTACAAGAATTGAAGGGCTTAAAGGAGCATCTTGGTGGATTTGGCACTTCTTGATTAAAATTGTTAGAATTGTTTTGATTGGCATTGAAGTGTTGTTGTAATTGAATTACCATGTTTGGAATCACTTCAGCCATATGGCGTGCGATTTCAACAGTCATTCTACGTTCGTTTGGATGACGACGGTTAGCCATTCTGAATGAATAGAATTAAACATTTGTTAATGTTTGAATTTTGACTAACAACTTTGTCTAAATGACAACCTATTTGGTTAAGCTTTTGGTGCTACTCCCAATGTACTATTGGTGCTTATATATAGGGTATACCGCAGCCAACCCACCATATCAATAATACTTTGAAAGCATACCAATCACCTTACCAATACTAACCTAAACTTTGCACATACGCTTGAGTAGAAGTTTAATAATTGGCTTGATGTTAATCTATATGTTTTGAATTCAAATCAAAATTTGAATATTCTACTATATCTTTGAATTTTCATTTATAAGTATGAATATTCTAGACTTATAACCTTTTATATGTTGTGATGTATCACCATCACAAATCTTAGGTATATTGTTATTGTTTTCTTGAATCATTTACCAAACGAAGAATATGCAACACCACCTCCTTTTATATGTTATGATATATCATCATCACATATCTTTGGTATGATGTTATTGTTTTCTTAAATCATGTTTATCCAACTAAGAATATGTATCACCATATTCTGTTAGATGTTGTGAAGTGTTGCTATCGCGATGATGTTATTGTTTTCTTGCATCCTATGTTTTTGTCAAACAAAGAAGAATGACATCATATGTTTTAAGTTATAGTGATGAATCACCATCACTAACTTTGAATATACGATGTCAAAGGATTTGGAATCTTTTGTAGAGTTTTAAAATAATTGGAATTGGAATAAAATCAAGGAAGCAGTATCCAAATTGGATACCTTTAATTTGTTAGAATTTGGTTGCAAGATAAAATCATGCTTTGGCCTATAGGTAAAATGCTCTCATTAAGATATCCCCAAGAAAGCTAGACTGGTACCCCGTCGAGGATTATGAATCGCTTTCCTAGATAAGAGTCTCAACTACCAATATTCACTCTTCCAGTTAGTACATGTTCACCTTAACAACTTAATTATAACAGAATTTTGAAATTCATTTTTGAAAGCTGTATATAAAATTTGATATTATCAGATTATATATCTTATGATTAATAAGAAAAGATAAGATGTATATTTAGATAATTTGATGTTGCAATTTGTTTATCCATTTCGAATAAGTTGAATAGTTAAATGTGTATTAGGTGTTCAGATAGGAATTAGAATTTGAAGATTTAGGGAGTACATTAACATTGTGACATTGTTAGTCCCTTCGATATAGTAATAACATTACTATTTTTAGATAAAAATGTCATGGAATAAAATAACACATAATAAATCATTTCGACTTGTTTAAAACAATAAGGAATGGTATTCAAAATTGAACACCTTTGACATATTAGAATTATATAGTATGTAAACTGTTTAATGTGACATGCTTCGGCCTATAAGTGAAAATACTCTCATTAGGAGTCCCCAGGAAGGATAAACTGGTCCCACAGTACATCAAGGATTTATATGAATATATTTCCTATACAGGAATCCCAACTACTGGTATTCCACTCTTCGAGTTACTACATGTCCACTTACAAACTGAATTCTAACAGGATTATATATTCAATTTGAATACATATAAACATATATGGATTGGATTAATATTGAAGATATGATTAGGCATTTAGTGTCACACCCTGGGCCGGCGGGCCAGATCGGAGACCCGTCAGGCGAAATAGTCCCGAGGCGTGATTGTAATCGGAGTGATCAGATTGTTACATTGCACATGATGATATGAGAAATACTAAAATACAATAAATGAATAAAATTAAAGTAGAAATGATTCATAATTAAATTCTATTACAACTTGAGTTGGACATCTGGAATGAGGACCAGATGTCCCACAAAGGTTGCTTGCACAAGTACAAGTCTTGAATCTTGTATCCAGGCTAGCCGGATAGATTCCATGCAAGAGTTGTAGGTTCCTCTAAGGGATCCTATCTTTCTCTCACTAAAGTCATCCTGCTTTAACCTGTTTTTCACCTGAGAACATGTAAAATCTGTCAACACCAGGTTGGTGAGTCACATTTGCTTTTTGAAAATATTAGGTTCTGAAAAAGTCTTTCCATTCATATGGATTTGAAATATGATGGGTGAATGGTGTTGGAAACATGAATGAACTACACAAGTGCGTCGGTCTAACCATCATTAATGGCACCATCCCAAGCCATCGAAGGTAGTTTATGTATAAGGCATACGTAGGGTCAAGCTTACCGCCTGCCCAGCCGCCAGCCCAGCACCCCTTCGATGGTTTACGAGGTTGTCCATAACGAAAATCAGAACTTGTCACTTGTGTATCTCCACTCTACTAGGCACGACAGATGATTTTAAAGTGAAATTGTGAGAAAGAGGCGTATGCTCTGTCTCCTGGTATAGGAGACATGTTTTGTTTATTTGAAATCACACAATTTACGCTCCTTTCTTGTAGTAAAACAGTGTTTATGTACTCATTTGAAACTCGTCCAAGTTCAGATCTTGGACTTTTGTTTTGTTTGAAAACTCTTGATTTTGTTGTGTGGTCTATCTGTAATGTCGCCCTTGTGATCATTTACCAACCCTAATCGATATGATTGTGTGATTAGTTCCCCTGGAACTAATCTGAGTTGTTATTGTTGTGTGTATGCGTGTAACGTACCATCCTCGGTGCTGGAGGTTTGTTAAACCTACGGTACCATCTACGTTACTATCAGTTGACCCGCGTCAACTAACGGTAAATGACTCTGATGTGTGTTGTGTAACACCCCGACCGATGGCGGAAACGTCGGGATGGCACAAAGGATGTGTAGATTGTTCATAAGATCGTGGGCATCTAAATAAAAATTAATTACATCAAAAATCATGTTCATCATGATGTAGGTACATTAATTACACAAAAGGTTTAGCTAAATTGACTAAACTCTAGTCTTCAGAAATCCAGTTAATTTAGCTAAGTCCAAGACCCTAAGTGATGATGTCCAAAAGATGTAGAGCTATCCTGCTCTACCGACTTCTCCTCGTTCCCTGAAACATGTAGAAAATCAAGTGTCAACTACGAAATAGTTGGTGAGTAATCATAAGTTATTATGTTTCAAAAATGTTTATAAAAGTTTAGAGTTTTCCAAGAAAATCCACATTTGCACCTGCGAGATAATCCAACACTGCCAATGCACAAACAGAAGCACAAAATCACATAATCCAAATAATCACAAATAATCAACCACATATATTCAACCAATCTCAACATATCACTAATCAATATTCACCATAATCATTTCAATATAAGTTGCTGCGGAGGACCTCAATCAACTCAATCAATGGCGGAATCATCGCGGAGGACTTCAGTCAACTCAACCAACGATATTCCTATAAGTGTCAATACATGCACTGCGGAGGACCGTAGTCAACTCAACCAACAGTGGAATCACAGCGGAGGACCTTAGTCAACTCAATCAACGGCAATTGAATCATTGCGGAGGACCGAAGTCTACTCAACCAACAATGACTCACAGAATATGCAATCATCCATATCAATCCACAATCAATAATAATTCGATAATATGAATATCATATTGATAATCCAGGTGTCACCCATGTGTTATAAAAATAGTATCTTAAATCTGGTATACATGTTCCACCTCCGAGTTTAAAAGCAAAATGATTTAAAAGGGAGGTTATGAGAACTCACCTGAATTCCTTAAAATCAGTGTTCTTGTTGTATGCGCGCTCACGTATGTGAAATCAAAATCAACACAATCAACCTGTAATTATCGTATGTTCGTGTTCATAAGTATATGCGTTTTATTACGATTGAGTGTCCATATGGGTTTACTTTGAACCCATAAGTATTTCATTAATTTAGTTTATTTAATCTAAGTTAAAAGAAATCACCCAATATTGTCCAAGTGTTCATCACTAAAATATAGTTTAGACTTGTTACTTGTAACTATTCAATGATGATAAACTTGTTGTGATGTCTTATGTGCATCCTCAAAGATATGTATACTCCAAGGTGATGACCTTTATCATATACACATCAGTACATACATACATGATCAATTAAGTTCACCACCACAATTTAAGTTATAAAAATCCAATTTAAGTTTTAGGGAGTTATATTCAAGTTATTCTCAAAACAAATGTTCACACACATTATTTAGAATCTCATGATTCAACAATTTATGTTATTAAAGAAAGGTGGCAACTTATCACTTCTCATGCATGCATGAACATGGATGAATCCGTGATTTTATGTACTTGTGAAACCCTTCTTTTGATTCGTGAACTAAATCCGATAACTCTAGATCTAGTAACATCATGATTCGATAACACTTAAGTTTGGTAGACATGGGATCAGCGAACCTCCGGGTAGCCAACATGGGTTCGGCCCAACTAGGGTTCGTCCACTCAAGATTCGTGGTTCACTGGTTCGGCCTTAGGTCCGGGATCGGTGGCTATGTACAGGGTTCTGCTGAGTCAGCAATGATCCACGTTTGCACCATATAGCCCCTAGGTTCGTGGTCCTAGGTTGGGCTCCTTTAAGGTACGGCTACATCAGGTAATCTGCAACAGGTTCGTTTCAAATGGGTTTGTTGGTTCGTTCAAGACTCCAGGTTTGTGGCACAACACTAGGGTTCGGCCAATCTAGAAGCTTCGGCTGGCCAAGGTTCGTGACCCATAGGTCCGGTTGTTAGAGGTTCGTGGCTTCCAAGGTTCGCCCCCTCATGTTCGACCACCTAGGGTTCGGCCGATCTCCTTTGTCACGAACCAGCCACCCATCATCTTCCTCTTCGAGATCCAACCTGTTGTAGGTCTATACCAATCCAATCCAATCCTACCCTTTTATACATCTTGTTTTAAGGTTTTAAAGGTGATTAGATCGTGTTTACAAACTACAAATTTTAACCGGTTTTTCTTCCTAAAACGCAGAAAGTAAAATGCATGTCTTACCTCAAAAACTTGATCAAACGCTTAATTTTCTTGTGGGTTTGTATTCTCCTCGATCATACGGTCGTTTAGAGCCAAGAATCACCCAAATCGGATGAGAAACGAAGGAGATATCTTAGAGAGAAGTTAGAGAGAGAAAGGGGTGACGAAATTTGTATTCTTGAGAGAAAGGTTTGTTGGAAATGAGAAAAAAGAAGGATCTCTTCTTTCTTATATCGTGTTTTCGTCCGCACGTGCTCGGTCTCGTTTATTTCGCGTCAAATATTATAAGGTGCTCGGTTTTCCTCGTAATATATATTTAAAACACAAAACGTTTAAATGATTATATTTCGTTTTAAAGAAATTATTTTAGTTAAAGTCATTTTATAAAATGCTTCCGGTCTAATAAACATTTTTAAATTCTTTTTTCTTAGTTTAATATCGTTAGATATTATTTCGCTATTTCGTCAAAATGTGTTACTTACGTACGTATTCGTAAAGATCGTCACCTTTACGAATCCAACGCTTGTATCGTATTTCGATTCGATTTACGATTTATAGAATATCGTTTTAGGATATTATTCCTAATAATTATATTCGTGTGAATCGTCACCCACGCGTATACATTATTAAGTTAATACTTCTGAAATAACATTCGCGTTTAATTTATAATCGTAACCTCACCATCGCGTAATCATTTTCAATGATGCTTCCATTATTTTATTATCTTGAATTTTATATTTTCCCAAATCCAAATCCCACTAAACCATATCACTGACACATCCATGATAAACCGAAATAAGCTTATGTATAGGGCATATGTAGGAGTAGGTCGCAACCTATCCAGCCACCGTCTCACCACCATTTCGATAAACCATGACCATGTGTCCTTGACTATGTTTAGGAACAAAACAATAACTAACTCATAACTCTTCGTCATTCTATACCAAAACCTCGGATTCTCCTCACCAAAGCCTCAACACTGATATAATCATGATAAACCGAAGATGGTTTATGTATAGGGCATACGTAGAGGTCAGTCGCACCTGCCTCAGCCGCCATCCCACCACCTCTTCGATAGACCATGATTATATCCTTTCCTGTCTTTGGTTATAGAATCTTATACCAATACCATTCCAAATCAGCAACCCATATCATGTTCATTTAACTTCAATAAACTCTCTGGTTCTGTTTAGTTGTGTTTCAAACTAAACTTCCCAGGGTTCATGCTTATAATAATGTGTTCTCAATATGTATACCAATAATAATAATATTCAATAATCGATAGCAATTATCAATTATCATATCAGGTCTTTTCAGTACAATCAAACATGTACAGACAAACCCAAAATGCAGTGATGTTACAGTCTCCCCTAGTTAAAGGAATTTCGTCCCGAAATTCAACTTGGAGTGACTGTAGTAAATAAATATGGGTACTTAAACTTCATCTGTTCTTCTCGTTCCCAGGTGAATTCTGGACCGCGCTTCGACTCCCATCGTACTTTGACGATTGGAATTCTACTGCGTTTGAGCTTTTTAACTTCACGGTCCATTATCTGGACTGGTTTTTCAATGATGTGCATGCTATCATCGACGCGAATGTCATCGAGTGGTACCTAAAGATCCTGATCAGCTAAGCATTTTCTTTAATTGGACACGTGAAATGTCGGGTGTTTATTACAAAGTTCAGGAGGAAGTTCCAACTTGTAGGCAACCTTCCCGATCCGTTCAAGAATCTTAAAAGGGCCAACGTAACATGGAGCAAGTTTACCCTTCTTCCCGAATCGTACAACTCCTTTCCATGGTGATACCTTGAGTAATACCAAATCATTAACTTCAAACTCTAAAGGTTTCCGTCGCTTATCCGCGTAACTCTTCTGTCGACTGCGAGCAGCTAACAGATTGTCGCGAATCTGGTGAATCTTGTCAGTCGTTTCTTGAATAATCTTAGGACCAGTGATCCGCAATTCGCCAATCGCAGTCCAACAAATAGGTGACCGACATTTTCTACCATAGAGAGCTTCAAACGACGCCATACCAATGCTCGTGTGATTACTGTTGTTATACGAGAACTCGACTAATGGTAGGTGGCTATCCCAATTGCCACCGAAATCGATGACACAAGCTCTCAACATATCTTCAAGTGTCTGGATCGTCCGCTCCATCTGTCCATCCGTTTGAGCTTCATGAAGTGATTCCCAAAATCTTGGCATGAATAGAGCATCACGATCCGATATTATGCTTAAGGGAATTCCATGTCGGCTAACAATCTCATCAACATAGATACGAGCTAGTTACTGCATAGGGTACGTCTTGCCTATCGGTAACAAATGAGCCGACTTAGTTAATCGATCTATTATCACCAAAATACTATCATTACCACTTGCAGTTCGTGGGAGTTTGGTAATAAAATCCATGGATATATTCTCCCACTTCCACATGGGTATTTCTGTTTGTACTAATAATCCCAAAGGTCACTGGTGTTCTCCCTTGACTTTAGCACAGTTAAGGCACTTCGCTACATACTCAGCAATATCTTTCTTCATTCTAGGCCACCAGTATAAGACTCTAAGGTCATGATTCATCTTGTCAGCTCCCGGATGGATTGAGTAACGTGACTTATGAGCTTCATCCAAAATCATCATTCTAAGATTATCCTTGTTCGGTATCCACAACCGATTCAAATAATACATTAAACTGTCATCCTTAGTTTCCAATAGTAACTCGGCACCGCAAGACATCTCTTCTTTTAGGCTATCCTGAGCCAATGAGTGTTGTTGGGCTGTGAGAACATCCTCACAAAGATTAGTGTGCACTCGAACACTATGGATTTGAACATGAATTTTGCGACTAAGCGCATCTACTACTACATTCGCTTTACCAGGATGGTAGCGAATTTCACTGTCATAATCATTCAACAGTTCAACCCATCTCCGTTGTCTAATATTAAGTTCTTTCTGATTAAGAATATGTTGCAAACTTTTATGATCTGTAAAGACTACACACTTTGAGCCATATAGATAATCTCTCCATATCTTCAAGGCAAACACGACCGCACCAAGTTCCAAGTCATGTGTGGTGTAGTTCTTCTCGTGAATTTTCAACTGTCTTGATGCATATGCCACAACCTTTCTCCGTTGCATGATAACACAACCGAGACCTAGGTTGGATGCATCACAGTAAACCACAAAATCATCATTTCCATCAGGAAGTGTCAAGACAGTAGCATCACAAAGTTTCTGCTTCAAAATCTGAAATGCCTCTTCTTGCTTTGGTCCCCACTCGTAATGCCTATTTTTTCAGTTAAAGAAGTGAGAGGGACAACAATCCTGGAGAAGTTCGAAATAAACCGCCGATAGTAACCCGCAAGTCCAAGAAACGATCGAATCTCCGTTAGTGTCTTCGATTACTCCAATTCTTTAACACTTCAATCATCACAGGATCCACATGAACACCCTTTTCATTGACTATGTGTCCCAAGAATTGAACTTCCTTAAGCCAGAATTCACACTTGGAGAATTTGGCATACAGTTGTTCTTCTCTTAGGATCTCCAAAACCAGCTTAAGGTGTTGCTCGTGTTCTTATTTGCTCTTAGAGTATATCAGAATATCATCAATAAATACAATCACAAATTTATCCAAGTATGGCCTGCAAACACGGTTCATGAGGTCCATGAAAACCGCTGGAGCATTGGTAAGGCCGAAAGGCATTAGCAGAAATTCATAATGGCCATATCTTGTTCTGAAAGCCGTCTTGGGACTCATCATCATGTACACGAAGCTGATGACACCCAGACATAAGATCGATCTTTGAAAACCATGCCGAGCCTTGAAGTTGATCGAAAAGATCATCGGTGCGTGGCAGAGGATATCGATTCTTAATGGTCAGCTTCTTCAACTTGCGGTAATCTATGCACATTCGGAATGACCCGTCCTTCTTTTTGACAAACAGGACCGGTGCACCCCATGGCGAATGGCTAGGGCGAATAAATCCTTTATCAGTCAGTTCTTGTAGTTGGCTAGCCAATTCTTGGAACTCCGAAGGCATAAGTCTGTAAGGAGCTTTGGCTACTGGGTTCGCACCAGGTACTAAGTCAATTCGAAATTCTACTTGACGTTCTGGTGGAAGACCCGGCAAATCGTCTAGAAATACTTCAGGATAATCTTTTACCACAGGAACGTCTTCATTGCTCTTTCCTTTCTCTTTTTTCTCCACAACATGTGTTAAAAATACTATAGATTTCTTCCTATGGTACTTGTGTGGTTTGGTGCATGACATTAGCTTAAGACCTTCACTGGAAGTTTCCCCAAAAACTCTTAGAGTTTCACCCGAAGGTAAGGGAATACTAATATATTTTTCATGACAGACAATTTCCGCTTTGTGGGTGGCTAGCCAATCCATGGCTATGATAACATCAAAGCTACCAAGTTGCATAGTATAAGATCAATTGGGAAAATGTGATCATCTAAGTTCACAGTACATCCAATAATAATAGTGTCAATATTAATAGTATTACCATCAGCCACCTTTATGTTAAACGGTTTGTCTATCATAGTACGTGTTATTCCAAGCATACATTCAAAATCATGTGAAACAAAACTCCTATCGGCACCAGAATCAAATAAGACAGATGCATAACAGTTGTTAATCAGAAATGTACCATTGACCACATCCTGGTTGGCTTGAGCTGCTGGAGCATTCAGCTGAAAGGCTCTGCCTCTCGCCATCCTTTGATTGTTTCCTGCCAATCTCAGGCACTGGTTTCTGAAATGACCCCATTCACCGCATTCATAACAGGCTCTTGCTTGTACAGGTACCTGGCGAACGGGTACAACTTGAATTGGTTGAGCATGCGGAGCTGGCAGTGCAAGCGGTGCAGGTTGCATCCTTTGTGCCTGCGGTGCACTCCGACAAACATTAGCAAAATGGCCATACACTACAAATAAAATGCCATTTAGTAGCACACGCTTTTAGTGGCATTTATCTTTTGTGCCACTAATATAGGATTTAGTGCCACATTTACTTTACTCATGCCTATAGTGACACTTTTAATTTATGCCTTTAAATTATAACTTTAGTGGCACTTTATGTATGCCATAGTTAATAAATATATATTTTTATGGCTTTTTAATTTATGCCACTAAATCAATCTATTATTTTCATTAAAATTTTATCATTTTAATAAAAGAATTTCTATCAAAATTTTATAGTTTTATTAAATTTCCCTCCTAAAAAGTTATTCCCTCAATTTTAACCCTAAACTTCCCCCAATACTTTCTCATCTCATTTCAGCCGTACTCACAAAAACAAGATGAAATCTTTCAGGCATTGAACGAAGAAGACACCAGCCCTACCACGAGTTCTACTCGATTTCTTCTTCAGCAGTTCTCACAGTTTCAACAATAACAGGTGATTGATCGCTATTGTCTCAGCGACTTAAAACCTAGGTAATTGATTTCTTCCCTTTCATTCATTCTGTTCATAGGGACATGGTTTTGTTGATTTTGTATTGCCATGGTGACGACAACAACCCCTCCACGAATTTGCTCGACTTATACTTCACGAATAATCACGATTTCAACATACCTGGTGATTGATCGTGAATGTGTTAGTGAGTTAAAGCCCTAGGTAATTGATTTCTAGCCAATCATTCATTGTGTTATGGATTTTGTTATTATGATTTCTGCACTAATTCTCCTTGATTTCTACTTACCAGTTGATCTTATAAAAGAATGGTTTGTTGATATTGTTTTCACACTCTCTTTCTTGTACTCACATAGTCACACTCTTGAAGGAGGAATTAGCTTAAATATCACCTACAATGTTTGAGTTCTTTCTTGTTTTCTCTTCTTTGATGGAAACTAGTGCTTTGCACTCGGGGGTCACACACAAAACTAAGCCAGAACTTGATCCATTTGAGGCCTTAAGTTGGCAACCCTTGAAATTACAACCAACTTAATAAATATATATCATATTAATTGAATTGTATCTTCATGTTTAGTCTTGTTTAGTCTTGTTAGCCCTGCCTAAATATTTTTGTGTGCTCCAATTGTAAGTTCCATTCATTTTGGGATCTTTTTTTTTAATTCTTTACATGTGCTTTTGAAACTTACTGATTGCTTTATTGACATGGCTTAAACTTACTGTATAGGTTCCACCAGGGGCTCTGCCCCTTGGACCCCGCCAGGGGCTCTGCACCTTGGACCCCGCCAGGGGCGCTGCCCCTAGGACTCTGCAAGGGGTCGCGACCCCCTTGACCCCTGCTTGGTCATGAGTTGAGAAATCTTAAACGGGTGTGCACTCTTTACCTCTAACTCTTTAAGATTAGTTAACATCCAATTACACAAAAATATACAACAAGTATGATTTTTGTTGAAGTGAAGTGATATTAATTTATTGGAAACAATACGCTGAAATCGGTTTATTAACTGATGAATTTGTGCTCATTTATCTAAATGTTGAAACGGGTTCGGAGGTTATTACATTTAAGAATAGAAACCAATTACGTATCAAAGGAAAATGGAAGAATCATCTTTAGGTCTACTAAACCGGGAGTGTTCACATAATGATAGGAACAACCAGGTTATTTTACACATCATGTCATACAAATGAAATAACACTTATGTTAAACATGTGTCATCACGTGTGTGACACTTTTAACTCATGTATTCAAAATTTGTTAGCTAGCTTAGTTGAGTTTGAACCTTTACTAGAGGGTTTTCATGTATATTGTAAGAGTTTCAAAAAATTAAATTAATGTTTGAGACAATGAAAGTTAGGATTTTCTAAAGGTATTAAAGCTCTCTATACAATTTTAAGTTCATATTTTTGAATACATAGTATAGATATGCACAAGGGACTACATATCACTTCTACAGAGTTCAGTGACTCTCATGAAGACCATGGTGAAGACGATGTTGAAGGTGTTGGCATTTATGAAACTCAAAGTTGTCATACTAGTAAGATGCAAGTTTTTCAGTCAAATTCTCATGATGCACAAGGTACAAATGCAATTTCTCTAACTAATTTAATCATATATATATTTAATATATTTGATTGTTATTGTTTTAGACATTGTAGTTTGTTTTCAATTACCATAAAAACAAGACCCATTGAAACAAGACCTATTATTTGTTTCTCTAACTCAATGAGGTTGTTGCAACCAAGACCCATTAAAAGCGTTTGATACCAAACTCATCCTTAATAACCTTTGTTTCTGTCGTTTGGTACTTAATAATTTGGTACTTAGTATGGGTAAGTTGTTCCATATTAGACACCTAAATATGATTTAAATTGATGTGGAGAGGCAAAAAGGAACAAACCTTAAAATTGCAGCAACATAAAACAGATGCAGAAAACAGCATAAAACAGCTATAGAAAACTGCATAAAACTCACTGCAGAAACAGCACAAAACAGCAACAATAAACAGCATAAAACAGCTGCATAAAACAACATAAAACAGATGCAGAAAACAACATAAAACAGCTATAGAAAACTGCATAAAACTGCTGCAAATAACAGCAACAAATTGTCATTAAATCACTACAGAAAACAGCAGCTAACATAATACCGAAAACAGCATAAAAAGGCAGCAAAAAACAGCAATAAATTGCAGTTAAGTCACTGCAGAAAACAGTAGTTAACTCACTACGGAAAACGGATTACAACTCAACATATTCCTTTTAATTTAGTTATAGTAATGGCAGCATCTATAACTTTCTTTTAACATCTTTTATTTGGTGTCTTTTCAAACTTTAACCGCAGAAAATCCATACGAGAAATCTAGATGATTGCGGGTTCAAATTAGAAGCTATGGGAATTAAAAACATTACAAAGTCTTTGAAAAATATGCCAGAAAGTCGAAAAAATTTAAAAACAACCATGAAGCCAAATTTTATTCCACCAATATCCATAAGTAGAGTTCTGAACCAAATGAAGGTGAAAAAAGAAAGATGGTTCTTGTTGATGAGTATGATGATGAGGATGATGAAAGCCTTCAAGGTATTTTTTTCTTTAATTTTAAATCAATCGATTAAAAGTAGAGGTAATTACATGCATGAACCATTATTTATTCATTTACAATTATGTGTGTATGTACTGCCATTTGTTTCATGTATATGCTTTAGGTTCCCGGCATTGGTTCTTGGCCCCATAACAACTCTTTGTGAGTTAATCAAATATCTTCCTTAAGGAGTCAAAATGATAACGGTAACTTGTTAATTTCTAACAATGTTGAAGTGTTATATGGATCATGTGCTTATGTTGTTTCTTGATTTGAAATTGATTACCCAAAATCTTCATTTTATAGGACAAGAAAGACGGTTGGGTGACTAATTTTTCAAATCTTGGGGACATTGCAATTTAGGTAAATTATTCTTAATTTACTAAGTCCAAATATTGTTTTAACATTTTTAATGACTTGAATATTGGGCTCCGGCTCTGAATCGAGGGTTTTGATGAACGCATCCAATGCGACAAGTTATATTTCGCACATGTCGAACAAGTTCTTGTCAAGAAATACAATAACATCATGAGCAGTCACTCTTCTTAAAAAAACTTCCAAGGCTGATTGCTCATGATGCTATGCATGTTCTTGGTAGGTTACATATGATCAATTGACCAAAAAAACAAAACTTATGTTTGGGGCTTTGGGTCAAAAGCCTCTTCAACTATCTACTTAATTTTTATGACTTGTTTATCGTTTATTTTAATCATATTTTTCTATCATCATCAGCTAGTTCGTATCATGTAGAATTTTTGTAAGTGACATTCTAGTATGGACAAGGAGGCAGTTAATATCGATATATGTTAATATCTAGCTAGTCACGTGCAACTTTAAATATACAAGAAGTTTATTGTTATAAGAACTTATTTACCTCTTCTAGACTTCTAATAAATCAAGGTTTATAAGGAGACTTTATCAAATACACACACACATCGAGAGCTTTTTATATACATAAATTAATAATGCTTCTTTATATGATTGATGATAGCAGGGTTGATGTCATGAGAAGTTTTCAAGCTAAAGGGTTGATATCATAAGAAGTTTTCGAGCTAAGTCGTATGGCAGGAAAATTTTCATCAATGATTAGATTACGTGTGATGTGTAAACATTTGGAAACCGAAAGATGTTGCATATCACATTGCTTTTGACATTTTTTGTATTATGTTTCGGATCAAACTTTTTAATGTTATTATTTACAATCTTATTCAACTTTCGTTTATTATTATATTATTTATAATGTGTCTTTGTAGAAATGTTATATACAAGGAACTATAGGGAGTCTTTACCGACCCAAATTTTGAGCCTCTAAAGATGTATTTATATTGTGGCTAAATAAAAGTGCCACTAAAATCAACATAGCTAATTAACTAAGATTAATTTTTAGTGGCACAAACCTTGTGCTATAAAAGACTATTTTTGTTTTGTGGCAGAAAAAAAGCGCCACTAAAAGTCTAATAACTTTGTGCAACACATTAAAAAAGTGCCACTAAAAGGATTTAGCGTCACCACTTCTAGTGGCACTTTTTTTGTGTGCCACACTATCTTTTAGGGGTTTCTAGTGTCACTTTTTTGGTCTTTTGAGGCACTTTTTGTATGCCATTAAATGGCATTTTATTTGTAGTGATACTTGCGACAGTCGTTGCAGACGCGAAAGGGCAAGTTAGGCATGTGATGATATCTGCAGACATTACATTGAGGAACAGCCCCAACATAATTTCTGACATTTGAGTTGTTTAATGATTTTTGAGCAGACTTAGCAGCAGGAGTAGTAACAACGAAGTTCCTGATCTTTCGTTTCCTGTTGCTGCTTTTTGAAGAGCTGCCTTGTTCAGTTTTGACTTCAGTTGAAGCCTCCTTTGCAGCTGACTTTGTATCCACCTTCTTAGATCCCTTTCTTGTGAGTGTTCCAGCCTTCACGTGATTATCAGTCAATGTAGCAGATAGACGGATTGCAGCTTCCAAAGTGGTAGGGTTGCTACCAAAGACTGTGTCTTGAATCTGCATAGGTAGACCGCCTATGTATTTCTCAATCGCTCTCTCCAGTGGTGTCACCAGATGAGGTACCAGCAAACTGTACTCATGGAAATGAGAATTGTAGATTACATTCTCACCACTTTCCTGCTTGAGTTCCCAGAACTCAGCTTTCAGTTTCCTCATCTCACTGCGAAGACAGAATTCAGTGGTCATCAGGTTCTTGATCAAATTCCATGTCAGTGCTAGGGCTGCATCAACTCCCCTAGTTCGCTTTTCACTGTTCCACAAAGTTAGTGCTCTCTTCTGGAAAACACTCATGGCATAGCGCACCTAAGATTTTCAGGACAGTCACTGTTGATTAAGGTGTTCTCAATAATCTCAAACCACTGTAACAGACCAGTGGCTCCCTCAGAACCCGTAAAATTTAGTGGATTACTGGAGTTGAAGTGTTTGAACGTTGAAGCTGGTGGGTTTGCAACACCTCTATTCTGATTGAGAGTTTGGTTGGCTTGATTCAGTTGAGTCACCAACCCGGAGATAAGGTTTGCTAACTCTTGTAAACCTTTGTTGGGATTCTCGTTGTTAGCTTCTCCGTCAAGTGGGTTTGTAGTATCTTCGTTGTGAAGGCGTGGCGGCATGTTTCTGAGGATGGTAGAAACATGTTACTACCGTTTACAACGTAAGTCATACAAACTATGGTCAACGAGTTCATTACAACAGTTCGGATTACATATAGGAACTGTATTTTTCTCCTATCTGTCATTAAACTCATAAATAAGTAGTAACCTCCTAATATTATACAAAAGCATCCTAATTGATCATATCTAATATTAACTAATCATTCCTAAGTTCCAAACATTTCCCACCCTATACTAACACTGACAACCTCCCGATGCAGTGCAACAACTTATATATCGGGCACACGTAGACTTGACCGCAGTCGCATCAGCCACCATCCCACCATCGTTGCATTGCATCACGATTATGCCCTTGTTAGAATTTAGAGTATACATATGTTTCTCAAGTGTTCCACTTCACAACCTTATCCTATAGAGGATAATTATGAGTGAAGCGTGTTCCATTACTTCTGACATCTAGGTTCGCCTAATGTCTAACTTCACCTTAACACTAGGTTCACCTATTTTCTAAGTTCACCTAATGTCTAAGTTCACCTGACATTTAACCTCCCCCTAATGTCTAAGTTCACTATATGTTCACATCTCATTATCAAGTGTTCATACCATCACTAAGTGTTAGTATCATCACTATGCGTTCATATTATCAACAATTCTTCATCTCAACACTAAATATTCAGTTTGTCACTAAGTGTTCATATCATTCATTGTGTCTATTAACCCAACATGTCCAATAAGCGTGTTTCATAAGCGAGTCTATATATGTCCATCAAATGAGATTATCCAATACGTCAATCCAAACAAATTTTAATCAACTTTCAATCAACAACTTTCCAGCATTTCCTAATAATATCCTAAGTTCCTGACACTGACAGACCCCCAATAAACTACAAATGGTATATGTATAGGGCATAGGTAGGGGTAGGTCGCGACCGCTCCAGCCAGCGTCCCACCACCTTTGTAGTATACCATGAGTGTGTCCTTGTCTGGTGATCAAAGATCAAACAAGCAACTTCCTAAGAAGATAATTTTCCTAAGCAATTAATTTCCTAGCAAATAATTTCCCAAACGGGTAGTTCCCTTATTCTTCAATACTGATATCCACCTAATGTACCGTAAATGGTATATGTATAGGGCCTATGTAGAAGTCAGTCACAACTGCTTCAGCCACCAGCCCACCACCTTTACGATACACCACGCGCATGTCCTTATCGGATCATTTGGGCACAATCAATCACATAAAGCAGCAAGTAACATATGCAATTCAGAAATATAGCAGCAGTTCAGATAACATGTAATAAACACATAAGCATGAAATCCTGAATATAATAACTAGTGTATGAAATAATTTCAAACTAAGCTATCCTACGGTTATAGACTAGGTCAACCATTTCTAGTAACCTAATTCCCTATAACCCAGGCTCTAAAACCAATCTGTAACACCCCGACCGATGGCGGAAACGTCGAGATGCCACGTGCGATGTATAGATTGTTCATAAGCTCGTGCGCATCTCAATAAATCATCACATATCAATTAAATCAACCAAATTAATTACATCAAAAATCATGTTCATCATGATTTAGTTACAGTAATTACACAAAAGGTTTAGCTAAATTGACTAAACTCTAGTCTTCAGAAATTCAATTAATTTAGCTAAGTCCAAGACCCTATGTGATGATGTCCGAAAGACGTAGAGATATCCTTCTCTACCTACTTCTCCTCGTTCCCTGAAATATGTGGAAAATCAAGTGTCAACTACGAGTAGTTGGTGAGTAATCATAAGTTTTTATGTTTCTAAAATGTTTATAAAAGTTTAGAGTTTTCCAAGAAAATCCACATGCGCACCTACGAGATAATCCAACACTGCCAACAGACAAACACAAGCACAAAATTACATAATCCAAATAATCACAAATAATCAACCACAAATATTCAACCAATCTCAACAAATCACAAATCAATCAATAATCAATATTCACCATAATCATCTCCATATATAGTTACCGCGTAGGACCTCAGTCAACTCAATCAACGGCGGAATCATCGCGGAGGACCTCAGTCAACTCAACCAACGATATTCCTATAAGTGTCAATACATGCACTACGAAGGACCATTAACTAAATATAATAAAGGTGAAAAAAGAAAGATGGTTCTTGTTGTTGAGTATGATGATGAGGATGATGAAAGCCTTCAAGTTATTTTTTTCTTTAATTTTAAATCAATCAATTAAAAGTAGAGGTAATTACATGCATGAACCACTATTTATTCATTTACAATTACGTGTGTATGTACTGCCATTTGTTTCATGTATATGCTTTAGGTTCCCGGCATTGGTTCTTCGCCCCATAACAACTCTTTGTCAGTTAATCAAATATCTTCCTTAAGGAGTCAAAATGATAACGGTAACTTGTTAATTTCTAACAATGTTGAAGTGTTATATGGATCATGTGCTTATGTTGTTTCTTGATTTGAAATTGATTACCCAAAATCTTCATTTTATAGGGCAAGAAAGACGGTTCGGTGACTAATTTTTCAAATCTTGTGGACATTGCAGTTTAGGTAAATTATTCTTAATTTATTAAGTCCAAATATTGTTTTAACATTTTTAATGACTTGAATATTGGGCTCCGGCTCTGAATCGAGGGTTTTGATGAACGCATCCAATGCGACAAGTTATATTTCGCACATGTCGAACAAGTTCTTGTCAAGAAATACAATAACTTCATGGGCAGTCACTCTGCTTAAAAACACTTCCAAGGCTGATTGCTCATGATGCTATGCATGTTCTTGGTGGGTTACATATGATCAATTGACCAAAAAAACAAAACTTATGTTTGGGGCTTTGGGTCAAAAGCCTCTTCAACTATCTACTTAATTTTTATGACTTGTTTATCGTTTATTTTAATCATATTTTTCTATCATCATCAGCTAGTTCGTATCATGTAGAATTTCTGTAAGTGACATTCTAGTATGGACAAGGAAGCAGTTAATATCTATATATGTTAATATCTAGCTAGTCACGTGCAACTTTAATTATACAAGAAGTTTATTGTTATTAGAACTTATTTACCTCTTCTAGACTTCTAATAAATCAAGGTTTATAAGGAGACTTTATCAAATACACACACACATCGAGAGCTTTTTATATACATAAATTAATAATGCTTCTTTATATGATTGATGATAGCAGGGTTGATGTCATGAGAAGTTTTCAAGCTAAAGGGTTGATATCATAAGAAGTTTTCGAGCTAAGTCGTATGGCAGGAAAATTTTCATCAATGATTAGATTACGTGTGATGTGTAAACATTTGGAAACCGAAAGATGTTGCATATTACATTGCTTTTGACATTTTTTGTATTATGTTTCGGATCAAACTTTTTAATGTTATTATTTACAATGTTATTCAACTTTCGTTTATTATTATATTATTTATAATGTGTCTTTGTAGAAATGTTATATACAACGAACTATAGGGAGTCTTTACCGACCCAAATTTTGAGCCTCTAAAGATGTTTTTATATTGTGGCTAAATAAAAGTGCCACTAAAATCAACATAGGTAATTAACTAAGATTAATTTTTAGTGGCACAAACCTTGTGCTATAAAAGACTATTTTTGTTTTGTGGCAGAAAAAAAGCGCCACTAAAAGTCTAATAACTTTGTGCAACACATTAAAAAAGTGCCACTAAAAGGATTTAGCGTCACCACTTCTAGTGGCACTTTTTTTGTGTGCCACACAATCTTTTAGGGTTTCTAGTGGCACTTTTTTGGTCTTTTGAGGCACTTTTTGTATGCCATTAAATGGCATTTTATTTGTAGTGATACTTGGCACAGTTGTTGCAGACGCGACTAGGCAAGTTAGGCATGTGATGATATCTGCAGACATTACATTGAGGAACAGCCCCAACATAATTTCTGACATTTGAGTTGTTTAATGATTGTTGAGCAGACTTAGCAGCAGGAGTAGTAACAACGAAGTTGTTGATCTTTCGTTTCCTGTTGCTGCTTTTTGGAGAGTTGCCTTGTTCAGTTTTGACGTCAGTTGAAGCCTCCTTTGCAGCTGACTTTGTATCCACCTTCTTAGATCCCTTTCTTGTGAGTGTTCCAGCCTTCACGTGATTATCAGTCAATGTAGCAGATAGACGGATTGCAGCTTCCAAAGTGGTAGGGTTGTTACCAAAGACTGTGTCTTGAATCTGCATAGGTAGACCGCCTATGTATTTCTCAATCACTCTCTCCAGTGGTGTCACCAGATGAGGTACCAGCAAACTGTACTCAAGGAAATGAGAATTGTAGATTACATTCTCACCACTTTCCTGCTTGAGTTCCCAGAATTCAGCTTCCAGTTTCCTCATCTCACTGCGAAGACAGAATTTAGTGGTCATCAGATTCTTGACCTCATTCCATGTCAGTGCTAGGGCTGCATCAACTCCCCTAGTTCGCTTTTCGCTGTTCCACAAAGTTAGTGCTCTCTTCTGGAAAACACTCATGGCATAGCGCACCTAAGATTTTCAGGACAGTCACTGTTGATTAAGGTGTTCTCAATAATCTCAAACCACTGTAACAGACCAGTGGCTCCCTCAGAACCCGTAAAATTTAGTGGATTACTGGAGTTGAAGTGTTTGAACGTTGAAGCTGGTGGGTTTGCAACACCTCTGTTCTGATTGAGAGTTTGGTTGGCTTGATTCAGTTGAGTCACCAACCCGGAGATAAGGTTTGCTAACTCTTGAAAACCTTTGTTTGGATTCTCGTTGTTAGCTTCTCCGTCAAGTGGGTTTGTAGTATCTTCATTGTGAAGGCGTGGCTGCATGTTTCTGAGGATGGTAGAAACATGTTACTACCGTTTACAACATAAGTCATACAAACTATGGTCAACGAGTTCATTACAACAGTTTGGATTACATATAGGAACTGTATTTTTCTCCTATATGTCATTAAACTCATAAATAAGTAGTAACCTCCTAATATTATACTAAAGCATCCTAATTAATCATATCTAATATTAACTAATCATTCCTAAGTTCCAAACATTTCCCACCCTATACTAACACTGACAACCTCCCGATGCAGTGCAACAAGCTTATATATCGGGCACATGTAGACTTGACCGCAGTCGCATCAGCCACCGTCCCACCACCGTTGCATTGCATCACGATTATGCCCTTGTTAGAATTTAGAGTATACATATGTTTCTCAAGTGTTCCACTTCACAACCTTATCCTATAGAGGATAATTATGAGTGAAGCGTGTTCCATTACTTCTGACATCTAGGTTCGCCTAATGTCTAAATTCACCTTAACACTAGGTTCACCTATTTTCTAAGTTCACCTAATGTCTAAGTTCACCTGACATTTAACCTCCCCCTAATGTCTAAGTTTACTACATGTCCACATCTCATTATCAAGTGTTCATACCATCACTAAGTGTTAGTATCATCACTATGCGTTCATATTATCACCAATTCTCCATCTCAACACTAAATATTCAGTTTGTCACTAAGTGTTCATATCATTCATTGTGTCTATTCACCCAACATGTCCAATAAGCGTGTTTCATAAGCGAGTCTATATATGTCCATCAAATGAGATTATCCAATATGTCAATCCAAACAAATTTTAATCAACTTTCAATCAACAACTTTCCAGCATTCCCTAATAATATCCTAAGTTCCTGACACTGACAGACCCCCAATAAACTACAAATGGTATATGTATAGGGCATAGGTAGGGGTAGGTCGCGACCGCTCCAGCCAGCGTCCCACCACCTTTGTAGTATACCATGAGTGTGTCCTTGTCTGGTGATCAAAGATCAAACAAGCAACTTCCTAAGCAGATAATTTTCCTAAGCAATTAATTTCCTAGCAAATAATTTCCCAAACGGGTAGTTCCCTTATTCTTCAATACTGACATCCACCTAATGTACCGTAAATGGTATATGTATAGGGCCTATGTAGAAGTCAGTCACAACTGCTTCAGCCACCAGCCCACCACCTTTACGATACACCACGCGCATGTCCTTATCGGATCATTTGGGCACAATCAATCAAATAAAGCAGCAAGTAACATATGCAATTCAGAAATATAGCAGGAGTTCAGATAGCATGTAATAAACACATAAGCATGAAATCCTGAATATAATAACTAGTGTATGAAATAATTTCAAACTAAGCTATCCTACGGTTATAGACTAGGTCAACCATTTCTAGTAACCTAATTCCCTATAAACCAGGCTCTAATACCAATCTGTAACACCCCGACCGATGGCGGAAACATCGGGATGCCACGTGGGATGTATAGATTGTTCATAAGCTCGTGTGCATCTCAATAAATCATCACATATCAATTAAATCAACCGAATTAATTATATCAAAAATCATGTTCATCATGATTTAGTTACAGTAATTACACAAAAGGTTTAGCTAAATTGACTAAACTCTAGTCTTCAGAAATTCAATTAATTTAGCTAAGTCCAAGACCCTATGTGATGATGTCCGAAAGATGTAGAGCTATCCTTCTCTACCTACTTCTCCTCGTTCCCTGAAACATGTGGAAAATCAAGTGTCAACTACGAGTAGTTGGTGAGTAATCATAAGTTTTTATGTTTCTAAAATGTTTATAAAATGTTTATAAAAGTTTAGAGTTTCCAAGAAAATCCACATGCGCACCTGCGAGATAATCCAACACTGCCAACACACAAACAGAAGCACAAAATCACATAATCCAAATAATCACAAATAATCAACCACAAATATTCAACCAATCTCAACAAATCACAAATCAATCAATAATCAATATTCACCATAATCATCTCAATATAAAGTTACCGCGGAGGACCTCAGTCAACTCAATCAACGGCGGAATCATCGCGGAGGATTTCAGTCAACTCAACCAACGATATTCCTATAAGTTTCAATACATGCACTACAAAGGACCGTAGTCAACTCAACCAACAGAGGAATCACATCAGAGGACCTTAGTCAACTCAATCAACGGCAATTCAATCATTGCGGAGGACCGAAGTCTACTCAACCAACAATGACTCATGGAATATGCAATCATCCATATCAATCCACAATCAATAATAATTCAATAATATGAATATCATATTTATAATCCAGGTGTCACCCATGTGTTATCAAAATAATATCTTAAATCTGGTATACATGTTCCACCTCCGAGTTTAAAAGCAAAATGATTTAAAAGGGAGGTTATGAGAACTCACCTGAATTCCTTAAAATCAGTGTTCTTGTTGTATACGCGCTCACGTATATGAAATCAAAAGCAACACAATTAACATGTAATTATCGTATGTTCGTGTTCATAAGTATGTGCATTTTATTACTATTGAGTGTCCATATAGGTTTACTTTGAACCCATAAGTATTTCATTAATTTAGTTTATTTAATCTAAGTTAAAAGAAATCACCCAATATTGTCCAAGTGTTCATCATTAAAATATAGTTTAGACTTGTTACTTGTAACAATTCTCATTGATGATAAACTTGTTGTGATGTCTTATGTGCATCCTCATATATATGTATACTTCAAGGTGATGACCTTTATCATATACACATCTATACATACATACATGATCAATTAAGTCCACCACCACAATTTAAGTTATCAAAATCCAATTTAAGTTTAAGGGGGGTTATATTCAAGTAATTCTCAAAAAAAATGTTCACACACGTTATTTAGAATCTCAGGATTCAATAACTTATGTTATTAAAGAAAGGTGGCAACTTATCACTTCTCATGCATGCATGAACATGGATGAATCCATGATTTTATGTACTTGTGAAACTGTTCTTTTGATTCGTAAACTAAATCCGATAACTCTAGATCTAGTAACATCATGATTTGATAACACTTAAGTTTGGTAGACATGGGATCAGCGAACCTCCGGGTAGCCAACATGGGTTCGGCCCAACTAGGGTTCGTCCACTCAAGATTCGTGGTTCACTGGTTCGGCCCTAGGTCCAGATTCGGTAGCTATGTACATGGTTCAGCTGTTTCAGCAATGATCCAAGTTCGTACCATACAGCCCCTAGGTTCGTGGTCCTAGGTTCAGCTCCTTTAAGGTTCAGCTAGATCCGGTCTTCTGCAACAGGTTCGTTTCAAATGGGTTTGTTGGTTGTTGCTGGTTCGCTCAAGACTCCACGTTCGTGGCACAGCCCTAGGGTTCGGCCAATCTAGAAGCTTCGGATGGCCAAGGTTCGTGACCCATAGGTCCGGCTGTTATGAGGTTCGTGGCTTCCAAGGTTCGCCCTTCGTGATCGACCACCTAGGGTTCGGCCGATCTCCTTTGTCACGAACCAGCCACCCATCATCTTTCTCGTTGAGATCCAACCTGTTGCAGGTCTATACCAATCCAATCCTACCCTTTTATACATCTTGTTTTAAGGTTTTAAAGGTGATAAGATCGTGTTTGCAAACTACAAATTTTAACCGGTTTTTGTTCCTAAAACGCAGAAAGTAAAATGCATGTCTTACCTCAAAAACTCGATCATACGCTTGATTTTCATGTGGGTTTGTGTTCTCCTCAATCATATGGTCGTTTAGAGCCAAGAATCACCCAAATCGGATGAGAAACAAATGAGATATCTTAGAGAGAAGTTAGAGAGAGAAATGGGTGACGAAAATTGTATTCTAGAGAGAGAGGTTTGTTGGAAATGAGAAAGAAGAAGGAACACTTCTTTCTTATATCACGTTTTCGTCCCCACGTGCTCAGTCACGTTTATTTCGCGTCAAATATTATCTGGTGCTCGGTTTTGCTCGTAATACATATTTAAAACACAAAACGTTTAAATGATTATATTTCGTTTTATAGAAATGATTTTAATTAAAGTCGTTTTATAAAATGCTTCCGGTTACTTTCGTTAAATTCTTTATTTAAATAAACGATTTGTTCGGAATGCGTCTTAGGTTGTAATTCCTAATAAACGTTTTTAAATTCTTTTTTCTTAGTTTAATATCGTTAGATATTATTTCGCTATCACGTCGAAATGTGTTACTTACGTACGTATTCGTAAAGATCGTCACCTTTTCGAATCCAACACTCGTATCGTATTTCGATTCGATTTACGATTTATGGAATATCGTTTCAGGATATTACTCCTAATAATTATATTCGTGTGAATCGTCACCCACGCGAATACATTATTAAGTTAATATTTCTAAAATAACATTCGCGTTTAATTTATAATCGTAACCTCACCATCGCGTAATCATTTTCAATGATGCTTCCATTATTTTATTATCTTGAATTTCATAATTTTCCAATCCGAATCCCACTAAACCATATCACTGATACATCCATGATAGACCGAAGTAAGCTTATGTATAGGGCATATGTAGGAGTAGGTCGCAACCTATCCAGCCACCGTCCCACCATCATTTCGATAAACCATGACCATGTGTCCTTGACTATGTTTAGTAACCAAACAATAAATAAGTCATAACTCTTCGCCATTCCAAACCAAAACCTCGGATTCTCCTCACCAAAGCCTCAACACTGATATAATCACGATAAACCGAAGATGGTTTATGTATAGGGCATACGTAGAGGTCAGTCGCAGCTGCGTCAGCCATCATCCCACCACCTCTTCGATAGACCTTGATTATATCCTTGCCTATCTTTGGTTCTAGAATCCTATACCACTACCATTCCAAATCAGCAACCCATATCAGGTAAATTTAACTGCAATAAACTCTCTGGTTCTGCTTAGTTATGTTTCAAATTAAACTTCCCAGGGTTCATGCTTATAATAATATGTTCTCAATATATATACCAATAATAATAATATCCAATAATCTATAGCAATTATCAATTATCATATCAGGTCTTATCAATACAATCAAACATGTACAGACAAACCCAAAATACAGTGATGTTACATGTTGTTCGAGAATTCCTCAGCGAATTCCCGATGTGTTGTTGTGTGGACGCATGTCCTAGTGAATTATCCTAGAAAGATACCATACAAAATATTGTTTGTTTGATGGGGCTTCCCATGAAAATGATGGTATTCGATTGTGCACTACACAATTCCACCACCTGTGTCTGTTGACCTCTTGGTTGGGCACAAAGCCTCGAACTGTTGTGGTCAACGGACATCTCCTCGGTGATTTGCGTTTTGAACCCTCGAAACTTGTTTGTTGTTGTTGTTTGATGAAAAGTTAATTTGAGCGATGAACGCTCGGTAAAAGTAATTGAAAAGACACTTATACGTATAACATTTGTATAAGTGGTTGAGGGTTGATCCTTTTATGGAAATCATTTGAAAATAACTCTTATTCGTTGATCACACGAATAAGAGGTTTCATGTTCTGATAACTCCCAAATGGTTTGGAAGGAAATAAATTGAAAACAAGGGCTCTATGAACTCACCTGAGGTCTTGGGTCGTCGATGCACTCACTCGATATGATCTGTCTGTTCGAATCCTGTGTTGGATATTAGTTAGTTAGGTGTTACATGATTATGTGCTATGTTTCTTGATGTGATTTTAGAAAATGTGTTTTTATTGGTTTTAGTTTGATTAGAGTTATAATCGAGTCTAAGGTTCGGTTATATCGATACAAATGGTGTAAGATAGAACTTTCAACACTTAGTCGTTTTTGGGCTGTTCTTGGTGCGAACGAGTGGTTCATGCGAATGGCCCTCATTCACACGAACTAAGTGATGCGAATGCATACTCTCCTTCGTGTCTTCTGTTAGTGCAAATGGGTCTTCACTCGTATGATTGTTCCACACGAACGAACCTAAGTCGTTCATGCGATGGCTCGTTCGTCTGGCAGTTCATTCGTATGTCTCTTCCTCACGAACGAGGCTTCTCGTTTGCACGAATGAGCCCTTCGCACGGGTCATTCACCTGCAAGTTTTCCAAGAACGCCATTTTTGAAATCCGTGGTAGTATTTGGTGTTTTTTGGTCGAAATTGATGTTAAACGTTTTGGAGTGTTTTGGTACCAAGGATCGTTGCTAATACTCACTGTAGAGCTCGTATTTGACCGAAATGAGAAGAAAAGGGTTGAAATCTTGAAATGGAAGTGTTGGGGTTGAAATACACAAGATTTGGACGGTGAAATGGTCTGATTTTGTGTGGTAATGGCTGAAAATCGAGAGTGGCGAAAAAGGGGTTCGGTTGAGAGACTTGGGTGAAAAATGGGTTTGAAAAACATAAGTGTTGCTTTTATAGCTGTGCTGTCGCACGAATCAGCCGTTCGTTCGAATGGCTCTAATTCATGCGAACGAACTGAGACTATAAAGCTTCACGAATTAGACCGGTTCTTACGAATGAGAGCCGATTCGTACGAACGGTCGTGTGTTTTAAAATTTTGATTGTTTATTATATTTTTTTGGTGAGATTTTATTTAAAATTGTTATTATTTTACGTCAACATTAAAGACTCACGCTGACATCTGTACGAATCTTCACCCATACAAACACCGCGTTGTATTTAACTGCTAACATTGTTTGATACTGTAAGGATTTCATTTAGGGTATCCAAATCTAACAACATATCCACATGGATCGTTTCCCATGTCGATATCTCATTGGATCGATACTCAAAATGTTATCCATTGAAGTTTTGTTTATCTTTTTCCCTCACAGGTTGTTTCTCTTTTCTTCTGATTCATGTTCATGTGATTAAGTGCATTTTCCTAACTGTTTTAGGAAAACCCGTGTCTTTTTATTGTCGTTTATTATGGTTGTCTTTGCTCTCGTAACCCTATGTCTTACCCTGTGATTGTGTATGCCCTTGGATTTCCGACTCATGGTTGCTCGGATGCCGGTTGTCACATTTAGCCTAATGATTTGAATGCCTAACATCCAAAGAGTTGTCGCGTGTTTGGGAATAGGTGATAAGAATTAACTTAGATAATTTCTAAGGTATTCTTAAACTAGAGAATAACATATGTCATAACTCTTACAATAGTCTAAGGTATTCCTCTATGATATACCTAAACTATGGAACGAACATGATGCTTATATTCTAAGTAATTTCTCTATGGTATTCCTAACTAGGAATGTCATGTGTTATTTATAAACTAAGGCATTCCTCTATGGCAACAAGATATAGAATACAAATAATGTGTAACAAATAATTGTAAAGTTTAACATGTAGCACATAAACACATAGGTATAGAATGTATAATATGAGATAACTCATATTTGGGGTTAGCTTAGTTATAGGCTATGTCACCATTTCTAATAACCTAATTCCCTGTAACCATGGCTCTGATACAAATCCGTTACACCCCAACCGATGGCGGAATATGTTGAGGCGCGATGTGTAATTGTCCAAAAGCTCATGGTGCTATTTGTAAGTTTCAATATTTAATCATTCCATTTAAAATCAACATAAACGTCATTTAACATAATCATTCAATTACATGAAAACTATACATTACATCATAAATTCAATACAATAACTTGATTAAAATTAAACTAGGTCTCATGATTCGTAAATGATCTTCATCCATAGCTTAAAACCTGTTACACATGTAAAATAGAGTTTGATCAACTATTTGCATACTTGGTGAGAACTCATAGATTTATATATATTGATATATATATATATATATATATATATATTAAAAGATGCTAAACCAAATGTTCCATAAAGAAATAGAATCAAATCATACACATTTACATGTCACACAATGTTTATGTCTTCAACCAATGTCTTCAAACAAGTGCCATCACAATGTTCAAATCTAGACTACCTAGGTCATATATTTAAACATGTAATTCACAAGTTTGCAATAAGTCACACTTTCACTCATTTACACAAAGACCTAAGTCTATGTGTGGAAGGTATCTAACCATTCCAAGCTACTACTGTATGTTTATGTTTATATATGAAACGTCTTCTATCCTAATCAAATGTTTACAACAAGTATAACACATATGACATTCAAAACTATTCAATCTAGAACTAAGGCTTTTGCATCTACAAATGATTTTGTAATAAGAATAATAATATTTGTGTATAAGACATGTGTATCATCCCAGAAAATTTCAAAATGTAAAAAGGGATATGAAAACTCACCTGTTGTGTTTTTAGAATATCCAAGTATTTCATGATTTGGTTTAAGAAGCAACAATTCCAAATCAACCTGGTTTGATATCTAATTGATCGAGTTTGATGACCGAACAGTTCTTGAATGTCGTTGAGTTCAATTCGTGGCTAGATATGATCTCAGAGCGAGTCTGATGATTGTTTAGCTACAGAAGGATGTCGCCAATGCTTGTATATGCCCAATTTGATTTGCTTTTTATAATACAACGGATTTCGGATTAAAGTTTGGTATTAAACTTTTGGTTATGGTGTAAACCATTTAAACCCAATCAAAATTGAAATTAATGGTACGTTTTATGTTTGAATAACGATTAGGAACGTGTTTATGTTATGGTTTCGTGATTAAAGATGCGTTCCAGATCGAATTAGAAAGAACCCAGTTGAGGGTGGGTTCGAACGAGTAACATGCGTTTCAGATCAAATTCAGCCCTCCATTTCTAGACTTTATTATTTTATGTAAAATTTACTATAATTTTGTAATTTTTATTTTATAACTTTTATAATAAGTTTAATTTTATAAACTCTTTTATAAGAATTTTATAAAACTGTTACTAAAGTTAAAACTTTCAAGATAAATAAATTTCCTGTTATTATTAATTAATTAATTTATTATTGTTATTATGAATATTTAAAACTAGTTTGTACATTTAACTTATATAAAATTTTATTAAAAGTTTTAAGTATTCTTACTCTATATTCTAATTCATTGTATTGAATATATATACTTATGTTTAGAATATTTGTTCCCTATAAACTTGTTAACACATACTTACACATATGTAACATGTATTTAAATGTCTTGTGTTTGAGATAATTCAAGTGCTATTTTAATTTAACTAATAATAAGTTTCATAAAGACTCTCATAATTTTATTTTATTTTAATCAAAACACAAATACATTTAAAATTTGTTTTCAAAAATCTCGAAGGTTACAATGTACATGGACGTCTTGAAGAAAAACTTTGAAAGTCTGAATGAAGGTATAAAGAAAACGGATAAACTTAGTAAAAAGGTGCTTTAACTCCATGCCATTGTTATACATGATCGTGTCATTTTGTTCATGATCGATCAGGATGCGACCGATGTTCAACAGCTTCACTTAATTGCTTAAATCATAAAAAAACTACGTTGTTCAATGAAAATAAAAGTTGATTTCCTAGATGCTTATATGTAATTTTAACATTTAAATGTTTTATGTATATTTTTATTTTAAATGAATGTTTGTGTATCTTTACATTTATCTTTTCTTCTTTATCTATACATAAACAAAAAAAAAACAAGCTGTAAATTAATACTAAATCACGTTCCAAAACAATATTCATATATCAATAATCACGTACCATGAAAATTAAAGTAAATTAATAATCACGTACTGTGTAAATTTAAATTAATGAAAAAATCGCATATCAATAATCACGTACCATGTAAAATTTAATGTAATGAAAACATCACATATCAATAATCATGTACCAATATTCATTTATAATATATATGTTATTTTTAACTAGTATAATCACTACGGTGTTAAATGAATCTAAATTTTACCTCCGGTAATCTTATATAAGATACTAATATGTATAATATTTTACGAATGTTTTTTATTTAAAATAATTGTTTCCATGTCTTTTTTTCATTGTGCTTATGTACACTTAACATATTACATAATAATATATAAAAAAGTTCACGCTCCAAAAATTCATTTAAATAAAAAATATCATAACTATATAAATCACGTACTAATAATCATGTTCCAATAACAAAACTCTGCATCTATTTAAATCATGTACCATAAATCACATAACTATATAAATTACGTACCATAAATAACGTACCATAATAGATAAAAACGTTCCATGTATCTTCAAAAACCACATCATCTAACTTAACCTACATAACTATTCAAGTTTCTGAGGTCCTTTTAATGCATGACTTGTACACGCCTGTCAAGCCTAGATTGTCCACAACTACGGCAAACTTTCGATATTTAGCCCATCCTACTAATTGTTTATTCACATTTTGACTTAAACCTTTTGGGTCATCTTGAACCTATGTTTCTAATACCAAATGGCACATGAACAGCACTTGTTGATTCATCATGTTGTGGAACAAAAGAAGCCACAATATCCTTTTGTTTGACAGATGACTGGTCACTTGTTTCTACATCTGTTTTCTCCATTAAGTTTTTTAAAGTGTATCTGAAAATTGACAACTTAGTAACGTCCTTTACCAATTTGTTTACAATGTACTCACTGGATGTCATGTTATCATGCACCATATTGTCAACTTATGTGTAACACGCCGACCGATAGCGGAAACGTCAGGATGCCACGAGGGATGTGTAGATTTTTCACAAGCTCATGGGCATCTAACGTATCATCACATAACATTTAATTCACTAAAGTAATTACACAAAAATCATGTTCGTCATGATTCAAATACAATTGTTACTCAAAAGACATAGCTAAATTAACTAAACCCTAATCTTCATTGATCCAGTTAATTTAGCTAAGTTCGAGATCCTACGTGATGAAGTCCAAAAGATGTAGAGCAACCTACTATAACTACTTCTCTTCATTTCCTGAAACATATGGAAAATCAAGTGTCAACTACGGGAGTAGTTGGTGAGTAATCATAAATTTTATATTCTTCAAAGTGTTTATAAAAGTTTTATAAGTAACACTTGTGAACCTGTAAGATAATAACAATATGTATAACCACAACAAAGACATCAAGTCAAGTAATTCAAATAATTCAAATATTCACATGTAATCATTCAAATGCATTCAATTCATCTCAACCAATCATAACAATTCCACAACCATTATTCATCACAATATCCTCAATATAATATTCCGCAGAGGACTTCAGTCAACTCAATCAACAGTGGAATCATCGTGGTGGACTGCAGTAAACTCAATCAATGATATTCATAATAATCATAAGTATCAATATATTGTGCACCGTGGAGGACCGAAGTCAACTCAATCAACAATGACTCTTTCAAAGTATATCATCTCATATTCACAATACATCTCTATAATATTATCCCAATAATAATCCCGGTTCCACACTTGTAATATCAAAATCAGATTTATTTTGGTATACATGTTTAACCCCCGAGTTTAAAAACAAATGATTTCAAAAGGGGGTTATGAGAACTCACCTTGATGTCTTATAGTTTAAGATTTGTAGAACGCGCGCTCACATAGATGGAATCAATAATGACTCAACAGCCAGTGTTTATCGCCTAATTCATATTCATAAGTATATACGTCTTATCAACATTTAGTATTTAATATGTTTAATAGTGATCTACACACTTATCATTATCCATATGAATTTATCTAAGCTATAATGATACACTTATATGTTATATAATCATCACCAGTGTAAGTTTTAAAAACATGCTACTTTTAAATGGATAGTGATGATGATTTTAGTTTAAAACTAAAGTATATAAATTTACATATACACCTAAAAATATACATGTTGTAAAGGTGGTAACCTTACACATCATATGTTCATATGTGCATGCATACCTAAATTTAAGAAATCATGTATGTTAGAAAAAATGGTAACTTAGAAAGATATATATACATGCATACGTACTTGAATGCAAGAAACCCTACATATATTATTCTTTCTTGTACAAGTTTTGTCTAGTTAGTTATTGTTATTTATTAATACACCTATCAACCCATCGATATGGATAGGTTCGACCTACTACCAGTATACCCATATTAACAAATTCATTAAGCAGTATCGGTGCTAGTATCGATCGCTGAATCACCATCGAGACTATCATCCTCGATGGTCAGTATCGACAGCTTATGTTCGAAGTTAGTAAGTTCGACAACCATGTGAGGTTGACGATATTAGTATGTTCTTCTCCCCCAATATCGATGAATCAGTTGTGAAAGTGTAGTGTCGATGGTTTAATATTGCTAAGGATAGATTCGATGGCCTAGTGTCGACACTAGCAATCTCGATGGCTCCTCCATCGACTTTATTAGGTTCGACACGTTCTTATCGACACTATCCATATCCATGAAGTAATATCGACGACTAGAAGGTTTAATATCGAAGAAGCCACACGTTGGATGGTCCTTTGTCGATTCTACCACCTTAGTGTCGACATTAGCTTGTCGACAGCGGGTTGAAACTGGCAACTTCGACACCACTGTTCACCTTCTTCTCCAAAGTGAAATCAAGTTACAGGTTCCAAACACAGCTTTAAATTAGTTAGTAACCTATGCATTTTAAGGTTTTATTAAATCGAAATCATTTAGAAGGGTGGTATCTACAACTCGTATGGTTTTTCTTGCGAGCAAAACGAAAAAGTAAATCACTAAATCTACCTTTAAAACTCGATCAAATTCTTGAAATCTTCGTGGGTTTACGATCTCCTTGATTATACCAACGATTTGTGTAACGACCGGTTTTAACAGTTACGTGTGTTAATAAATAAACTTTATTATATTTTAAACTATGTTGTGTAACATCTTTGCCGGAATCGTTACCGGAACAGTAATTTGCACAGTAAGGTGCACAGTAACTCAAGTACAAACTATGTGAACTAGGTCGATACTATTGACACTTGATGCTAAACATAAACTATTACATTATGTTTTTGAAATTCTGATTTAAAGCTCATGGTTTAAACAGTCAGAAACACATCAGACAACGATGAACAGGTACACATGTGCTTGATTTGATGCTATTAGGTATAAACGTATGCGAGGATAAACAGAACAAAACTATAACGGTTCTGTTACAGAATCCTAAACCGACGAATTATTCGTACAGGTGACGATCTGTATGAACAAATCTGAAAGTTTAACGATCTGAAATGATGACTGAAAAGTAGAAAACAAAATCTGAAAGTGAAACATACGATCGTGTTCGTACAGTTAGTGCTCTGTACGAAAACATGCGTAAGTGACGTTTTCTGACGAAACGAAAACAAAGACGATACGAACGATAATAAATTTAAGGAAATATAATATTTCCTGTTTTACAATTTTGAAACTCATCAGAAATAAATAAGAAGGAAACTATTTTAATTAAAGCGCGTAAAGCATAAAATACATGAACAAATAACGAAACGCGCATTTTAATAAATTTCGATAAATGATTCAAGAAGTATGATATTTAATATAATTACTATAAATAACCACCTTCCAAACATTTAAAACAAAGTCTTTTTATTTACATTAGAAAAACAAACGCGTAATAATCCGAAAACGCGAGGGAAATGCTAACCGAGCAACCGAAACGAGCCCGAATACCCTCGGGGTATTTAAACCCTAAAAGAGGCCATTTCTTTCATTTCTTACATTCCCACTCTCTCTCTACAAGCAAATTCCAGCCATCTCTCTCTCTAGGATAATCATCCTTCAAACCTCCATAACTCGCTTGTTTCTCAACGGAAATAAGCGCTCTTGGTGTCCACGCGAAGCTCTCGACTCGTCTACAAGGAAGTACAGCAGATCCACGAAGTGGCCCGATCAAAATTGAGGTAATTACGTATAGGGTTTTATAGTTTGTTGTTCGAACCCATCACTTAGCCGGCTCATCCTTCGAACTCCAAGCCCACGAGAAGTCTAGTAGCATGGCCATTATCATAGGAGTACCCTACAGGTTCTCAGGTTCGACGGGGACGATGGTGGTGATCATCGATTTACAGGGTTCGTGAGAACAATCTTAGTTGGCGAACCTTTGATTCCCGAAGATCCATGGCCGAACCTTCTTCTCATAGCCCAACCATTCCCTAGGCGAACCTAGCACATCAGCCGAACCTTTCTATTGGGACACGAACCCTTGCATGGGAAGCCATACTTAGCCGAACCTTGCTTAATTCATGCCACAGCCGAACCCCCCACTTGAGCGCCGAACCTGTACGGCCATCAGCCCTAGTCAGCCGAACCTGTCCCAGCAGCCATGACCCATTTGTGGTGACCGAACCCCCTCTCGAGTGGCGAACCTGCATGATGTTGGCGAACCTCCTGGCTAGCCGAACCTGCATACAACTTGGCCGAACCATCCTTCCTATGAGGCGAACCTGTGCGAGCTAGTAAGGGCCGATCCTTCACCATATAGGAGTGCATGATCAGCCGAACCATGGCCCAAGAAGGTTCGCTGGTATAGAACCCAGCACACTCATTCGGCCACTATTTATAACTTGGCCCAATCCATCAGCTTAAGATGATTATATTCGGCCCAGCACCACGGCGTTGATCCACGAAACTCTTTTGGTCCATAGTTTGGTTCACCTACACGTCAGGCCCAAATACTTCCTTAGGCCCAATTGATTTCGACCCAAGAGAAAGTCCCAAGTGATGAGGTAGGCCCATGGTTGGTGATATGGCCCTTATAGCCAAATAGTTCGAACCAATACGTATAACACTTGGCCCACCCTCCCTAGTTCGACCCACATACATACATTCGGCCCATGGCCATTGTTTCGGCCCACATAACTAATTAGACATATCAACACTTGAAACAAACTAAAATAGATCGTGGGCATGGGATTTTGGGCTATTATTACAATGGTGGCAACTTTTTCATTAGCATTTAAACGTAGCACCTAACAATCACTTTAAAGAATTTAATGGTGATAAGTGATTAGCTAAAACCCATGAGAGGGATGTACAAACATATTATTTAGTTTAAATGATTACAAAGGGAATATGCAAGCTTGATACAAAAACCTAAGTTACATTTAGTAACTACTTTAAGTCACAAACTAGACAAGTGGTTATGGTTAGAACAAGTGAAACATGAAATTTATAACATTACGTACTAAACTTAACTCGGAGTAGTTAAGCGTTAGTAAAATCTATGACTATTGAACAAGGGCCGAATGATTACCGAGACTCATGGGTGTTCGCCAACTTTAAGGCTAACACACATACACGCAGACGAATCAACAAGAACGTATACTTATGAGTTGTACACAACATGAAATCAATACAGGATCGTGAATACAACAACAAATACTACAAACAGCGCGTGCATTCTTGTTTATACCTAGTCAACCACTACAAACACAAGGTGAGTTCATTTGTCCCTTTTCAAACCATTTGTTTTAGCTCGGGACTGAGAAGCATGTTATACATTTTAAACAATTATTGAAATGTTTAGTAAATGCTTTTACACTTATTTATAATGCTTATACAAATGCTTAAACTCGTAACCCTTGTTTTGGTAACTAAAGACTAAGACTATAGTGTAAATAGCTAATGCTATTTACAATATATTTATTTACATTATACTTAAACACTATGCTCACACTAGATACTAAGGTTAATGCTACAAACTCTATACTTAGACTATATGCTAGAACTAAAGCTACGATTTCAATGCTATAGCTATTTACGCTATACCTAATTGCTTAAAACTTTTGAAACATTTAAATGCATAAGGAAAACTAACGCTAAAACTAGAAATGCTTATGCAAACTATGCCTATGTAAACTTGGAACATAAACTTAGAAAGACCCATATGTTCAAATTTGCTATAAAGACTTATGTGTTTGGGATACTTGGAACACTTGAATGCTTGATACACTTCGAATGCTCATACTATAGACTGATTGACCACCACGTGTTGACCTGTGTGTCAACCCCTACTAGTCATCAGTAAATCTATGTGAATGCTATAAACTTGTATGCTTAAGCTCTCGGACATCGCAAGACAGACTGAATCGCGCCTTGACATTTGTCAAGCCCCACTAGTCATCAGTGTTCTTCGTTGTCAGGACCTAGTAAGACACACTGAATGGCCATCGCGTGTTGGACCGTGGAGTCAACCCCCACTAGTCATTCAGTGTTCTTCTTTGTCCATTTATTTTTATGTTTATTGGGGATTTATACATTTAGTTGTCCTCGATTGTGAATTCAAAACCACTCATAGAACATTCAAATGCTGAGTTGTTGGGAGGTGAAACGCTTAATTATCATTAACAACAATATGTTAAGCAGCCCGGTATGTGGTGGGACGGTGGCTGGGGCTTGTCCCCTACATATGCCCTATATATAAGCATACTTGGTTGGATAGCACAGGTGGTTGTTAGTGAGGTTAAGGTAGTCATTTCGGGGAAATCAAGGTAAACATATTCAGAATAATCAAACGTTAAGGATCAATAGTGTGGATTGAAATGCTTAATTATCATTAACAACAATATGTTAAGCAGCCCGGTATGTGGTGGGACGGTGGCTGGGGCTTGTCCCCTACATATGCCCAACATATAAGCATACTCGGTTGGTTAGCATAGGTGGTCGTTGATGAGGTTAAGGTTGTCATTCAGGTTATCAAGGTAAACATTTACAGGGTAATCGAATTCTATGAATCGATTGTTATGAAATCAAAGATGCAGGATGAAACACTTAATTATCATCAGGAACAATATATCATGTGGTTTGGTATGTGGTGTGACGGTGGCTGGGCGGATGGTAAGTCCGACCCTACATATGCCCTATATATAAGCATACTGAAACAGATGGTATAGGTGGTTAATGTTGAGGTTAAGGTTTTCATTCAAGTCATTTTTCAACTATTTTACATAAAACTACATGAACTCAGCAACCATTGTGTTGACTTTGTTTTCTTACATGCTTTCTCAGGTGATGCACATGTTTAAGCTAAGACACAGGATTGCATGCTAGGATACTCAGATAGAGGACCTAGCAGACTTTTGGAAAGCACGTCTTTTGATATCGATACGAATCCCTTTTGATATCTTGTACATATACAAGATAGAAACATTTGATTATTTTGATAGGTTTACTTAGTTAAATTACTATACATTGATATTGTAATTTAACTTTGTAATCCTAGTTTATTGATATATTGTGCTTTAGTTATTCTTAACATTGATGCTACGTAAACAATCTGATCATCACGATTATCACTCACGATATCGCGCCCCGAGAACATTCTGCCCGGCGTGGAAGTCGATCCGTCCCGCCGGCTCGGGGTGTGACAGATTGGTATCAGAGCTCAAGGTTATAGAGAATAATAGGTCATTTTGCTAAACGGTTTGGCCTAGACTATAACTTAGGGACCCTCATGTAGAGAATATAAGATTTAGGATTGCATTATGTCTTCTGCATTCGATCACTGCACTAACTAATATATTTTGGTTATGATCAGAATGCCGCCTAGAAGACAAATTTATCTTGGTGTTAGTAGGAGTAAGAAAAACTTATCTTATTCCCATTAGTATTAGCACATACGTATCCCATGAGAACTTAGGAACTCTTTGACTATGATAGAAACAATGAAAGAATCCTTGATAAACGCATATGACATAAGTAGGAAACTACAGCTAACACCATGGTTGTGCAACAATTGATGCTCATAGCATCAATTTGTTTCAAACAAAAAAGTGTTAGAGTTACCCAATTAAGTAGCGAACATAGAAGTAAGACAACTATGAGCAATAAGACTAGCAAAACTCTGAGGCTATACATAAGAAATCATAAGCGCGACCCAGATTTTAATCTGGGAGCGTAAGAACATCACATCAAACAAAGTTGTCCCACTTGTTACAAAGGAAGTTGTTACTGATAATAACTTTTAAATTTCGGGACGAAATTTCTTTAACAAGGGGAGACTGTAACATCTGTGCCGGAATCGTTACCGGAACAGTAATTTGCACAGTAAGGTGCACAGTAACTCAAGTACAAACTATGCGAACTAGGTCGATACTATTGACACTTGATGCTAAACATAAACTATTACATTATGTTTCTGAAATTTTGATTTAAACCTCATGGTTTAAACAGTCAGAAACACATCAGACAACTATAAACAGGTACACATGTGCTTGATTTGATGCTATTAGGTATAAACGTATGCGAGGATAAACAGAACAAAACTATAACAGTTGTGTTACAGAATGCTAAACAGATGAATTATTCGTATAGGTGACGATCTGTACGAACAAATCTGAAAGTTTAAGGATCTGAAATGATGACTAAAAATAGAAAACAAAATAAGAAAGTGAAACGTATGATCATGTTCGTACAGTTAGCGCTCTGTACGAAAACGCGCGTAAGTGACGTTTTCTGACGAAACGAAAACGAAGAAGATACGAACGATAATAAATTTAAGGAAATATAATATTTCCTGTTTTACAATTTTGAAACTCATGAGAAATAAATAAGAAGGAAACTATTGTACTTAAAGCGCGTAAAGCATAAAATACGCGAACAAATAACGAAACGCGCATTTTAATAAATTTCGATAAATGATTCAAGAAGTATGATATTTAATATAATTACTATAAATAACCACCTTCCAAACATTTATAACAAAGTCTTTTTATTTACATTACTAAAACACGAACGTAATAATCCGGAAACGCGAGGAAACGCTAACCGAGCAACCGAAACGAGCCCGAATACCCTTGGGGTATTTAAACCCTAAAAGAGGCCACTTCTTTCATTTCTTACATTCCCACTCTCTCCACAAGCAAATTCCGGCCATCTCTCTCTCTAGGATAATCATCCTTGAAACCTCCATAACTCGCTCGTTTCTCAACAAAATCACGCGTTCTTGGTGTCCACACAAAGCTCTCGACTCCCTCTACAAGGAAGTACAGCAGATCCAAGAAGAGGCCCGAGCAAAATTGAGGTAATCACGCTTAAACAACTCGAAATACAGGGTTTTATAGTTTGTTGTTCGAACCCATCACTTAGTCGGCTCATCCTTCGAACCCCAAGCCCACGAGAATCTAGTAGCATGGCCATTATCATAGGAGGACCCTAGAGGTTCTTAGGTTCGACGGGGACGATGGTGGTGATCATCGAGTTACAGGGTTCGTGAGAACAAACATTAGTTGGCGAACCTTTGATTCCCGAAGATCCATGGCCGAACCTTCTTCTCATAGCCGAACCATTCCTTAGGCGAACCTAGCACATCAGCCGAACCCTTCGATTGGGACACGAACCCTTGCATGGGAAGCCATACTTAGCTGAACCTTGTTGAATTCATGCCACAGCCAAACCCCCACTTGAGCGCCGAACATGTATGGCCATCAGCCCTAGTCAGCCGAACCTGTCCCAGCAGCCACGAACCCTTTGTGGTGACCGAACTCCCTCTCAAGTGGCGAACCTGCATGATGTCGGCGAACCTCCTGGCTAGCCGAACCTGCATACAACTTGGCCGAACCTTCCTTCCTATGAGGCGAACCTGTGTGAGCTAGTAAGGGCCGAACCCTCACCATACAGGAGTGCATGATCAGCCGAACCTTGGCCCAAGAAGGTTCGATGGTCTGTAACCCAGCACACTCATTAAGCCACTATTTATAACTTGGCCCAATCCATCAGCTCAAGATGATTATATTCGGCCCAGCACCACGACGTTGATCCACGAAACTCTTTTGGTCCATAGTTTGGTTCACCTACACGACGGGCCCAAATACTTCCTTAGGCCCAATTGATTTCGGCCCAAGAGAAAGGCCCAAGTGATGAGGTAGGCCCATGGTTGGTGATTTGGCCCTTATAGCCAAATAGTTCGAACCAATACGTATAACACTTGGCCCACCCTCCCTAGTTCGACCCTCATACATACATTCGGCCCATGGCCATTGTTTCGGCCCACATAACTAATTAGACATATCATCACTTGAAACCAACTAAAATAGATCGTGGGCATGGGATTATGGGATATTATTACAAAGGTGGCAACTTTTTCATTAACACTTAAACATAGCACCTAACAATCACTTTTAATGAATTTAATGGTGATAAGTGATTAGCTAAAACCCATGAGAGGGATGTACAAACATATTATTTAGTACTAGTAGGTAGCCCGCGCGATGCGGCGGCTACAATTTACCATCTGCTCTTACAAGTTCTCAAACATGAAAATAGTTGTTATATTGGGTTGTGTTGAATCACAAGACATCGGTCCAATTTGATGCACATGGATCTCCACATTTTCATATTTAAATCAAATATGGCCTTCCCTGATTAGCCGCAGAGTTGTCACTGCGGATTAGTAGACAAAAATATTATGATTATTTAATAAAATATGAGTGAAAGCTTCATTGGCCTTTGTTCAAAATTGCATATCATCAAATACCGTTCATTTATGGATTAATAAAAACGTTATGTATAGAAAATAAGCATTTCCATACTTAAGTAATATTAAAGTTATGGCCTATTTGAACATGAATTATTCCAAATACATCAAAACAAAGATCATAAAACAAAAGTAACAAACTCACCTTCACTCGGACGACTGGATGAGTAGCTTTAAAATCCAAAGCAACAACTCTTAAATCAAAAAAAAAATCCTTACTTTAAAATAAAGAGAATGTTGGGTGGACACCAATTCCCAAATCAAGCAACTCAAAGTAATCACGTTCTCCTTCTACTACTTCAACAAAATATCCAAATCATCCACCTAAACCCAAACAAGAAAACACATAAATTGGAACTTGATTCATCATATCATTCATCACATCTGACTCATTGTGAATATCAAATTGGAACCTGATTACTTTGTGTGGACATATAATCAATATTACAAATATTTAATTCAAACTTCTAATAAGGTCAAATTATGATATATTTCAACATCAAAATTGGGCTTACCAAATAATATATCTATCGTGAATACAACAACAAATACTACAAACAGCGCGTGCATTCTTGTTTATACCTAGTCAACCACTACAAACACAAGGTGAGTTCATTTGTCCCTTTTCAAACCATTTGTTTTAGCTCGGGACTGAGAAGCATGTTATACATTTTAAACAAATATTGAAATGTTTAGTAAAAGCTTTTACACTTATTTATAATGCTTATACAAATGCTTAAACTCGTAACACTTGTTTTGGAAACTAAAGACTAAGACTATAGTGTAAACAGCTAATGCTATTTACACTATATTCATTTACATTATACTTAAACACTATGCTCACACAAGATACTAAGGTTAATGCTACAAACACTATGCTTAGACTATATGCTAGAACTAAAGCAACGATTTCAATGCTATTGCTGTTTACACTGTACCTAATTGCTTAAAACTTTTGAAACATTTAAATGCCTAAGGAAATTAATGCTAAAACTAGAAATGCTTATTGCAAACTATGCCTATGTAAACTTGGAACTTAAACTTAGAAAGACCCATATGTTCAAATTTGCTATAAAGACTTATGTGTTTGGGATACTTGGAACACTTGAATGCTTGATACACTTCGAATGCTCATACTACAGACTGATTGACCACCACGTGTTGACCTGTGTGTCAACCCCTACTAGTCATCAGTAAATCTATGTGAATGCTATAAACTTGTATGCTTAAGCTCTCGGACATCGCAAGACAGACTGATTGGCCATCGCGCCTTGACATTTGTCAAGCCCCACTAGTCATCAGTGTTCATCGTTGTCAGGACCTAGTAAGACACACTGAATGGCCATCGCGTGTTGGACCGTGGAGTCAACCCCCACTAGTCATTCAGGGTTCTTCTTTGTCCATTTATTTTGATGTTTATTGGGGATTTATACCTTTAGTTGTCCTCGATAGTGAATTCAAAACTACTCATAGAACATTCAAATGCTGAGTTGTTGGGAGGTGAAACGCTTAATTATCATTAACAACAATATGTTAAGCAGCCCAGTATGTGGTGGGACGGTGGCTGGGGCTTGTCCCCTACATATGCCCTATTTACAAGCATACTTGGTTGGATAGCATAGGTGGTTGTTAGTGAGGTTAAGGTTGTCATTTCAGGGAAATCAAGGTAAACATATTCAGAATAATCAAACGTAAAGGATCAATAGTGTGGAATGAAATGATTGATTATCATTAACAACAATATGTTAAGCAGCCCGGTATGTGGTGGGACGGTGGCTGGGGCTTGTCCCCTACATATGCCCTATATATAAGCATACTCGGTTGGTTAGCATACGTGGTCGTTGATGAGGTTACGGTTGTCATTCAGGGAATCAAGATAAACATTTACAGGGTAATCGAATTCTATGAATCAATTGTTATGAAATCAAAGATGCAGGATGAAACACTTAATTATCATCAGGAACAGTATATCATGTGGTTTGGTATGTGGTGGGACGGTGGCTGGGCGGATGGTAAGTTCGACCCTACATATGCCCTATATATAAGCATATTGAAACAGATGGTATAGGTGGTTAATGGTGAGGTTAAGGTTTTCATTCAAGTGATTTTTCAACTATTTTACATAAAACTACATGAACTCAGCAACCATTGTGTTGACTTTGTTTTCTTACATGCTTTCTCAGGTGATGCACAGGTTTAAGCTAAGACACAGGATTGCATGCTAGGATACTCAGATAGAGGACCTAGCAGACTTTTGGAAAGCACGTCTTTTGATATCGATACAAATCACTTTTGATATCTTGTACAGATACAAGATAGAAACATTTGATTATTTTTATAGGTTTACTTAGTTAAATTCCTAGACATTGATATTGTACTTTAACTTTATAATCCTAGTTTAATGATATATTGTGCTTTAGTTATTCTTAACATTGATGCCATGTAAACAATCTGATCATCACGATTATCACTCACGATATCGCGCCCGTGAACCTTCCGCTCGGTGGGGAAGTCGATTCGTCCTGCCAGCTCGAGGTGTGACATTTTGTGATAATAATATAATAAAAATTGGGGTATTATAGTTAACTAGTAACTAACTTGATTAGGTTGGTTAAATAAGTTAGCTAGTTAAAAGCTTGAGGGACCAAAGTTGCCATATGGGCAAAGTTGAATTAAAAGAAGAATATGACCATTGACTTGGTCAAAATTCAGAAAATTCAAGTGTGTGTGTGTGTTCCACGACCCAGAAAAGAAGGGAGAAAGAGTTTCAAACCTAGCTTCCCAAATTCCTTGTTTACATGGGCCAAATCTGATATTTGAAGCTTCCAATCTTATCTACTAGTGATTATAACATCTTGTAAGTAACTTTTAATCTCTTAATTGATGTTGATTAGAAGTTCATGAGATGAACAAAGTTAGGGTTTGTTTCAATCTTGAAATTGGTTGTTTAAATGGGTTAGAAACCATGAATAGATGCTTATTAAGTGTTTGAGACAATCAAAATACTAGTTATTGTGTGTGATTGCATAAAGTTATGAACTTTGATGTTAATGAACCATGAATGGGGTTGATTAGTAAGTAAACATGCTGAATGAACATGTCTATAAGTTATGCACATAAGATGCTTGGTGAAATGCTTGAACCAAAAGAGATTAGATGCTGAATTGAAAGAAAATATGTTGCTGCACTGTTATTAGAAAATTCGTATAAAATCATAGAAAAATCATGAGAAAATGAGCCTTATATAGTTGAAAATCTATTTGAAAGGGCTACAATCCATCTTTTGACATGAAAAGCTGAAAACAAACTTAAGATGGTTAAAATGGCAATTACAGCAGCAACATGGAAAAATTCAGCAAGCTGAATTGTGAAAATAAAGGTGCTGGTCTGATTTTGTAAATTGTGTATAAAATCAACCGTGTATCCGTTTGAGGAGTATTTTATATGCCTGGAAAGGTCTAAGAGTCTACTACAAACCATCTTTGAACATGAAGAGCTAAAACAAATTGTAAATGTGTCAAAAATGTTTATTACAGCAGCAACTCAGAAAGTTGCTGCACAAAAATGAGATTTGAAAGTCAATGTTTTTAACATAAACATGTGAATATAAGTAATATCTTGACTTCTAAACACTATATAGTGATAATTGAGATTCAAATTAGTTTGAATCAATATGTATATGTGTGTGTATTGAAACTAGTTGTATATATATGTGAATTGCAATTAGGTGTTGGTGGTGGAAGTCAAGGGATAAGCCATAGAAGTGGAAAGAGGTTGTAGGATGTGACCAACTATTTGAACAAGATAAGTTACCCAACTTACTATAACATTACATATAATTAGTAGAAAGAGTCTACTAGATTGTTGGTGTTTATATATTGATTGTGCATAACTTGACTAATGAAACTATTTGAGTTAAAAGACCTATGAGAAGCATTTTTAGTTTCAATATGAATGTTATCCTTGAGTTCTATGCGTAATATACATGGCATAAAATTAGCCGGATGAACCAGTAGATGAGTTCATGATAGCACATGAGTGTGGATAGCCGAATGAGCCGGTAATATTGATCAATTGAACCACTAGAGAGTGGATAACCGAATGAGTCGGTAGATAGTGTGATAAACCACTAGAGTGTGGATAACCAGATGAGCCGAGAGTTAAATTGATAAAAACCCACTAGAATGGGGGTAATTGAATGATTCAAAATATTGAAAATAATTTGATGTTTAACTAGAGGTGCTAGTAATGGAGTTGAAAATAGATCATATAATCCTATTTGTTAAAATGACATGTTAAGGGAAACTAATGCACAATGGTGAGTTATGTGCAATTAGATGTTTGAATATGATATATTATGATCTAAACATGAAAAAAAATCCATATGATATGTATGTGGATGTGTTAGAATGAGTTTTGGGAACTTTGGGGGTTGCTTACTTAGTTCATATGAACTAATTGTGAATTTATATGTGATGTTTACAGGTCACAAGTAGATATGCATCGGGCGATCAGATCGGGCACGTTTTGGAGCGGAATCACTCGTTATGTTGGTTTTTTTGTGGTTGTAACTTAAATATACTACGTTTTGTTGATGTGTGAATGTTGTAAATAAGTTTGTGTCAGTTTTTGAATGTGACAGAGTATAAAGGGTTGTTTATCGAGTTTTTAAACAAACCCTTGCAAATTTTTTTTTGGGACCAAATTCCGCAACGTGCATTATGTCTAAACAAGTCTTTTACGATCCGTGTGTGATCTGGGTGTCACAAGTTGGTATCAGAGCAATGGTTTGAGTGAATCCAGTGCGTCGCGAACACTTGATCTCAAACTCTTGTGCTCTTGATATGAAATCATAACGTTTGATTCAGAGACCCGATCATGAAGCCGAATGTATGAGGTTAGCATATCTATTTCCTATATTATAATTGTTCAATGTATTGTGAATCATTACATATGAAATGTGATTATGTGAAACCGAAATCAATGTCTTGAGTATGAAATGAAGGTAGTAAGGAATTGGGCACATAATGAATGGACTAGTATGTCTGGCCAACTTACTAGTGCAAACATGATATGAGCAAGTTCTTATGGAGATCATCTTATATTTAGGCCATTGAAATTAGGTAAGGTGTTAAGAGTTCTCTTTTAAAGTGATTGTAAGATCACTAAGAAGTTGAGTTATATATAGTGATAACTATATAAATATACTGTTGTGTGTAAAATTAACGTGTGAGCTATACAATTTCAGCCACAAATGGTTGAAGAACATAACTCCGGTGGGAGTAGTCATGTGGAGGAAAGACTTACCGAGAGTCAACGTATGATCAAGGAGGAAGTGGCAAGAGCTCTTGAAGCTGCTTTGCCTATATATTGAAGAAATTAAATCCAACTTAAAATGTTTCCTTCACGAACAGTTAGCAGATTTCAAAGCTGGGGCTTAGGTAGAACAACCTTCCAAGAAGGTTACTTATAAAGATTTTATGGCTTGCAAGCCAGCGGAGTTTAAGGGAGAGGTGGATCCTTTCATCAGTCAGAGGTGGATTGCTGATATAGAAAGTGCATTTGAGACCAGTCACTGTGACTCTTCTGATCAAGTCATGTTTGCTGGTAGTCAACTCAAAGATAGAGCAAAAGATTGGTGGGAGTTGTTACGAAAGGAGAGAGGTGCACAAGGTATGAAAGGGTTGAACTGGACTCAGTTCAAAGAACTCTTCTTGAAACGCTTTTGTCCTCAGGCTGCTACTGATCGTATAACTGTGGAGTTTTTACAGTTGAGGCAAAAGGAGGATAGTATTGACACCATCACTGCTATTTTCTATGATAAAGCAAGGTTTTGTCCGGATTTGCTTCAGACGGAAAGGATGTGGATCAACCAATATCATACCATGCTGAATGCTAAGTATCGGGAGTTCCTCACACCTTCTAGGTGTGATACATTGATGGAGCTCATTGATTGTGCTAGAGAAAGAGATTTGGAGTTAAAAAGACAAGATGATCGTTGAGAGAAAAGAAAGGCGGTTGCTGATGTGGGTTCTTCAAAGAAGGCAAAGTTTTTAAGTCGCCTAAGAAGACCAATTTTATTAAACCCTGTTCGAATTGTGGAAAGCTACATACTGGCGAATGTCGTGCAAGAACCACCATATGCTATAAATGTGGCAAACCAGGGCATTTTGCTACTCAGTGCACGAGTCCTATTAGCTTATGTTATAATTGTTATAAACCCGGACATAGGAGAGATGAATGTCCTGAATTGAAGGGAACAAGTCAGGGTAGTGGTGGAGGTCGATTGTTTGTGACACAGAGTTTAGGAAAAAAGCCCGAAATACCAAAACCAATAGGGAGAGCCTTTCAGATATCGAGGGAAGAAGCCAAAGTCACATCTGATGTGGTGACAGGTACTTTCCTTCTTAACTCGATATCTACGATACATATTGTTTGATTCTGGAGTTAGTAGATCTTTTATATCTGCAAAATTTGTGCATCATCCCTCGTTCGTTTTAGAGAAGATATCTGTGCCATTGGAAGTGGAGGTAGATGATTCTAAAAGTTTCTTAGCATTTGATATCTTCCGAAATTGTAAACTTACCATCGAGGGTGAGGATTATAGTGTTAACTTGATACCTATGGTGTTAGGATAATTTGATGTGGTTATAGGGATGGATTGGCTATCTAGTTATCGAGCCAATATTGTTTGTGATCGTAAAATTATTCAATTAATAGCTCCGAGTGGCTGTGAAGTGTCTTTTCAGGGTGAAAAGAGGGGTGGTGTTGTTTTGAGTTCATTGGTGAAAGCTATGAAGCATATGAACCACGGGGGTCAATCCTTCTTAGCTTATGTTATTGATAATGAAAAGGTGGTGCAGAAGTTAGAGGATATTCCAATTGTTAGAGAATTTCCTGATGTGTTTCCAGATGATTTACCAGGAATTCCTTCTAATAGAGATGTTGAGTTTAGGATTGATCTTATCCTAGGAGCTAAGCCTATAGCTAAAGCTCCATATCGTTTGGCACCGTCTGAATTGCAGGAGTTGATGACTCAACTGCAAGACCTTCTCGATAAGGGTTTTATAAGCCCTAACATTTCACCGTGGGGTGCACCAGTCCTTTTTGTCAAAAAGAAGGATGGGAGTTTACAAATGTGTGTTGATGATCGAGAATTGAATAAGGTGACAGTGAAGAACAAATATCCTTTGCCTTGTATTGATGATCTGTTTGATCAGTTACAAGGGGCTTCTTGGTTTTCAAAATTCGATCTTCGTTCAGGTTGTCATCAACTTAAGGTTAAGGAAGAAGGTGTTCCCAAAACAGCCTTTCGTACCCGATACGACCATTATGAGTTTCTAGTTATGTCTTTTCGGTTGACGAATGCACCTTCTTCGTTGATGGATCTGATGAATCGCGTGTGTCCCCCATTGTTGAATAGGTCTGTCATAGTTTTCATAGATGACATTCTTATCTATTCCAAAAATGAAGCTTATCATGCTTGTCATTTGGGTGAGGTTCTTGGAACTCTCCGTAGGGAGAGATTGTATGCTAAATTTTCTAAATATGCCTTCTGGCTACGTGAAGTCCAATTTCTTGGAAATGTGATTAATGCAAATGGCATTTTAGTTGATTCTTCTAAAATTCAAGTGGTGACAAAGTGGAGTCCACCCAAGACTCCTACTGAAATCAGAATCTTTCTTGGCTTAGCTGGATATTATCGTAGATTTATTCAAGACTTTGCCAAGATTGCATCTCCCTTGACTAGAATAACAAGGAAGAATACTAAATTTGTTTGGGGTGAAGATCAAGGTAAAGCATTTAGTGAGTTAAAGACAATATTAACTCAGGCACCGATGTTGACATTACCGGATGGACCTAATGATTTCGTTGTGTATGCAGATGCTTCTTATCTTCGTGTGGGTAGTGTTCTAATGCAAAGAGTAAAGGTAATTGCTTATGTCTCATGACAATTGAAAAACCATGAGATCAATTATCCTATTCATGATTTAGAACTTGCAGCAGTCGTATTTGCCTTAAAAATCTGGAGGCATTATTTATATGGTGTAAAGTGTAAGATTTACACTGATCATAAGAGTTTGAAATATTTCTTCACTCATAAGGAATTGAATATGAGGCAAAGACGATGGCTGGAATTGCTCAAGGATTATGATTGTGTAATCCTTTATCATCTGGGTAAAGCGAATGTGGTGGCGGATGGCTTGAGTAGAAAAGAAGAGTGTGAACCAATCAAAGTGAAAGTCATGAAGCTTGTGATTACTTCCGGATTAATTGAGCAGATTAAGGAGGCTCAAAAGGAAGCTTTAAAAGAAAAAAACTGGAAAAGAGAGAGAATAAAATGGCAAGCGTATAATCTAGATGAAGACAATCGTGGTTTAAAGCCTAGGTGGGGTCGAGTGTGGATACCTCCCACTTGTCCACTTAAGTCTGCACTATTGGAGGAAGCACACAAGTCTAAATACTCAATTCATCCAGGAGCTACTAAAATGTATCGTGGCCTTCTAGTAAACTATTGGTGACCTGGTATGAAGCGAGATGTGGTTAAGCATGTGGATAAATGTTTGACTTGTATGCAGGTAAAAGCTGAGCATGAAAAACCATGTGGTAAGTTACAACCGCTGGAAATCCCGTTGTGGAGATGGGAGCATATCACGATGGACTTGATTACTAAACTTCCTAAAACTAGGAAGGGTTATGATACGATATCGGTCATCATGGATAGGTTGACAAAGAGTGCTCATTTCTTACCTATTCGTGAATCCTATTCTTCTGAGAAAATGGCTGAAAGATATGTTAGAGAAGTCGTGTCTAGGCACGGTGTGCTAGTAACAATTGTTTCTAACCGAGGCACTCGATTTACTTCTCATTTATGGAGAAATTTTCAGGAAGAATTAGGTACAAAATTGTTTATAAGCATGGCGTATCATCCTCAGACTGATGGACACAGTGAAAGAACCATTCACACGTTAGAGGATATGTTACGAGCGTGCATAATTGATTTGGGAGGTAGATGGGATGATGATCTACCTTTAGCCGAGTTCTCATACAATAATAGTTATCATTCCAGTATTAGAATGCCTCCATATGAAATGTTGTATGGGAGAAAATGTCGTACTCCTGTGTGTTGGGGAAAAGTTGGGCAACGAGAACTTGCGAATAAAAAGGTAGTTAAAGTAACAAATGAACATATAGATCAGATTCGAGCTCATTTGTAGGCGGCACAAGACCGTCAGAAATCTTATGTTGATAAGCGTAGGAGGCCTATCGAGTTCTAGGTAGGAGACTTTGTGTTATTAAAGGTCTCTCCTTTAAAAAGTGTTATACATTTCAGAAAGCGAGGGAAGTTAAGCCCATGTTTCATTGGGCCATTCAAAATTATAGCTTGAATTGGCGAGGTTGCTTATCGCCTTGAGCTACCAGACGAGTTGAGTGGAATTCATAACACATTCCGCGTGTCTTATTTGAGAAAATGTTTGGCTGACGAATCGGCTTATGTGTCACTAGAACACTTGGAAATTGATGATATGTTGAACTATGTTGAAAAGCCGGTAGATATATTAGACAGAAAGGTCAAACAGTTGAGAAACAAGTCATTGAACCAGGTGAAGGTTCAACGGAAGAATAGAAGGGGATCTGACGCCACGTGGGAGTCAGAAGATGAGATAAGAAAGTTTTATCCTTTCCTTTTTGATGTATAAACGGTTTCGGGGATGAAACCTTTGTAAGGGGAGGAGAATTTATAATGACCAGTTTTAACGGTTACGTGTGTTAATAAATAACAATTGGGGTATTATAGTTAACTAGTAACTAACTTGATTAGGTTGGTTAAATAAGTTAGCTAGTTTAAAGCTTGAGGGAGCAAAGTTGCCATATGGGCAAAGTTGAATTAAAAGAAGAATATGACCATTGACTTGGTCAAAATTCAGAAAATTCAAGTGTGTGTGTTTGTGTGTTCCACGACCCAGAAAAGAAGGGAGAAATAGTTTCAAACCTAGCTTCCCAAATTCGTTGTTTACATGGGCCAAATCTGAGATTTGAAGCTTCCAATCTTATCTACTAGTGATTCTAACATCTTGTAAGTAACTTTTAATCTCTTAATTGATGTTGATTAGAAGTTCTTGAGATGAACAAAGTTAGGGTTTGTTTCAAATCTTGAAATTGGTTGTTTAAATGGGTTAGAAACCATGAATATATGCTTATTAAGTGTTTGAGACAATCAAAATACTAGTTATTGTGCGTGATTGCATAAAGTTATGAACTTTGATGTTAATGAACCACAATGGGGTTGATTAGTAAGTAAACATGCTGAATGAACATGTCTATAAGTTATGCACATAAGATGCTTGGTGAAATGCTTGAACAAAAAGAGATTAGATGCTGAATTGAAAGAAATTATGTTGCTGCACTGTTATTAAAAAATTCATAGAAAAATCATAGAAAAATCATGAGAAAATGAGCCTTATGTGGTTGAAAATCTATTTGAAAGGGCTACAATCCATCTTTTGACATGAAAAGCTGAAAACAAACTTAAGATGGGTTAAAATGGCAATTACAGCAGCAACATGGAAAAATTCAGCAAGCTGAATTGTGAAAATAAAGGTGCTGGTCTGATTTTGTAAATTGTGTATAAAATCAACCGTGTATCCGTTTGAGGCGTATTTTATATGCCTGGAAAGATCCAAGAGTCTACTACAAACCATCTTCGAACATGAAGAGGTAAAACAATTTGTAAATGTGTCAAAAATGTTGATTACAGCAGCGACTCATAAAGTTACTGCACAAAAATGAGATTTGAAAGTCAATGTTTTTAACATAAACATGTGATTATAAGTAATATCTTGACTTCTAAACACTATATAGTGATAATTGAGATTCAAATTAGTTTGAATCAATATGTATATGTGTGTGTATTGAAAGTAGTTGTACATATATGTAAATTGCAACTAGGTGTTGGTGGTGGAAGTCAAGGGATAAGCCATAGAAGTGGAAAATAGGTTGTAGGAGGTGACAAACTATTTGAATAGGGTAAGTTACCCAACTTACTATAAAATTACATATAAGTAGTAGAAAGAGTCTACTTGATTGTTGGTGTTTATGTATTGATTGTGCATAACTTGACTAATGAAACTAATTGAGTTAAAAGACCTATGAGAAGGCATTTTTAGTTTCAATATGAATGTTATGCTTGAGTTGTATGCTTAATATACATGGCATAAAATTAGCCGAATGAGCCGGTAGATGAGTTCATGATAGCACATGAGTGTGGATAGCCGGATGAGCCGGTAATATTGATCAATTGAACCACTAAAGAGTGGATAACCGAATGATTCGTTAGACAGTGTGATAAACCACTAGAGTGTGGATAACCGAATGAGCCGGGAGTTAAATTCATAAAAACCCACTAGAGTGTGGGTAATTGAATGATTAAAAATAATGAATATAATTTGATGATTAACTAGAGGTGCTAGTAATGGAGTTGAAAATAGATGATATAATCTTATTTGTGAAAATGACCCGTTAAGGGAAATTAATGCACAATGGTGAGTTATGTGCAATTAGATGTTTGAATATGATATATTATGATCTAAACATGATAAACATCCATATGATATGTATGTGGATGCGTTAGAATGAGTTTTGGGGACTTTGGGGGTTGTTTACTTAGTTCATATGAACTAATTGTGAATTTATATGTGATGTATACAGGTCAAAAATAGATATGCATCGGGCGATGAGATCGGGCACTTTTTGGGGCGGAATCACTCATTATGTTGGTTTTTTTGTGGTTGTAACTTAAATATACTATGGTTTGTTGACGCGTGAATGTTGTAAATAAGTTTGTGTCGGTTTTTGAATGTGACGGGTTATAAAGGGTTGTTTATCGAGTTTTCAAAGAAACCCTTGCAATTTTTTTTGGGACCAAATTCCGCAACATGTTTTATGTCTAAACAAGTCTTTTATGATCCATGTGGGATCAGGGTGTCACAATTTGGGACAAGTATCAAGAAAAAAGGTGATGAAATGAAGAAGAAAAGCTAGGGAGAAGTTCTTAAGAGAGAAAGTTTCGGAAATTGATTATTGAGAGAGAAAATGTGGGTGAGGAATGAAGAAGAAGGGGAGGTTATTCCCTTTTATACCACATAAAATTCCCGCGTGCTCGGTTACGTTTGTCTACGCATTAACACGTTTTAATTTCCTCTGTTTTACTAAAATTACTTTTAAATTACGAAACGTTTGATAAAATGATTTTATTCCAAAATCTTTTAAGGTGTTTATTCCCGGTAAACGTTTTAATTCCTTTTAATTAATTTACATATCGTAAATATTATTTCGGTTATCTCGTTGAAACGCATTGTTTACGTATGAATTCGTAAAGATCGTCACCTTTTCGAATTCAACATTCGCATCATATTTCAATTCGATTTACCATTTCTGGAATATCATTTCACAATATCACTCTCAACAATAGTATTCGTGTGAATCGTCACCCGCGCAAATACATAATTAATTTAACATTTCTGAAATAACATTTACGTTTAATTTATATTCGCGACCTAACTATCGCGTAATTACTTCCAATTATCACTCTCTTTATTTTAATAAAATGTTTTTATCAATTATCAGTTTCCTTATCCTCAACCCCACTAAATCATATCACTGACGCATCCATGATAGACCGAGATAAGTTTACGTATAGGGCATATGTAGGAGTCGGTCGCAACTTATCCAGCCGCCAGCGCACCACCTCTTCGATAGACCATGGGCACACCCTTGGCTATATTTGGTGATAGAATCCTATACAACTACCAATTTCAAATAAACCATCTCATACCATATTCATTCAATCGTAATAAATATTGTGGTTCAGTCTAGTTGTTTTTAATACTAACATTCCCATGGTTTATGCGTAATAATCATATGTTCTCATCAATGTATACCATATAGTAATATCATCAATCAAATCAATAATCATCAAATTATCAGAACAGGTTCTGTGAGTACAAGTATATGTGTAAATACATACCTGAAATACAGTGATGTTACATTCAGGATTTATTCCACTTAAAATATGTGGGTCTATTATAGAATTGTTTGACACGTTTGGTACAACATCTTTTGTCCATCTCCACATACTATATTTTTCAGCAAAAACCTTTACAACACATAACCTTAAAACATAAAAACAGTGTCGGGATAATAACCCATAACACTCAAACCTTTTGCGGCTACACATTACTGTTAGAACATCCCTGACCATATAACACCTATTAAAATAAGAAAAAAAATTACAACACCTGATGTAACAAGGCACCATACTTAATAAAATAACATACTAAATACTAAAAAAAAATGTAAACATGCCTCCTTATACCCATTTCCATTTGCTTTCAAATTTTTGATAAGAAATTTGGTATACTCACCTGATTGTGATGTACACACAAAAAGACAATTGTGAACAGAATCATATATTTCTTCATGTACGTCAAAAAATATACTTATTGTGTATATTTAATGAGCCTGCTCTTCAAGCGGGTAATCTATCAACAAATCAGTAGTGTTGTTCCTTAAATATGATATTTCTTCCTATGCATATGCCTTTGTTCCTCCGTAGCAGTGTCAAAATATGTAAAAAAATAAAGTAAGGTTAACTAACAAATGGAAACCTGTCCAAAATAATGATTTTTGCTTTCGGATCCTGATGTTGTGCGCATAAGACCTGACATTGGCTCATCCACGTAAAAAGCAGGAATCCATATGTACCTAATCTCAAACATGTATACAAACCAATCAATATTGCTCATCTCATAATCATCCATAATTGATAAACATTCAAGGTCAAAATCTTCAGGTGACACCGAATCTGTCCATACTAAATAGGGGCAGTTATTGTACAAAGGGGTTGTAGCATACAAAGCATAAGAGGGATTATTTACCATTGATCCATGGTTTTTAATGGACTGGATATTAAATCTAATCTTAAAAACAAGTGATTTTAACAAATCATCCCATAATTAAAGCTCTTCTTCAATTTTGAATTTTTTAGGAACTGCAATGGAATTCGATATCAAAAAACAATGGAGAAGGCAGCTAACATTAGTAAAAAACGTAAAAATGTATTTCATTCAATTTTTCATTTTTTTAAAGTATTTTTTGTGTTAGTGCTCAGATTTATCAACTGCTTTCGATGATTACTGAAGACATTGCTTTTAGTCTAGTTCATGTATTTGAGTTACATTTTGTACTTTACAATGAATTTCTCGAGCATTGATTGCCGGTACTAATAGTATCGATGTGAGTTCCATCGATACTAGTAGGATCGCCATGTGTGCTGGTGATGCTAGTAGTATCGGTACAATTAGTTGCCGATATTACTAATGTCGATAGTATTCATACTAGTTTCCTATATATAGTCATGTGTTTGATTTAGTAAAAAATGTTCTTCATTCACAACATTGAGATTTTCTTTGAATCTAGAGAGAGAAACATTGTAGAGAGACTTTGCATGTCATTCTTCTTATTAAAAGTCTTGTAATCAGATCTTCATTTAATGATAATTCACATTACTTAAATTGTCATCTTTAATCTTTCACACACACACACATCGACACGCTTATGGATTCCACACGTTTACGAGTCGAGTGATCTCGGTTTGATCCAATTCAAATGAACTTTCAAGTAGTACCAGAGCCTTAGTGCTCAGTTCTTAGATAATAGTCTGTGTTTTGAACATATTCGGATTGTTGAAAATTCAAATTTTGAAAGTTTGTTGTAGATGAAAGTTTGTAGTCACGTTTTTAGGCAAGAAAGATCATTTTCAGGTGTGATTTTGATCAAATTGACCGGCTAGGGTTGTGTATTTTTGAATTACGAAGAAATTGATATAAAATTAGACTTCTATAAATTAAAAATGACGATTTTTGAAGGATTTTAGTTATTTTTCGAGCTGTTCGGACTTAACAGATTTTCTCGCCATTTCTTGCATCAATACTATTAGTATCGACGGAATCTTCAGCGACACTATTAGTATCGGTGGAATCTTGGATGATACAATTAGTATTGACGTAATCTTCATCGATACTATTAGTATCAATGGAATCTTGGGTGAAACTATTAATATCGGTGCATCTTCATTGATACTATTAGTATCAGCGTTGACTTTTTCATATTATTATTATCATTGTTGACTTTTTCAGATTGTTAATATTAACATTGACTTTTGAAGATACTATCAGTATCTACAAAACAAGACATCGAAATGTTTTTTGAAGTGTTGAAAAATTTTTCTTCATAATTAAAAATAGCAAACTATTTGAGATTATCTGCTTTGTTTAGTAAAACGGATACGGAAAATATGTAAAAGCTTCCGGTTCTTTTCTCGCTTAGCGATTTTTCATGTTGTAGTAAACAATTTGAAACATTTCTCGAGGTTGTTGACACATATTTCAAAATTACTATATTTAATGTTTATTTTCAACCTAAGCTCAATGGAGTTTATAAGAATCCATCAAGATTAAATAAAGAAGAGAAGTAAATTTATGATCGTGAGAAGAAGGTTTTTACCTTCCATTCTATGGCAATCTCCAAAGACATTTTGCAGACTTTCAAAATAGATCAAGAATTTTAAAGATTTTTGAATTGCTATTGCCAACTTGTGTGATGATTCTAAAATGAAGAATGATGCTAATGATTTAAAAAATCATATTTATGAGCTAAAAGATGAAATTATGAGACTGAATAAAAAATGTGATTAATTTGATTTGTTGACAGAGGAGAATGTCAGATTGAAGAAAGAAATTGAAGAGTTTAAAATTGAATCTGAACTCCAGAAAAAGCGGATGGATGAAGCTCATGTTGATATTTCTAAAGAAGTATTAAAGTCAATATCCAAATTTGTTGAGTGCCAGAAACAAAAAAAGAAAAGGAAAACAAGGAAGCGGTTAAGAGAGTTAAGGAACAACCAGAAAAGGACAGAGAATGGCAACTTAATCGACTTATTGACCAAGCCTGTCATACCCCGGGCCGGCGGGCCGGATGGGGGACCCGTCAAGCGGAATTGTCCCGAGGCGTGATTGTAATCGGAGTGATCAGATTGTTACATCGCATATGATGATATAAGAAATACTAAATACATTAGATGAATAAAATTAAATTAATTGTTTTATAATTTAATTCTATTACAACTTGACTTGGACATCTGGAATGTGGACCAGATGTCCCACATTGATAGCTTGCACATGTGCAAGTCTTGAATCTTGTATCCGGGCTAACCGGAGAGATTCCATGCAGGTGTTGTAGGTTCCTCTAAGGGATCCTATCCTTCTCTTTCTAAAGTCATCCTGCTTTCACCTGTTCTTCACTTGAGAACATGTAAAATGTGTCAACACTAGGTTGGTGAGCCACATTAGTTTCGAAAATGTTTGGTTTTGTAATTGATTTAGTGAAAATCTTTCCATTCACAACGGTTTTGAAAGTGATGTGTGAATGGCTTTGAAAACATGAACGAACTACACAAGTGTGTTAGCCAGAACATCATTACTGACACCATCCTAAATCATCTAAGGTAGTTTATGTATAGGGCATACGTAGAGCCAAAGCTCGGCCGCCAGCCCACTACCCCTTTGGTAATCTATGACAGACCTTGACACTTGTGTATCTCCACTCTACACGACACGATGAATGATTGTAAAATGAAGTTGTGAGAACATGTAATCCACGAGGATGTTTAGTTTGTTTTAAAATCACGCAAGTTACGCTCCTTTCTTTTAGTAAAACATTGTTTACTGTGAACTCGTTTTTAAATCGTTCAAGACCAGGCCTTGAACATTTATTTGCTTTGAAAACTCATGTTTTTGTTGTGTGGTCTATCCGTAATATCACCCATGTGATCATTTAACAAACCTAACTGATATGGTTGATTGATTAGTTCCCTTGGATCTAATCAGAACTGTTGTTTCACGTGTGTATGCGTGTAACGTACCAGCCTCGGCGCTAGAGGTTTGTTAGACATATGGTACCATCTACGTTACCGCCGCTTGTCCCATGTCAACTAATGGTAAATGACTTTGAAGAGACTTCCTTGAGAATTCCTCAGTGAATTCTTGATGTGATGTTGTGTGGACACATGCCCTAGTGAGTTACCCTAGACAGATACCATGCAAAAATATTGTGTGTTTGATGGGAGATTCCCATGAAAATGAAAGTTCTCGATTGTGCTCCACAAAATTCCATGGTTCGTGTCCGTTCACCTCTTTATTGGGCACAAAGCCTGGAACTGCTGTGGTCAACGGACATGTCCACGTTGATTTGAGTTTTGAACCCTTGAAATTGGTTTGTTGTTGTTATTTGATAAAAAGTTGAATGGAGCGATGAACTCTCAGTAAAAATGATTGAAAAGACACTTATTCGTATAACATTCGAATAAGAGGTTGAGAGTTGATCCGTTTATTGAAAACATTAGAAAATAACTCTTATTCGTTGATCATTTGAATAAGAGGTTTGATGTTCTCAGCTCCAAATGATTTGGCAGCCGGAAAATTGAAAAGAAGCGGTCAGTGAACTCGCCTAAGGTTAGGGGTCGTCGATGCACTCACTCGGTATGCTCGCTCTGTTTGAATCATGTGTTAGAATTTAGTTAGTTAGGCATGGAACAGTTGTGTGCTCGATGTTTTGATGTGATTTTGGAAAATGTGTTTTAATTTTATTTTATCTTGAGTATATTTAAAATTCGGTCTGAGGTTCGGTTTGATCAATACGAATGGTGTAAGATAGAACTTTCAACACTTTGCCATTTTGGGTTGTTCTTGCTGCAAATGGGTGGTTCGTGCGAATGTCCTTCATTCACACTAATGGAATGATGAGAATGCATACTCTCGTCCTTGTCCTCCATTCATGCGAATGGGTCTTCATTCATATGGTTCTTCCATGCGAATGAACACATGGTATTTAAATCTAACAACATATACACATGGATCGTCACCCATGTCGATATCTCGTCGGATCGATAGTCCAAATGTTATCAGTTCAGGTTTTGTTTATTGTTTTTCCTCACAGGTTGTTTTTCTTTTCTTCTGATAGATGTTCATGTGATTAAATAGATTTTCCTAACTGTTTTTGGAAAATTCGTGTATTTTGAATTTTGTTCTTTATTGTTGTCATCACTCTCGTAAAGCAATGGCTTACACTATGTTTGTGTACACCCTTGGATTTCCAACTCATGATCGCTCGGATGCCGGTCTTCACAGTCTCCCCTGTTGAACGAATTTCATCCCAAAATTTGAAATGTGTTATCGGGCCCTCATCTTCCTTCCGAATGTTTAGGGAGACAGCCAGTCATGAATTCGAGTTTCCATGTTGTGCTGAGACGCACATTGGAAAAATGTTGTAACACCCCGACCGATGGCGGAAACGTCGGGATGCCACGAGGGATGTGTAGATTGTTCATAAGATCGTGGGCATCTAATCAAATCATCACATAATAATTAATCAACCAAATTAATTACATCAAAAATCAAGTTCATCATGAATTAGTTATATCAAATACACAAAATATTTAGCTAACTAACTAAATTATAGTCTTCAGAATTTCAGTTATTTTAGCTAAGTCCAAGAACCTAAGTGATGATGTCCCCAACATTTTATATGTGTTTACCTTTATTTGTTAAGTGCTTCATTAACTTAGTTTATTTATCCTAAGTTAAAATGAATACTCAACATTTTATAAGCGTTCATCACTAAGTTGTAGTTTAGACACTCTAATCTTAGCTCTCTTGTAATGATAAACTTGTTATGATATATTATGCGTATTCTCATAGACATGTGTACTCCAAGGTAATAACCCTAATCATACACACGTCAATACATATATGTATGTTCAATTAACTTGACCACCAAAATTTTAAGTTACTTAAATTAAGCTTTAGGTTTTAAAAGTTCACACTTAGGTTATTCATATAAGATATTTCAATGTACATAACCCATAATACAAAACTTTATTATTTTTCCTCTATTATAGAAAAGCTGGTGGTTGTTGAATATCCATACATGCATGGTTACACTTAGTTTCAATTCCCTTTGTTTATCCTTCATTTTGTGTTTCCTCTTATTTCTTTCCCTTGGCCCGACCAACTTAGATTCGCCATGTTCTTAATTAAATCAAAAACCCAAGTCCAGTAGCCTAGAGTTCTAAGTTTTTGGCTCGTAAGGTTTGGCAATGAAAAGGGTTAGCATAGATAATAGGTTCGCTGCCCTAAGTCCCATTGTCCAAGAGGTTCGGCCAAGATCACAACTCCATCAGCTAGGATTCGGCCAAAGGTAGGTTCGTTCAGGACTCCTAGGTTCGGCCACGGTTAAGCTTCGGCTAAGGTTCGGCAAAAATGGGTTCACCGGTTAGGTTCGTGGATGGTCCATGCAGGTTCACTGCCAAGGGAGGGTTCGGCTACACCCTAGGTTCGCTGCTCACTGAAGGTTCGGCCCATAGAAGGTTCGCCGATTAGAGGTTCCCAGCTATGTAGGGTTCAGCTAAAGCTAAGGTTTGTCCAGCTCAGTGCAGGTTTGCTGCCATGCAGGGTTTGCATGGCAGAAGCTTCGTTTAAGTTATGTTTGTAACCTCACCATCGCGTAATCATTTCCAATATCATTTTAATTAGCTTATTATTTTTAATATTATAATTTTCCCAATCCAAAACCCAGTAAACCATATCACTGACACATCCATGATAGACCGAAATATTCATATGTATAGGGCATATGCAGGGGTAGGTCGCAACCTCCCCAACACCGTCCCACCGCTATTTCGATAAACCATGACCATGTGTCTTTGACTATGTTTAGCGCCCCAACAATAACAAAATCCTAATTCCTTTCCATTCCAAACCACAGTTCATAATATGTGAATTCAACCGCGATAAACTCTCTGGTTCTGTTTAGTTGTGTTTCAACTAAACGTCCCATGGTTTATGCATAAAATAATATATTCACAATATGTACACCAATATTAGTAATAACATCCAATAATTCATTGTCATTAATAATTATCATATCAGGTCGTAACAGTACAGTCGTACATGTACGGATAACCTGAAGTATAGTGATGTTACAGTCTCCCCTAGTTAAAGGAATTTCGTCCCGAAATTCAACTTGTAGTGACCGTAGTGAATAAATGTGGGTACTTAAGCTTCATCTGATCTTCCCGTTCCCAGGTGAATTCTGGACCACGCTTCGACTCCCAACGTACTTTGACAATTGGAATTCTACTGCGTTTGAGTTTCTTGACTTCACGGTCCATTATCTCAACTGGTTTTTCAATGAAGTGCATGGTATCATCGACGTGAATGTCGTCGAATGGTACCTGAAGATCCTGTTCAGCTAATCTTTTTCTTAAATTGGACACGTGAAACGTCGGGTGTACGTTACTAAGTTCAGGAGGAAGTTCCAACTTGTAGGCGACCTTCCCGATCCGTTCAAGGATCTTAAAAGGGCCAACATAACGTGGAGCAAGCGTACCCTTCTTCCCGAATCGTACCACTCCTTTCCAGGGCGATACTTTAAGTAATAGCATATCGTCAACTTCAAACTCTAAAGGTTTCCGTCATTTCTCCGCGTATCTTTTCTGTCGACTACGTGCAGCTAACAGATTGTCACGGATCTGGCGGATCTTGTCAGTCGTTTCTTGAATAATTGTCACACCCCGAGCCGACGGGGATGGATCGGATTCCCCGTGGGGCGGAAGGTTCCCGGGGCGCGATATCGTGTGTGACAATCGTGATGATCAGATTGTTTACATCGCACATGATAAAAATGAGAAATGCTAAATAGAATAGAATTACAAAGTTAAATTACATCAGTTTTTGTTCATTATTTAACAATGTAAATCTACCATCAACATCGTAAATTCTCTATCTTGTATCTGCACAAGATATACGAAATAAAATGTACAATGATGTTCCAAAAGTATGCATGTCCAAAAATACTAGGCCCTCTATCTGTCATCCTAGTCCCAAAAGCATTAACTTCTTAATTGACATGTTCGTCACCTGAGAAGTCATGCTAAAAGATCAAGTCAACACATGGTTGGTGAGTTCATATAGTCTAGTATTTGTAAAATAGCTTTGCAAACCCTCTTTCGGTAACCACCCTAATCTCATTAACATCACATGTATCATCCGACTTGGTATGCTTATATATAGGGCATACGAAAGGGTCGAGCCTACAACCAGCCCAGACGCCATCCCACAACATACTAAGCCACATAGGACATTATTGTTAATGATAACTAGGCATTTTACCTACCCTTTTTATTCCATCTTCATTATAGTTTCTAAACATGTACATAAGACATTTGATGACCCTTGGGTAACTACCTTAACCTCATTAACATCGCCTACAATATCCAATTCGGTATGCTTATATATAGGGCATACGAAAGGGTCGAGCCTACAACAAGCCCATACGCCATCCCACCACATACTAAACTGCATATGGCATTGTTATTAATGATAGTTAAGCATTTTACCCACACTCTTAACACATAAGTTCTGCAGTTCTTTGATTCCTGTAACTATACAAAGCTAAAATCTCAATTGATTCCTTAAGTTTATCATTCAATCATGATCAACCATAACATTTGTAGAAACAGTTAATAAATTCTAAGATAAGTAAATAAATAAACATTTAAATAAAATTAAAGACTTAATGATTGGGCCTTGGTCATACTCGAGTAGACTATTCTAGCAATCTAAGTTCTTAGTAGTGGAGGAAAATCTGTAAACATCATCAACCATGCAACCTATACTCAATCAGTCTAGCTAGGACATCATTTAAGATATAGGACCGTTCTTGACCGTTATTGACCGTTCTTGACCGTTAGTGACCGGTCACATGCTATCTTTGACTATTTCCCAGAGATTCATTTGAAAATAGACCGTTGATATTGTCCGTTGAAAATAGACCGTTGAAAATAGATCGTTGAACAAGTATACATTAAATGGATCAATTATCTGCTTATGATAAGTTGATAATCCTTTATGAAACCTGAAATAAGTTTTCCTAGACATAATCTAGGTTAACAATTTTACACACCAACGTATGTTAAATAAAAGCATTTAAGTAAATATAATGCAAGAAAATAATTTACGCATGCTTCTCAGCCCCGCGTTTGAAAACAAAATGTTTAGAAAAGGGGCAATGAACTCACCTGTGTTACTGTGCAATAGAAGTATCACGAAATGTGCGCTCTTTGTTTGTAGCTTATGTTTCTTCAGTTCCTGAGTTGTTTTAAGAGAATTCGTATACGATAAGTATTCATAATGTTCGTATCTAGGGTTTGGTCTCGGTATGCAACTAAGTGTCCTATGTGCTAAGGTGCTTACTAAGGCGCTCTCTCTCTAACTAGACTAATATATTACCCCGTCATAACCCTAATCCCATGAATAATTACCATTACACCTTAATGATGTATGGTTTACATTATTCCTGTTCAAAGTTTCTTATTCAAAAGATTTAATACTTCGTTTTAATTTAACTATCGAGGTAGAAACCATACGTTTTAATTTAAAGAAGTTTATAATTCATTTATCTTTTATTAAACTTATTTACCTAATTAAAATGGCATTTAACATTTGATGGGCTTATTTAAGCCCGTTAGGCCCATTTCAGCCCATTGCAAATCTTTGATTTCTAAATGATTTCTTTTCAACCACTTTGATTAACCAAGACCCGACAATTTAGATACCCCATCTAGTTTAGTTACATATCTTATGGATTTTTCCTAGGGTTTAAGCGTTAATAGTTAAATCAACACCTAGGACCCTAGATTGTAGTTTTGATTCTCATGATTTCTCAAAGGTTTTGAACTCAAGGATCTGAATAACTCTCATCTAGATCGTTGTATTGACTATGGAAGCTATTTCCTTAGAATTCCCATTCTTTGCTTTTGTTGAAATGAACTCATGCATCATAGAATGAGTGTTCATTCAATAATTTATAGTTTAAACCCTTCATATTGAATTAGTATTCAAATCTAGGATCATCTTAGTTATTCCAACCCTCATTATCAGTGAGATGATTCTAGTATGCCTCATTCACACAGACACCAGCTTCCCATGCGTGTAATACGTAGCCACCCCTGCACACACAACAAGCATGCATGCAACTTGTCACCCATGCTTGTAACCATGTACAAACCCATTCGAACTCAACCGCATGGTGTTGCATGCTGATGAAGATGGCTCGACCGAAAGGCTCTTGGGCGAAGGAGCCCCCCCCCCCCCGAATCTGCCGTGGCCGAAGGTGGTTGGCCGAATCAAGCTATACCCGAATGAGGGTGAAGGCCGACCGAACCAAGGCTGAGCCGAATGAGCTCTTAGTTCGGGCGAATAGGGGTGGCCACATGAGTGCGGAGCGAAAGAGATCTTGGCCGAAAGTGGCTTGATTCGGTAGTTGCCCATTCGGCCGAATGGGGTTCAAGCCTAATTCGATGAGCTGATGGGTTTGTCATTCGGCAACCGTGAGATGGACACAAGAGCAGCCACAATTTCGACTCACCAACTAGAGATTTAAGTGGGTATTGGTCCTACCTCTTTCTAACAAGCTTTTGTGAGGCTCCTACGGGTTTGAAAGGGTGTTCAACCGATTGTTAAGAGGGATTCGAACTTAGGGTTTTAAAAACCCCAAACAGAACAAAAAAAATGGATTTTTACCTAAAATCGGCTGGATAAACGCGTAGATCTGTTGTACTTTTAGGTTCTACAAGTGATGGTGGTCATTTTGACACCAAAAACACGTGATTTCGTGGAGTATTGAGAGAGATCTTGCTTTGGTTCTAGAAAGAGAAACTAGAGAGAGAGAGTGACGAGTTGGGTGTTGGTGGCTGGTTGATAGGTATGATTATGGCATTGAATGCCATAATAAATGCTTCCCAATTAACTGGGTTCGTTCGGGTCTCGATTTCACTCGGTTTTCGTAAAAAGGTCGTTTCGCGTTCGTTGTCGTAACGAAACGACTCGGTTTTAAAATAGAATTTATAATATTATTTTAAATTGAGATTCCTAATAAATTAACTAAATATCTTTTGTTTATTTTAAATTTTACGAAATATTTAATTTATAATTTAAATCAAATCGTACAGTTTTCGCGCGTATTCGTTCGAATCGTCACCCGTATGAACACGACGATAACTATACTTTTCAATATGGTTTTCTAATTATTGGACATCATTCAGAATGTAAAACTTTAGATATATTCGTACAGATCGTCACCTATACGAATAATCCGCCGGTTTAGCATTCACATAACGACATCCGTTGTTGTTTTGTCATGTAAGGCCTCACATACGTTTATACATAGTAAAATCCTAACAAAAAATAACATGATGGTTCTGTATCGCCAGATAATTATCATACTGTTGAACCATAGTTCTGAGTTATGTTTCTGAGCTAAATCTGAAACTGTGAGGTGATAACCATGAATTGTTAATGATACTTTGTTATAAATCTAACAAACAATGAAATACATATAGTTCGTACCTGACTACTCTTCGTGTTACTATTGAGATCACTGTTCCGGCGACGTTTCTGGCACTGATGTTACAATAATCTTGGAACCAGTAATCTGCGAATCACCGACCTCGGTCCAACAAATAGGTGACCGACATTTTTTGCCATAAAGACCTTCAAACGACGCCATACCAATGCTCGCGTGATAACTGTTGTTATACGAGAACTCAACTAATGGTAGATGGCTATCCCAGTTGCCACCGAAATCGATGGCATAAGCTCTCAACATATCTTCAAGTGTCTGAATCGTTCGTTCCGTCTGTCCATCCGTTTGAGGATGATAAGCGGTGCTAAGATCCAATCTTGTTCCAAAAGCTTCATGAAGTGATTCCCTAAATTGTGCCGTGAAACGAGCATCACGATCCGATATGATGCTTAAGGGAATTCCATGTGGGCTAACGATCTCATCAACATAGATACGGGCTAACTTCCGCACAGGGTATGTATCACATATCGGTAAGAAATGAGCCGAGTTGGTTAGTCTATCAATTATCACCCAAATACTATCCTTACCATTTGCGGTTCGTGGGAGTTTGGTAATAAAATCCATGGATATATTCTCCCACTTCCACATGGGTATTTCTGGTTGTACTAACAATCCTGAAGGTCGCTAGTGTTCTGCCTTGACTTTGGCACAATTAAGGCACTTAGATACATACTCAGCAATGTCCTTCTTTATTCCATGCCAACAGTACATGACTCTGAGGTCTTGATACATCTTATCAGCACCCGGATGGATTGAGTAACGAGACTTATGAGCTTCATCCATAATCATCATCCGAAGATCATCCCGGTTCTGTATCCACAACCGATTAAAATAATACATCAAACCATCATCCTTAGTTGTCAATAATAACTCAGCCCCACAAGACATCTCATTTTTCAAGTTATCTTAAGCCAATGAGTGTTGTTGGGCTGTGAGAACATCACTACGGAGATTAGTGTGCACTCGGACACTATGGATCTGAACTTGACTCTTGCGACTAAGCGCATCTGCTACTACATTCGCTTAACCAGGATGGTAGCGAATTTCACAGTCATAATCGTTCAACAGTTCAACCCATCTTCTTTGTCTCATATTAAGTTCTTTCTGATTGAGAATATGCTGCAAACTTTTATGGTCTGTAAAGACTACACACTTTGTGCCATAAAGATAATTTCTCCATATCTTCAAAGCGAACACGACTGCACCAAGTTCCAAATCGTGGGTAGTGTAGTTCTTCTCATGAATTTTCAGCTGTCTTGATGCATATGCCACAACCTTTCCCCGCTGCATAAGAACACAACCGAGATCTACGTTGGATGCATCACATTAAACCACAAAATCATCATTTCCATCAAGCAGTGTCAAGACAGGAGCATCACAGAGTTTCTGCTTCAAAGTCTGAAACGCCTCCTCTTGCTTTGGCCGCCACTCATAAGGTTTATTCTTCTGAGTCAAAGAAGTGAGAGTCACAATATTCCTGGAGAAGTTCGAAATAAACCACCGATAGTAACCGGCAAGTCCAAGAAACGATCGAATCTTCGTTGGTGTCTTCGGTGTACTCCAATTCTTCACAGCATCAATGTTCACAAGATCCACGTGAACACCCTTTTCATTGACTATGTGTCCCAAAAATTGAACTTCCTTAAGCCAAAATTTGCACTTGGAGAATTTCGCATACGGTCAATCCTTTCTTAGGATCTCCAAAACCAACTTAAGGAGTTGCTCGTGTTCTTCTTTGGTCTTTGAGTATATCAAAATATCATCAATGAATACAATCATAAATTATCCAAGTATGGCCTGCAAACACGGTTCCTGAGATCCATGAAGATCGCTGGTGCATTGGTAAGGCCGAAAGGCATTACCAGAAATTCATAATGGCCATATCTTGTTCTTAAAGCCGTCTTGAGAATATCATCATTATGTACACGAAGCTGATGATACCTAGACTTAAGATCGATCTTTGAAAACCATGCCGAGCCTTGAAGTTGATGAAAAAGAGCATCGATGCGCGGAAAGGGGTATCGATTCTTAATAGTCAGCTTGTTCAACTCGCGGTAGTCGATTCACATTCGGAATGACCCGTCCTTCTTCTTGACAAATAGGACCTGTGCACCCCATGGCGAATGGCTCGGGTGAATGAATCCCTTATCAGTCAGTTCTTGTAGCTGGCTCGCCAATTCTCGCAACTCTGAAGGCGCAAGTCTATAGGAAGCTTTAGCGACTGGATTCGCACCAGGTACTAAGTCAATCCAAAATTCTACTTGACGTTCTGGTGGAAGACCCGACAAGTCATCTGGAAATACTTCAGGAAAATCTCTTATCACAGGAATGTCTTCAATGCTCTTTCCTTTCTCCTTTTTCTCCACATTGTGTGCTAAAAATGCTATACACTTCTTCCTAAGGGACTTGTGTACTTTAGTGCATGACATCAGCTTAAGACCTTTAATAGAAGTCTCCCCGAAAACTCTTAATGTTTCCCCCGAAGGTAAGGGAATACGAATATATTTCTCATGACAGACAATTTCCGCTTTGTGGGTGGCTAACCAATCCATGCCTATGATAACATCGAAGCTACCAAGTTGCATAGGTATAAGATCAATTAGGAAACGTGATCATTTAAGTTCACCATACCTCCAATAATAACAGTGTCAATATTATTAGTTTTACCATCTGCCACCTCTATGTTAAACGGCTTGTCTATCTTAGTACGTGTCATTCCAAGCATATATTCAAAATCATGTGAAACAAAACTCCTATCCGCACCAGAATCAAATAGAACAGATGCATAAGAGTTGTTAATCAGAAATGTACCGTTGACCACATCCTGGTTGGCTTGAGCAACTGGAGCATTCAGTTGAAACGTTCTGCCTCTTGCCACCCTTTGATTATTTCCCATCAGTCTCGGGCATTGATTCCTGAAATGACCCACTTCGCCACACTCGTAACTGGCTCTTTCCTGTGCAGGCACTTGGCGAACAGGTGCAGCATGTATCGGTTGAGCATGCGGAGCTGGCAGTGAAAGCGGAGCAAGTTGCACCCTTTATGCTTGCGGTTCACTCCGGCAAACATTTGCAAAGTGACCGTACTTACCACAGTTGTTGCAGACGCGACATGGCAAGTTAGGCATATGGTGATATCTGCAAGTATTGCATTGCGGAATGACTCAAAAATTCCTAGTGTTGGAATTATTGGAGGACTGTTGAGTAGCAGGAGTAGTAACAGCATAACTCCTGGCCTTTCCTTCCTGTAGCTGCTTTTGGATGAACTAGCTGCCTCAGTCTTGACTTCAGTTGAAGTCTCTATGGTAGTGGAATTTGTATCAGCTTTCTTTGATCCTTTTCGTGTGAGTGTTCCAGCCCTTACATGATTATCAGTCAGCGTTGCAGACAGACGGATTGCAGCTTCCAGTGAGGTAGGGTTGCTATCATAGACAGTGTCTTGTATCTGCATGGGTAAACCGCCTGTATATTTCTCGATAGCTCTTTCCAATGGAGTCACTAGATGAGGTACCAGCAAACTATACTCATGGAAGCGAGTGTTGTAGATCACATTCTCCCCGCTATCTTGTTTGAGTTACCAGAACTCAGTCTCCAGTTTCCTCATCTCACTGCGAGGACAGAATTCAGTGGTCATCAATTTCTTGACCTCAGTCCATGTTAGTGCTAGGGCAGCATCAACTCCCTAGTTCGCTTCTCTCCATTCCACCAAGATGGTGCTCTCTTTTGGAAAACACTGGTGACATAACTAACTTTCAGATTCTCGGGGCAGTCACTGTTGATGAATGTGTTTTCATACTCTCAAACCAGTGCAGCAGACCAGTGGCGGTCTCAGAACCCGTAAACTTTAGTGGATTACAATAGTTGAAGTGTTTGAATGTGCAAACTGGTGGGTTTGCACCACCTCTGTTCTGATTGAGAGTCTGATTGGCTTGAGTCAGTTGATTCACGAATCCAGTAATAAGCGTTGCTAACCCTTGTATGCCAGTGTTGGCATTATCGTTAGCATAATCATGGTTCGTATCATCTCCGTTTTTACGGCGCGGCGGCATGTTTCTGAGGATATTAGAAACATGTTACTACCGTTTACAACATAAATCATACAAACTATGGTCAAATGAGTTTATTTCAACAGTTAGGATTACATATAGGAACTATATTTTTCTCCTATCTGACATTAAACTTATAACAAAGTAGAAATTTCCTAATATTATACTAAAGTATCCTAGTTGGTCATATCTATTATTAGCTACCTATTCCTAAGCTTCAAACATTTCCCACCCTGTACTAACACTGACAACCTCCCGATACAGTGCAACAAGCTTATATATAGGGCATACGTAGACTTGACCGAAGTCGCATCATCGTCGTCCCACCACCGTTGCATTGCACCACGATTATGCCCTTATTAGGATTTAGGGTCTATCATGTATCTTACCATTATCCCACTTCACAAACCTTATCCTAGGTAGGATAATTTTTGAGTGAAGTGATCTCTAGTTCCCTTGGACAATTAGGTTCGCCTAATGCCTAAGTTCACCTGACACGTTGGTTTGACTATTTCTAATTTCACCTAATGTCTATGTTCACCTAATGTCTAAGTTCACCTGACATTAAAGTTCCCCTAATGTCTAAGTTCACTAAAAATCCATACTAACTCCCAATGTTAATAATTATCAATGAGGGTTCACATCATCACTGAGTGCTCTTATTGTCACTAAGTGTTCATATCCTCCCTATAATTTATTCTCATCAAGTGTTCATACCATCACTAAGTGTTAGTATTCCCACTATGCGTTCATGTTATCACTAAGTGTCCATATTGTTTATCGTGTCCATCTTAGCGCCAAATGTCTATTTCATCATTAAGTGTTCATATAATTCATTGATCCTATTCACCACACGTGTCCAATAAGTGTATTTTCATATGAATATGTGTGTCCATCAAATATGATTATCCATAACATCAATCCAAACCAAATTTAACAAACATTCCATCAATCATAACTTTCCCCGCACTTCCTAATAATATCCTAAGTTCCTGACACTGACAGACCCCCAATATACTACAAATGGTATATGTATAGGGCATATGTAGGGGTCAGTTGCAACTGCCCCAGCCACTGTCCCACCACCTTTGTATCATACCACGAGTGTGTCCTTGTCTGGTGATCCTAGATCAAACAAATAATTCATAAAGCAAATAAAACCCTAAGCAGTTAATTTCCTAAGCAATTAATTTCCCAAACGGGTAGTTCCCTTATTCTTCAATACTGACATCCACCTAATGTACCGTAAATGGTATATCTATAGGGCACATGTAGGGGTCAGTTGCAACTACGCCAGCCAACGTCCCACCAACTTTACGATACATCACGTGCATGTCCTTATCGAATCATTAGGGCACAAGTAAGCAAATAATCAGTAACAAACATATGTAAATCAGACGCATAACAGGAGTTCAGTTAACATGTAATAAACATATAAGCATGAAATCCTGAATATACTAACTAGTGTATAAAATAATTCATACTAGGGTATCCTACGGTTATAGACTAGGTCAACCATTTCTAGTAACCTAATTCCCTATAACCCAGGCTCTGATACCAATCTGTAACACCCCGACCGATGGCGGAAACGTCGGGATGCCATGAGGGATGTGTAGATTGTTCATAACCTCGTGAGCATCTAATCAAATTATCACATAACAATTAATCAACCAAATTAATTAAATCAAAAATCATGTTCATCATGAATTAGTTACATCAAATACACAAAAGATTTAGCTAACTAACTAAATTCTAGTCTTCAGAATTTCATTTATTTTAGCTAAGTCCAAGAACCTAAGTGATGATGTCCCCAAAAGATGTAGAGCTATCATGCTCTACCTACTTCTCCTCATTTCCTGAAACATGTATAAAATCATGTGTCAACTACGAAGTAGTTGGTGAGAAATCATAATTTTTTATATGTTAAAAATGTTTATAAAAACGTTTATGAAAGTTTATAAATGGGTTTATAAAATTTTATAATTTCCCAAGAGAATCCACATGTGCACCTGCGAAATAATTCAATTATGCCAAAATCCAACGAACACCACATCCAAACAATCCAAGTAATCACATACACAATAATCACAAATAATTATCCACGTAAGTTCAACCAATCACATCAACTCAATCAGCATCAATCATCATCATCATATCAATATAAGTTACCGCGGAGGACCTCAATCAACTCAATCAACGGCGGAATCATCGCGGAGGACCTTAGTCAACTCAACCAACGATATTCCTATAAGTGTCTTCGTGCACTACGGAGGACCTCAGTCAACTCAACCAACAATGGAATCACTGAGGAGGACGTTAGTCAACTCACCAATAGTAACTCAATCATTGTGGAGGACCTAAGTTAACTCAACCAACAATGACTCACGGATAAGTAATAATCCATCTCAATTCATAATCAATAATAATCCATTAATATGAATATCGTATTGATAATCCAGGTGTCACCCATGTGTTATCAAAATAATATTTAAATTGGATACATGTTCCACCTCCGAGTTTAAAAACAAAATGGTTTTAAAAGGAGGTTATGAGAACTCACCTGAGTCCTTAGAATCAGTGTTCTTGTAGTATGCGCGCTTGAGTAAGAGAAATCAAAACAACTCAGTCAACCTGTAATTACCGTGTGTTCATGTTCTTAAGCATATGCGTTTTATTTCAATTGAGTGTTCATATGTGTTTACCTTTATTTGTTAAGTGCTTCATTAACTTAGTTTATTTATCCTAAGTTAAAATGAATACTCAACATTTTATGTTACTTAAATTAAGCTTTAGGTTTTAGAAGTTCACACTTAGGTTATTCATATAAGATATTTCAATGTACATAACCCATAATACAAAACTTTATTATTTTTCCCCTATTATAGAAAAGGTGATGGTTCTTGAATATCCATACATGCATGGTTACGCTTAGTTTCAATTCCCTTTGTTTATCCCTCATTCTGTGTTTCCTCTTATTTTTTTCCCTTAGCCCGACCAACTTAGATTCGCCCGGTTCTTCATTAAATCAAAAACCCAAGTCCGGTAGCCAAGAGTTCTAGGTTTTTGGCTCATAAGATTTGGCCATGATAAGGGTTAGCACAGATAATAGGTTCGCTGCCCTAAGTCCCATTGTCCAAGAGGTTCGACCAAGATCACAACTCCATTAGCTAGGGTTCGGCCAAAGGTAGGTTCGTTCAAGACTCCTAGGTTCGGCCAAGATTAAGCTTCGGCTAAGGTTCGGCAAAACTGGGTTCGCCGGTTAGGTTCATGATGGTCCATGCAGGTTCGCTGCCAAGGAGGGTTCGGCTACACCCTAGGTTCATTGCTCACTGAAGGTTCAGCCCATAGAAGGTTCCCCGATTAGAGGTTCGCAGCTATGTAGGGTTCGGCTAAAGCTAAGGTTTGTCCAGCTCAGTGAAGGTTCGCTGCCATGCAGGGTTCGCATGGCAGAAGCTTCGTGAACCGGAAAACCTTCGACCTCCCTTTACAAACAAGCAACAGCAACAGCCATCATCATCTTCTTCAAGTTCCAAACCCTTTGTAGGTTCATCCGTGATTTCATCATACTCATACTAATGCGTTTTAGGGTTTCAAAATGTAAAATTTGTTTTAAACTATATGAATGTTACTCGGTGGGTGTTTAGAGAGAGCAACACAACTAAAATTCGAGATTTACCTTTGAATGTTGACCAAAATGTGAGTTTCTTCGTGGGTTCTTGTTCTCCTCGGTCACACGGTCGCTTAGGCACCAAGATCTCTCGAATCGGTTAAGAAATGAAGAATTTATCTTAGAGAGAAGTTAGAGAGAGAAAGTAGGTTCGGGAATTGGGTCTTGAGAGAGAAAGTGAAAGATGAAAATGAGGAGGAAGATGGTGTTCTTCCTTCTTTATACACCGGGTCGATCCCGCTCGCCCGGTTTCGTTTCTTTCGCGTTCACCGAGCATTAAAGGGTCGGTTTTCTTGAAAAATATATTTTAAAACACTAAACGTTCAAATGTTTATATATCGTTTTTAATAAGTGATTCTAATTAAATCGTTTCGTAAAATTATTCCGTTCTCTTTCACTACATTATTTATTTATAAAATAATTCGCTCAGATACATCTTAGGTTGTGATTCTTAATAAACGTCTTAAATTTCTATTTATTAACTAATATCGTTAGTTATTATTTCGTTATCTTGTCGAAACACGTTACTTACGTACATATTCGCAAAGATCGTTACCTTTCTGAATCCAACGCTCATATCGTATTTCGATTCGATTTATGATTTATGGAATACCGTTTCAGAATATTATTATTAATAAGTATATTCGTGTGAATCGTCACCCACGTGAATACATTATAAAGTTAATATTTCTGAATTAATATTCGCGTTTAAATTATGTTCGTAACCTCTCCATCGCGTAATCATTTCCAATATCATTTTAATTATCTTATTATTTTTAATATTATAATTTTCCCAATCCAAAACCCACTAAACCATATCACCGACACATCCATGACAGACCGAAATATGCATATGTATAGGGCATATGCAGGGGTAGGTCGCAACCTCCCCAACACCGTCCCATCGCTATTTCGATAAACCATGACCATGTGTCCTTGAATATGTTTAGCACCCCAACAATAACAAACTCCTAATTCCTTTCCATTCCAAACCATAGTTCATAATATGTGAATTCAACTGCGATACACTCTCTGGTTCTGTTTAGTTGTGTTTCAACTAAACTTCCCATGGTTTATGCATAAAATAATATATTCTCAATATGTACACCAATATTAGTAATAACATCCAATAATTCATTATCATTAATAATTATCTTATCAGGTCGTAACAGTACAGTCGTACATGTACGGACAACTTGAAGAACAGTGATGTTACAAATGTTGTCATAGTCTGGTATCGATTTGTATGTACTTTGTTCGAGTTCTATAAGTTACCGACGATAGTTTTTGGTTGTTTGTTTGGTTCGAGATGTGTCGAATATATACACGATATCCCACGGTTCTCGATGACGTAATGTGGTCAACTCGGTTTTACATAAGCGGTAGGTGCACAAATGATGTTATGAGATCATCTATGTCCCTGTGACATTTATTGATCAAGTTGATGGTTGGGGTTTGGGTAGAAACAGACGTATAACTACGATCGGTTGCTCTTGATGCTTCTCAATTGGGATAGGTTTACAAAGTTGGTTCGTATAGATTTTGGGGTTTGCTTAGTGAGTTAGTCTAATCTGTTTATACTTTTCGTTGAGGCTGTGTCTCTACTTTGCGTTTCCAAGAACGTCTACTTCCTCACTTTTCTCACTGTTTGCGATGATGGGTATGGAATCGTATCCTTTGAATCGCACGGTCCCTTGCATTGTTTCTGAGGTGGATACGCGTGATTCTTTTTTCTCCAACTTCCTAGACTCACGGTTTGTGGTTGGAGTTGTATGAATGTCCCCTCACCTTCTAGCCGTCACTATCCTAGGGCTTAGTTTTGTAATTTGCTTGAGTAATGCAAATTATGGATTGTTCTCGGCTTGGTTGTGGGGATTCGGCACCTTGGAGATCGACTTCTCTTGTTTCCTACTCGGGGTCAGGTGCTGATAACTCAGTTGTGACATTGCACAATCTTGCAACATAGTTCTCTTGGAACTATCCTGAACTATTTCTCTTCCAATCTCTTCGGACTTGTGAAGTAATTTCTCCTTGGATTCTCTCTCGGTGTTCCTTCACCTGTGGTTGAGTTGGACGCCGCATTTAGAGGATGATTCCATCTCACCATGTGGAATTTATGTTGACCTCCTACTGTGAGTTTCGACTAGGAGGGTTTCGTGCTCTCTGATGTTGATTTGCTGAGATCGATAATCATTTGGGAGGTGAAGATTATCATTTCTTGACATCTTTCTTTGTCCGCGATCCTGATGTATTGAGCTGAGACCGTTAATGACCGTCTCTTCACATTCATCCTTAGAGTCAGCTTCTTAATAATTTTTTTGCAGTTATCGACACTGCATTCACTGAGTGTATTTCCTCTGAAGTTTCGTTTTTTAGATGTTCGTCTCAGTCCAGCGAAGACTTTGCCTTCATTGCATGGAAAGACGTTTTGGGTTGTCTTCACAACATACAAGCCCTCCCTGTTGGGTTTCAGCTGTTATTGTTGCTTATGGTCCTCCCAATGAAGGTTTTTTGGTTTGCCCCTCACTCTGGTTTAGTTGTCGGTGTGCTGATCCGAGAGATGTATGCAGAATTTAACTACATATCCATTATTGGAGTGATGGCTCACAAGAAAATCCCAAAGGACTTCTTGTTTTCAGTATGACGATGGTGTGTAGTGCGATCTCCACCATGACTACTCTACCAAGGCGTATAGAGGTCTATGCCTTTTTCCTTGACGCGCTGTAATGTTAGCACTACCTCCTCAAAAGGATGAAAGTCCTTATGTTTTGGAGTGAGGTAATTACTATCTCTTCTCACTATTTTAAGACCGTATGGAATTTGTTTCTCCCCGCTTTCTTCGATTTATGCCTACACTGTAGATCATAGTGTATTGTGGTAGGGAAATGGTCATGACTGTATGGAGTTGATGCTTTACTACGATTTAAAATCCCAAAATTAATGGTCAGGTCTCATCCGCGCGAAGGCATTCAGTCGATGAATGATCTTTGAATTTGTAGGAAATGACTATTCAAAACCAGACCGAAGTGGTCAAAAGTCTCTCATTTAACCAGTTTGACAGTCCAATTATTGAACATATCTCTTGTCATTTCCTTCGTCTGTGCTATCATGTTCAGCATTCGTCGACTTACACTTCGATGGCTCACACGATTAGGACATGTGGCTTTCAGGGTTAGAAAACTCAATTGAAGGGACATCGGGCCCGCGTGAGCTCTCTTGATTCCTGGAATAACCCTTGCTCCCTCAAAAATACTGGTTTCCTTGTAGTTGTCAGGTTTTCAGGGTCGAGTTTTGGAGTCGCATTGGCTCGATGGTACTCAATATGTCTCTAGAAACGCTTTTACGGACTCTCTGCTCGCTGTGGCAAGTTGCGGCTTCCCTTCTTCTCGTGTCCCTCATTACCTAGTGGTGACTGAGGTTATCCTCGCGTTCTTTCCTCTAGTCCTAACCAAGACTCCATAATGTGTTTCGCTCGTTGGCCTTTCAAAGTCCCGTGCTGTTAAAAGACTCGGTGTGGGTGGACACATGGTAATGCATACATTTAAATCATACACACTACGTCTATGGAGGGTTTAAGAGAATGTACCTATGTAGGTGCCTCATTGACGGTGTCTCGTGTGTGTGGGCGTGGTCAGCGCCTTGCTGTAGTCATCTGCGGTGACTCACACTCTTATAGTGCGTTTCTTAGCTATGTGACTTGGTTCACCACATGTGAAGCAGCGCTTGACGTTGCATGGTGGAACATAGGTAGGTGCAATACTGCCTGGACATTGGGTAGTTGGAATCCAGCAGCTCTGGCTGTCGTGACCCAGCATCCCGCATGTTGTGCATTGTTTACACTGCTGTCTTGCGACATGATGGTGTTTGCAGCGGACACAATTAGGAGAGGTGGCGGCGTACCACTTACGAATTGGACTCACTGTTGAGTTGCAGCGTTGAATCCAATGACCGGGCTTCCCACAGTTTGAGCACAGCTTGCACCTTCTGCCATCAGGGTGGTGATAGTAACATTTGGTGCAAAGGGGGAAACGTTCCAGCATACGATCTGCGAGGTTCGTCTCAGTGATTGGGAGCCGCTTGGTTAGTGAAGTCGGCTCTCCGTCTCTTGGGGAGAGGGTAGCTAGATTCATCCGTCGATTCCCTTTGACTCGCTCCATCTTCGGTCTTCAGCACAATGGGGGCGTTCTCAGGTTGAAGTATGCCATGGTTGATTTGACTCAAGATATCAGGAATGGCAGCGATGAGTTGCTTCACGATGAGTGTGGCTAGGGATGCGGTCTCTGGGTTGACGCATGACTATTATTTTGGAGGCACTCTGATTAACTCCAAAGTGGAAACGAGTAGTACCTGTGATCAAACACAAGTAATATATGCAATTGTTCCTACTCTAGTTTCTCTACATAAGGTCCCAAGGTTATAGTCTTGGCCAAACCGTTTAGGTAAATGACCTAATTCTCAATAACCATGGCTCTGATACCGATCTGTCACACCCCAGGCCGACGGGCCGGATCGGGGACTTGACAAGCGGAATTGTCCTGAGGGATGCTTGTAATCGGAGTGATCAGATTGTTACATTGCACATGATGATATTAGAAATACTAAATACGTTAAATAAATAAAATTAAATAAACTGTTTTATAATTTAATTTTATTACAACTTGACTTGGACATATGGAATGTGTACTTTCTCTCTCTAAAGTCATCCTGCTTTCACCTGTTCTTCACATGAGAACATGTAAAATTTGTCAACACTGGGTTGGTGAGTCACATTAGTTTCAAAAATGTTTAGTTTTGTAAACGGTTTAGTGAAAATCTTTCCATTCACAATGGTTTTGAAAGTGATGTGTGAATGGCTTTGAAAACATGAACGAACTACACAAGTGTGTTAGCCTGAACATCATTACTGACACCATCCCAAATCATCGAAGGTAGTTTATGTATAGGGCTTACGTAGAGCCAAAGCTCGGCCGCCAACCCACCACCTCTTCGGTGATCCACGAGGATGTCCTTAACGGAAATCAGACCTTGTCACTTGTGTATCTCCACTCTACACGACACGACATATGATTGTAAAATGAAGTTGTGAGAAACAAGCGTATGCTCTGTTTCGTGATACATCAGACATTGTTTACTGTGAACTCGTTTGAAAGTTGTTCAAGACCATGTCTTGAACATTTATTTTCGTTGAAAACTCATGTTTTTGTTGTGTGGTATGTCCGTAATATCACCCATGTGATCAATTACCGACCCTAATTGATATGGTTGTGTGATTAGTTCCCCTGGAACTAATCCGAGTTTTTGTTTCACGTGTGTAGGCGTGAAACGTACCAGCCTCAGTGCTGGAGGTTTGTTAGACCTATGGTACCATCTACGTTACCTTCGGTTGACCCGCGTCAACCAATGGTAAATGACTCTAAAGAGACTTACTAGAGGATTCCTCAGCGAAGTCTTGATGTGATGTTGTGTGGACACATGCCCTAGTGAATTATCCTAGACAAATACCTTGCGAAAATGTTGTGTGTTTGATGGGGGATTCCATGAAAATGATAGTTCTCGATTGTGCACCACACAATTCCACGGTTCGTGTCCGTTCACCTCTTGGTTGGGCACAAAGCCTCGAACTGTTGTGGTCAACGGACATGTCCACGTTGATTTGTGTTTTGAACCCTCGAAACTGGTTTGTTGTTGTTGTTTGATAAAAAGTTTAACGGAGCGATGAACGCTTAGTAAAAATGAATGAAAAGACACTTATTCGTATAGCATTTGAATAAGAGGTTGAGAGTTAATCCTTTTGTTGAAAACATTAGAAAATGACTCTTATTCGTTGATCATTCCAATAACAGGTTTCACGTTCTCAGCCCCAACTGATTTGAAAGCCAAAATGAAAACAAGGGGTCTAGGAACTCACCTGAGGTTAGGGGTCATCGATGCATTCACTCGGTATGTTTTCTCTGTTTGAATCATGTGTTAGAATCTAGTTAGTTAGGTGTGGAATGGTTGTGTGCTCGGTGTTTCGATATGATTTTGGAAAATGTGTTTTAATTTTGTTTTATCTTGATTATATTTAAAATTAGGTCTAAGGTTCGGTTATATCAATACGAATGGTGTAAGATAGAACTTTCAACACTTAGCCGTTTTGGGTTGTTCTTGGTGCGAACGGGTGGTTGGTGCGAATGGCCTTCATTCACACGAATGGAATGATGAGAATGTATACTCTCGTCCTTGTCCTCCATTCGTGCGAATGGGTCTTCATTCGTATGGTTCTTCCATGCGAATGAACCAATGTCGTTCACGTGATCTCTTATTCGTTTGGCAGCTCGTTCGTGTGACTCTTCTTCAACGAACGAGGCTTCTCGTTTGCACGAATGAAACTTCATACGGCTCATTCGCCTGCAGATTCACCAAGAACACCATTTTTGAAACCGGTGGTTGTTTTTGGTGTTTTTATGATTGACATTGATGGTAAAACGTTTTGGAGTGTTTTGGTGCAAACGATCGGTGCTAATTCTTAATGTGGAGCTCGTATTTGACCGAAATGGGATGGAAAGGGTTGTAATCTTGAAATGGATGTGTTGGACTTGAAATACTCACAATTTGGACGGTGAAATGGTCTGATTTCGCATGGAAGTGGCCGAGAGTGGGGTTCATTTGAGAGTTGGGTGAAAAATGGGTTTGAAAAACGGAAGTGTTGCTTTTATAGCTATGCTGTCACATGAATCAGGTGTTCATACGAATGGCTCCCATTCATGCGAACGAACTGTGGATATAAAGCTTCACTGAATTAAACCAATTCCTACGAATGAGGGTCCATTCGTACGAATGGTTGTATGTGTTATTAAAATTATTATTATTTTATATCAACGTTAAAGTCTCACGTTGGCATTCGTATGAATCATCACTCAAGCAAACGTCACGTTGCATTCAACTGCTAACATTGTTTGATATTGTAAAGATATCATTTAGGGTATTTAAATCTAACAACATATCCACATGGATCGTCATCCATGTCGATATCTCGTTGGATCGATTCTCCAAATGTTATCAGTTCTTGTTTTGTTCATTGTTTTCCCTCACAGGTTGTTTTTCTTTTCTTCTGATTCATGTTCATGTGATTAAATGGATTTTCCTAACTGTTTTAGGAAAATCCGTGAATTTTGATTGTTTTTTGTTATTGTTTTTGTCACTCTCGTAAAGCAATGGCTTACACTGTGTTGGTGTACACCCTTGGATTTCCGACTCATGATCGCTCAGATGCCGGTCGTCACAAAGGCTTTCAATGATTATTTTGAAAATGAAAAGATGAAGCATAAACATGTTTCTAAATCACATGCAGTTAATTCAAGATATTCTGTTCCAATTGTGAAGCAAAATAATTACAGAATTTATGGTGATTATAGATAAGGAAATACAACGTGTTTTCATTCGTATGCTTAATCTTTTCAATCAACTTGGAATGATCAAAGACATGGTTCTAGTATGGATGCAAAGATAAGGCATCATATTAATTATACGATTAACAAAGAAGCTGAATGCGAGTTTCATGAAAATGAAACAATTAAACTGAAATCCAAGCCAAAAAGGGTTTGGATAGTCGTTAATTCAGATACCCATGCTATTACTAAGGGGGAGACTGTTGGGGCATAAAGTTAGTAAATTCTTTGAGTAATTAATTATTGCTATTTGATTTCAATAATTCAGAATACGGCTCATATACTTGAGAAGGAGGAGAAATAATTTCAAAGACTTGTAGATCCTGATCTCGTATAAGATAGTTGTGGAAGCTACTGTGTCTCGAACGAGCTGATGAGAGAATAATCACCAAGCTGTTGCTAAGGGGGAGTCTTTCAGTACTCAGATTTATCAATAGCTTTCGATGAAAACCGGAGACATTTTTTAGTCTAGTTCATGTATTTGAGTTGTATTTTGTATTTTTCATTGAATTTCTCTAGTATTGATTGCCGATAATAATTGTATCGATGTGAGTTCCATCAATACTAGTAGTATCGGTACAATTAGTTGTCGATATTACTAATGTCGTTATTATTCATACTAGTTGCCTATATATAGGAATGTGTTTAATTTTGTAAATAAAGTACTTCATTTACAACATTAAGATTTAATTTGAATCTAGACAGCGAAACTTGTAGAGAGACTTTGCATTTCATTCTTCTTATAAAAAGTCTTGTAATCAGATCTTTATTTAATGACAATTCAAATTACTTACATTGTCATCTTAAAAATTTCACACACACACCGACACGTTTACGGATTCCGCACATTTATGAGTCGAGTAATCTCGGTTTGATCCAATTAAAATGGACTTCCATGAAGTCAAGGTAGTTTTTGTGTAATGTAATGAGACTTTTGTTGTGTTTTAAAATGTCGAAAAAGGCAAAATTTCGATTGTTGTTATCACAGATTCTACAAAAGTGAAAAGCAAGGGAAGATCAAATTAAACAACCAATAGTTATTTGCTCAATTAAACAACATGCATTCATAAAATTTATTACTAATTGATTATTACGTACTAATTAAAGGAAACAATTATTAACCCACATAATTTGTCTATTCTCCTAATTACGTTCATTGCAAATAAAATTTCATTTAATGGAATACAAAGAGTGCCTCAAAAGTACAAATAAGTGCCACTAGAAACCTCTTTAAGATTGTGAGGCACACAAAAAAAAGTGCCACTAGAAGTGGCGACGCTAAAGGGTTTTAGTTGCACATTTTCAAAGTGCTGCACCAAGTTGGTAAACTTTTAGTGTCACTTTTTTTTCAGCCACAAAATGAAAAGAGACTTTTGTAGCACAATTTTTGTGCTACTAAAAATTAATCTTAGTCACATATCCATATTGGTTTTAGTGGCACTTTTATTTTGCACAATATATAAACACGTTTAGAGGCTCAAGTTTTATACTAATAAAAAGTAGTTCATCGTATAACACATTGTCACAAAGACATATTATTTACAATATAAATATAAATTAAAAGTTAAATAAGACCAAATAATAACATTAAAAGTTTGATCCCAAATATAATACAAAAAAAATGTCAAAAGCAATGTAATAAGCAACAAATATCCTTTTCTTTTCAAATGTTTACACATCACTTGTAATCTAATTGTTGAAGCAAATTTCACTTCCATATGACTTAGCTCGAAAACTTCTCATGATATCAACACTGGCATCATCAACCATACAAAGAAGAATTAGTAATTTACAATGTCAAAAGCTCTTGCCATAATATATATATATATATATATTAAGGTGATTAAAAGGTTAAAACACAAGATTTGGACTTAATAAATTAAGAACAATTTATCTAAACTGCACTATCCACAAATTGAACGATGGGTAGAATTTAGTTACTTACTGATTGTAATAACAAAGGCTAGGGTGTTGTAGTTATCGATCAACTGTTAAGTAGAAATTAACATTGTAATAACAAAATCCTTAAGAATGATTGAGACTATTTATTCATTGGGGACTTTCGTCAAACATGTGGAATGCATATTAAGTTAAGTGAATTTCATAACATAATAGCAATTTCTTTGCAATTACCTCCTTAGTGGCGGACACAAAACCCAGATGAAAATGATTTGTTGCTATTTCACTTCAAACAAGCATTTGTAATAACAAATTGAACAATGGGGTAGGAATTAGTTTCCTAGGGCTTTAACTCAATAAGACAATAACATCAATCAGCACGTCAAGTATAAGTCAGGTAGAAATCGTGGAGCAGCTGTTGTCGTGTCCATAACAATACAAAATCAACAAACCGTTTTTATTAACAGAATGAATGATGGGGCAGAATTTATTACCTACGGCTTTAAGTCACTCAGACAATATCAATCAATCACCTTTAAGGTGAAACTGTGAGAACTGGTGAAGCAGAAATCGTGTAGAACTCGTGGTAGGGTTGGTGTCGTCATCCTTCAACAGCTGAATTCGGTCTTCTTCTTTCTGTTGGTATCAAATGATATTATAAAGGATTGAGGGGGAATGTTTAGTGTTAAAACTTGGATTGTGAGGGAATAAATTTTTAGGAGGGAACTTTAATAAAATTATAAAATTTTGGTAAGAATTCTTTTAGTAAAATGATAAAATTTTAATGAAAATAAATTTAGTGGCATCAATCAAAAGTCAAAAAAATATATATTCATTAAGCGTGGCATACTTAAAGTGTCACTAAAGTTATAATTTAAAGGTATAAGTGATAAGTGTCACTACATGTATGAGTCAAGTAAATGTGGCACACATAAAGTGCCACTAAACCCTATATTAGTGGCACTAAAGATAAATGTCACTAAAAGCGTATGCCACTAAATGACATTTTATTTGTAGTGGTTCTATCTTATCATATACTCTTTGTTACTTTTAAATTACTGGTTATTACGTACTTATTATCACGTACTGAAAATCACGCACTGCCTCCAACACACTAACTATGTTTTATTATTCTACATACGTCCTCACTTATCATTTTATGATTTATCAAGTTCCAAAATATTTAAAACCATTCTACACCAAAAGTCGATATACCTATGTCTACTTATTTACATATTCATTTGTAACCTAATCACAAATTTGTTATAATGTTAATTATCAACAATTTGTAATCTAACTTGTAATATTCATAATTCTTTCAAACTAGATATATCAACATTCGCTGTAAAAACAAAACATATTTGTAAAAATAAACATACATATATTTTTATACAAAAAAAAAAACATACCTTCTCGATCTCTAACATCGGCCATTGAATTTATATATATGTCAAAGTGACGACTTCGATTACTCTTAATTGAAAAAATACTAACAAATAATGCAATATACATTGATCTATTATTATTAATATAAATACAATAAAAATAAACTGAAAGCATATCCTTAAATAATTTATGTGTGTTTTACCGAAATTGAACCTCTATTTAACTTTAATAAATGTTCATGTTGTTAGTACTCTGAAAGCATCTACTTCAGTTGTTAAATTGAAGACTCAAGACTGTAGCTGAGCTAAAGTGAAGATCTTTATGTTATTGTTTTTGTATTTATTTACTTTAATGTTATTTTGTTTAGTTTGTATGTTGTTTTCTTTTTGAATTTCGTAAACTTGACTAAGTTTTGCTTCATCGATACTAATAGTATCAACAGTGATAGCCTCAATAATATTAGTATCGACATTAGTCACCATCGATAGTAACAGTATCGATGGAATGCCTATAAATAGGCTAGTCTCGATACTAATTGTATCGATTCTATGCATAATTCTGATTTTGCATTTTGTTGTTTCTCTCTCTGAGTGTACAAACTCAATTCAAGTTATTAATACAAGAAGAGTGAATTTGATTCACTAAATTGTTCTTTCCTACTTGATTCGATTAGTGTTTAAACATAATTCAATGGATTATGCACGTAGTGTTATGTTATACCAGATCATATAGATCGTAACCACATACCTACAAGTGGTATCAGAGCTCTATGCTTGGTTATGATCTTGGTAGAACAAAGTATTGGTGATTTTATCGATTTTTGAAGACAATTTGATGATATTTTGACTTTTCCAAGTGATGAAATGGAGATTTTTCATTGAAGAGAGTAGCTGCACTCGAATATTTGTCAAAAGTTTGAAAAATTTTGTTTCGAGACTGATATTCTCACTAAAAATGGTTGTCAAGTTATTACTCATTGATATTGCTAGTATCGATAGCCTATATATCGATATTAACAGTATCAGCAGCTTTTTGTCAATATTACCAATATCGATCACATTCTCATTGATCCTAGTATTATCGACGACCTAATATCGACAAAATAGTTCTAGAAATTTTCTAAGTGTTGTTAATTAAACAAAAACATCTCCAAATGGCCAACCTATCTTCTCTGTCAACATTTTTATCTGATAATGATGTTCCCGCTATGACCAAGCCTACGAAGCCTGTCTCACTGAGTGAGTACTCATCATGGAGTGCTCATTTCGAATCATTCTTATTCATAGTCAATCCAAGCCTTATGATACCTTTAATGGAAGGATATGAGCAACCTCAGCTCAATGGAGTTTACAAGAATGTCTCTCGCCTTACTTAAGATGAGAAGAAACTTTATGGCCTGGAAAAGAAAGCTAATGCTCTACTCACCATGGCACTTCCCATGGAAATTTTTCAATCTTTTAAATCACATAAAAGATCTAAAGCATTGTGGGATGCTTTAGCAAAATGACGTGAAAGGAGTGACGAACTGAAAAGGAGTAAGAGAACTCTTCTTAATAACCAACTAGAAGTGTTCAAATGTCTAGACAATGAAACTTTTGAAGAGCTGGTGACTTGATACACTTTACTATTGAGTGACCTAAGTAATTTGGATTATGAAGTTTCTCTGAAAGAACAAAAGCACAAACTCCTTAATGCACTTCCATCTTCATATAAGACATATGTCATGATCATAAGAGAAAATATAGACTTGGAGATTACTAAACTTGATGTATTGATCTCCAAATTGCAATCTTTAGATCTTGATATGTAGAAGAAAAAGGCTGGAAACAAATTTTCAACTCAAAACCGAGGCCTTTACATGAAACCTATTGTAGCTCCTGCCACCACTTCAAGTTCAGTGGCGTTTTTATCAAGTACATAAGATGGTGAAATATTTTTTGTTATTGATGAAATAACAGAGGTGTATTTTACCTCTGCAACCTGGAAAGAGAAAACAAGAGGCAGCATGTCAAAGTTGATGAATGTGAAGGTGCCACAAGAGCATCTAGCCTTTTTCATGCAATTTGTCAATGCATATGATTTTGTGGTGCTAAATGATGCTCAAAGGCTTACATATGAGGATATGGATCAATTGGATCCAGATGATTTGGAGGAGATGGACATTCAATGGCAGATGGCCATGTTTACTAGAAGAGCAAGGAGATTTGTATAGAGAACTGGTAGGTCTGAGATTTCAGGGAATTTGAAACAAAAACTTGGTTTATTTAAACTGAAAGTCAAGTGTTACAATTGTGGGAATCTTGGACATTCTGCAAGAGAGTGTGAGATGCCAGTTAGGAAAAATTCAAGATTTGAAGCTGGTAATAAACAAAACAAGTTTGATCCTTGAAAGGGGTTGATGCTTCGACTACTTCTTCAGCCACAACAAGTTCAAAGATCACTCCTCCAGCAAAAGATAAACCTTTGCTTGTAGAAGATCATTTTGGAGCAGACTGGTCATCATATGCTGAGGAAGTCCAAGTTAATGATGAATATCATGTGGCATTTATGGCTCAGACAAGCTAGAAAAAGGTTGATCTATCATCACCAAGAAATCTTAATATTAAACCGAATTGTCTGAAGTGTTTTGCTTATCAGCCAAACTTGATATGGAAGCTAAGCACAACCAATCATTGATTGATGATGTCCAATGCTTATAAGACAATGTTAAAATATATCTAGTCAATGAATTAATGTATAAGAATAAACTTGAAGAATACATTGCTGATGTTAAAACTTTGACATTACAGTTGGCTTATAAAAAAGACATTATCGATCATATGATGGATGAATTGAATGATCGGACAAAGAAATGTAAATCGATAGAGTGTTTGTCTCATGCTCAAATGATATTGAATTTGTGGCTAATCATGTACGCAATCCAGGTACCCAAGGGATTGGTTTTAAGGAGGTTCCTCATCCTATTAACCATCTTTATGGATCACTTCGTGAGGAGCCAAATGTTATTCCATATTATGCTAAATCCTCTAAGAATTTAGACTTGTTTTCAAATGATTTATCTAACTTGTCTAGTTCTGTCAGTATTAAACATGCAGGAACAAAGATAGAGGATCCAGTAATCAAGAAAGAAGTTTGTGATGATGATGAAGAAGAAAATGGAAATGTGTCTGGTTTAGAATTTGATGTTAAACAGAAAACTGATGTAACAAATTTGATTGATAATAACAAAGATTCTTAGTTTTTCTTGATTGAAGATGTAGACATTAGTGATGAATCTGTTGAAAAGAAAACTGGTATTCCTAGAGATAGATGACTGTTTACTGAACCAGACAGCATAATCTGTTATACTATTAAAGGAAAAGATGAAATCTTCTGTGATGATGTTCATCCATTAAGTTTGGTTAAACCGTCATTGATTGACAAAGTCTTTAGGAAACCTAATGAAAAGATTTTTCAAAACCCAGATCAAATTTGTGAAAAGGATTGGGAAAGTATAGGAAAACATAATTTTGTTAAAAGACAAATTGTTTGGGAAGACTCTCAAAAACTATTATGTCAATCCAATGCCGATATTTTCAAAAATAAAAGTTCATTTCCTTCATCACAATCTTCTTCTCAAGTATTTTCACTTGTGAATCAGGTTGTACATAGTGGTAAAACTGTTGAGTTTAACCAATCTGGTAGCAACGGACCTATAGCTTCATTTTCACATGCGTCCAGTGTCACACCCCAAGCCGACGGGATGGATCAACTTTCCCGACGGGCGGAAGGTTCCCGGGGCGCGATATCAGGATTGATAATCGTGATGATCAGATTGTATACATTGCACATGATATATTAATGAGAAACTACTGAATGAAAATATAATTACAAAGTTAAATTACATCAGTTTAGTTCATAATTTAACAATGTAAATCTACTATCAACATCATAATTCTTCTATCTTGTATCTGCACAAGATATACCAAATAATTTGTAACATGATGTTTCTAAAGTATGTAGGTCCAAAAATACTAGGTCCTCTATCTGGCATCCTAGTCCAAAAGTAATAACTTCTTAGTTGACCTGTTCGTCACCTGAGAAGTCATGCAAAAAGATCAAGTCAACACATGGTTGGTGAGTTCATGCAGTTTTATAAAAATGATTTTGAATAACCTTTTGAATGATAACCTTAACGTCACCATTAACCACCTATACCATCCTGTTCAATATGCTTATATACAGGGCATATGTAGGGTTGAGCTTACCTCCCGTCCAGCCACCGTCTCGCCACATACCAAACCACATGATATATTGTTCCTGGTGATAATTAAGCATTTCATCCCACATATTTGATTCAATAACATTTGATTCATAGCATTTGATTACCCTGAAAATGTTTACCTTGATCCCCCGAAACGCCAACCTTAACCTCGTTAACGACCACCTATGCTATCCAATCAAGTATGCTTATATATAGGGCATATGTAGGGGACAAGCCCCAGCCATCGTCCAACTACATATAAGACTGCTTAGCATATTGTTGTTAATGATAATTAAGCATTTCACTCCATTCACCTTCATTTTAGATTTTGATTTCCACAAATAATCAACTCTGATCTATTGAGTTCACCATGTATTCATGATTACCCCAAAAACACTTGTAGAAATATAATATTAAATGTTTAATTGAATTAATAATTAATCATTTAAATACAACTAAGACATGATCATTGGGCCTTATTAGACTCAATAAATTAGACCTAGTTGTTGGTGGTTGTCCAAGTTGTACCGTCTCACACGTGGCCCATATCAGGCATGACCCAAAATGAGTCTACCTGTATGCGACGGGACTTTCATGATGCCCATATCAGCTTGACCCTCTGGCTTACTGTACATGTCGGGACTTTAGGATATCCTTTGATTCTTGATCATCTTTGTTCTCTTGATTTCGTTTGATAGTTTTAGTTATGCCCATATCGCTTGACTGCAAGAGTCTCCTATTGTGACCGGACTTTCCGTGTGTTACACGTGGTCTTGATTTACATACAACTGACATCCACCTTAACTTAACCATTAATGATTTCATTCGATCTTAATGATTTCATATTTCAATGATTCACACACGGTTATGATTTCCTTGATTGTCTTGATTCTCTTGAATTTGATCTTTAGAACTCTATGATTTCCACAATGATTATAGATTGTTGATTAGGATCCTTAGATGTACTGATCACACACTGGATTAGATTCCATTGGATTTGATCTTTAGCTTTAGTTCTTTTGTTTTCACTTTGAGTTTAGATTTTGGAATTTGAACTCGATGGACTAAGGGTTTGTTTTAGAATTTTAGAATTTGGGTATTACTCATAAGAGTAATTGATTAATTCGTTAGTTAGTTCTGCATAACAATTACCTAGACAGGAGTCTAGGTGTACAAACATGTATATCATAAACATACAATAAGTAAAAGCATTTACGTAAAACAAATTTTTAAAAAAAAGTTTAGGCATGCTTCTCAGCCTCGCGTTTGGAAACCAAAATGTTCAGAAAAGGGGCAATGAATTCACCTATGTTGCTCTGTATTGAATTATCACAAAACGCGCGCTCGTTGTTTGTAGACTATGTTGAGGATTCGAGTACGATAAGTATTTACAATACACGCATCTAGGGTTTGGTCTCGGTGTGCAACTAAGTGTGCTATGCGCTAATGTGTTTCTAGGATTCCATCTAACTAGTCTAACTCATTACCCATTAGTGACCCTTATCCCACGATTAATCATTACAAGCCCTTATTTAAACTATTTTTAAATTAATTCATTTTAAGTTAAACATTAAGTTAAAAATCATTTATTTTATTTAGTAAGGTTTATAAATCATTTTCTTTTATTAAAAACATAATTAACTTGAGAAAAGTGTAATTTACACATGATGGGCTTAGGTTAATCCCGTATGATTAACTTTAGGCCCATTACTAGCTTTTGTTTGTCCAATGACTCTTGATTGACATCTTTGAATAACTTGTCCTAGATAGTTCACGTGAACTATCTAGCTTAGTTACATTTCTTTATAAATTTTCCTAAGGTTTAGATGTTAATAATAAATCAACACTCGAAACCCTAGATTGTTGTTTTGGTCCTCATGATTTCCCAATACGTCGAATCCAAAATGATGTTAAATTCCATGTTTAAATGATAATATAGTTTAAGAAACTCTCGTTATTCTAATCCTAACCCATGATTCCTTGGTAACTCCATGCTTGATCCAAAACCCACCCAAAGTTGGTTATATGAAAAGAAAACCCTAATCCCTGTTCCTATGCACACACACATTCTGCATGCACTACGTGAAGGATTCCCATGCATACACATACACACCATGCATGTAACCGATGGACCAACCGACTAACCCTTGGGCCAACCGACTGATCCATTGAGCCGACCGAATGGATGTTGGGCCGCATGAGGCTCTACTGAAACAAGTCCCGACCGAATGAGGTCTAGGCGAAGAGGAGCCGATCGAAAGTGGTCGCTGGCCGATCGAATGGAGGCTAGCCGAACCAATCTTGGTCGAACGAATGATGAGCCGACCGACAGAGTTGCTGGGACGACAGAATGAGGGCTGGCCCAAGGAGAGCCTTGGCCACTCGGCCGAAAGGTGGCAGCCTAATCTCATTCGGCGAGCTAGCAAAACCCTATTTGGGTCATCGAACTCCAACAGCCATGGCAGCCTATATCCCACTCTAAACGACCAAGATCCACATGACCCTTGTTCCTACAGCTTCCTACATGATTGTGAGGTGATTTCCCTAAGGTTTTAAGGTTTGGAATCGGCTAAAAGGGGTGGGCGACCAAGAGGGTTTCTAGACCCTAGAAACCGAAGATAATACTCGATTTTACCTCGAATCAGATGGATCCAAGCCCCGATCTGTTGTACTTCTATGATCTACTACTTGTGATGGTCGTTTTGACACAAAAAACTCGAGATTTCGTGAAAGATTGAAGGAGTTGTAGCTATGGTTTCTAGAGAGAGAAAGTAGAGAGAGAGAGTGGGTAAACGAAAATGGATATGGGAGTAGGTTGGTGGTGGTGGTGGTTGTGGAATTAATTGCCACATTAAATGGGTTAGAAATACCCGGTTATGTGACATCTAGCACCTGATCGTCAGGCAAGTCCGTACGGTATGTGTACTTTCACTATTTACTGTGTGTAAATACAATGCATGAACAGTGTGTGTGATAACATAGCTCAGAACACAAGAAACAGTTGTACGTATTTAAGTGAAAACTTAAATACTGTAAGTACAACAACTAACGATAAACAACAATTGTAAGTATTTAGGTGAAAATCTAAGTAGAGTTAATATAACGAATCAAGAGAAAAAACAATGCACAAACAAACGACAAGAACATATCGGTTGCTATCTGATATCCATAGATGACAGGAATCAGATGGCCCGTGACTCAGTATGAAAACAATATGAATTCAAGGTTATCAATGTGAAAACAGGAAATATAGTTGAGTCCGTCAATGAGGAAGCACAATTCAAAACATAAATGCAGTGTTATTTCAGAATAACGAACTGACAGTGTGTTTGCGTGGGCGACGATTCACACAAACATATCTAGGAGTTTAAAGTTCTAAAATGATGACTGAAAAGTAGAAAACAAAAGTCAGAAAGCAAAACCATCGTCGTGTTCGATAGCATGACGATTCGAACGAATACGCGCGAAGGTGAAGCGATGTGACGAAACGTTTAAAATAAACGAATTTGATGAAATAAATTAAGAAAAACAAAAATTAGAAGATTTACTAGGAATAACCACCTTTTAAATGTTAAAAACAAATCTATTTTCATTTAAAGTCGTAAAATACGCGCGTAACGTTCCGGAATCACGAAGAAAACGCAAACCGAGCAAACGAAACGAATCCGAACACGCTCGGGGTATATAAAGACTAAATGAGGCTTCTTCCTCATTTATTTCACCTTCTTTCTCTCCCTAAAACCCCTAACCCGGCTACCCTCTCTCTCTCTAATAAGTTTGAACTTCAATCCACCATAACTTGCTCATTTCTTGATGAAACTGAGTGATTCTTGAAGCAAATCGAAGCTATCGATCCCCTCTACACGAAAGTACAAAGGATCTGCTCAAAAATCAAACAAATCCATTGTAAAATGAGTCTCAAAGTGACGATTTCTAGGGTTTTCAACCCTTTTCTTCATACCTTGCTCATAACCGGTTCTAAACCTTTCCGTTGAGAACCCTTCCTGGCCTATACCACCTTCGAAGCCACCAGGATGGGGGCGGCTCTAGGTTAGCCTTGTTGTGGCCGAAGAACAAGTACAGATGGCCGATGGCCTAGGGCCGAAGAGGCTAGAGTCGAATGGCCACTCTTTCGGCACTCACTCGGCCACTACCTGGCTATTCGCTGCTACCCCATTCGACCAACCCGCATTCACTTGAACCACCACCCATTCGACCACAACCACATTCAGCCAGCCATGTCCCATGTGATCACCTCATTCGCCCATGCAGCTTTTATTCGGCCAAAAGGCCAATCGCCAAGCAGACTCTCATGTGGCCCAACATTTTGGCCCACCCACTCTATACCATGGCCCAAAGACTAATTCGGCCCACATTCAACGACTCGGCCCACATAGATTAATTTGAAACAAACACATGAAACCCATTTCAATTGATAGTATGCATGGGTGGGTAAATAAATACTACAAAGGTGGCAAGAAATATAGGAAACAATAAAGAAGAAAATAATTTCAAAGTATTAAAGACAAATGGAACAATGAACATGCAAAACTCTTTTACAAGATGTTAAGGATTTTAACATGTGACCTAAAGTATAAGTTTATGTTTATAAACTATAAAGGTTTACAAGAATATACAACATGAAAAGGTCAAAAAAATTTGAACACAAAACAAATAACAAGGCATGCTAAGCTTAATCTGAATTGATTAAGTGTTAGCAAAACCTATCACGAGCAAATCAGGGCCGAATGATTACCTAGACTTACGGGTGTTAGCCAAATTTAGGGCTAACACACACATACACGCTCACAAATCATCTATAACCTATACTTACAAGTTACCACGACGTGAAATCAATACAGGATCGTGAAAACAACAACAAAGTACAACAAAAAGCGCGTGCATTTTATTTAGGCTAAGTCAACCACAACAGTTAGAAGGTGAGTTCATGCACCACTTTTCTAATCTTAACTAATTTTAACTCTCTGGGATGAGAAAGATGCTAAATCTTTTATTTGTTTAAAAGTTTTAGAACAACGTGCTTCTTATACTGTGACTTAGATAATATTGCTTGTGTCACACCCCCAATTTTCAACTAACGGAATCATACCGTTTGGGAACGTGACAAACCAGGATCTCAGATCATTAGACATAACGAAGACCTCTATATGAATTTCAAAACATACTTTGGTCTTTAAAACATAACATCAGAGTTTTCAAAATGTGCGGAAGCGTTATAAAACCGGTAACAGTTGTAAAATGTAAAATACAATACAAAGTTTCAAATGTTCAAATCCAAATATCTAAAATGTTTAAAATGCATGCGACTCTCTCTCCTAGTCCATGCCAGTCTTTATTGCGCGCCTTAGCGTCCTGAGAAAACATGTAAATCAAGTCAACACAATGGTTGGTGCATAACACAGGTTTTAAGTATTCACAATGTTCAAAACAACAGTTTGAATATCAAGTTGTAGATAACATAATCACACATGCAAAGTCATGATAGCTAGTCTTATAAACTATTTACATAAGTGGTCGACACCGAAGCTGACGAATTGCCATGCTATAGCATGTTTTTGCCTTGCCACTATTGTCTAGCACGAACAATAGTAATGTGTGTTTGGTCAGTCAAACACCTGCGTAGATCCCATCTACCAGGTGAGGTTTGTCAAACCTAATAGATCTATTTCCAACTACCACGCTTTGCGCTACGGCAAACTAAACGGTTCGAGGTGTATAAGGACTTTCAATTGCTATGTTGTCACATAATGTAAACAGCTAACTCATGCAAGTGATTTGTATCTAAAAAGAGTTTGTTGCACATGTTTTCTCACCCAAAACAGTTTAAAATAAGAAAGGGGCCGTGTACGCACCTTTGATGGTTGCAGAATGATCAAATACTTGTGAACTAGCGTAGAAATCCTCTACGAAGAATCTGTGGTTTAACAATAACTTATTGTTATTCGAGATGTCGTTTTGTGCTTGAAATCACATACGTGTCAACACACGTATGCTAAAGTGTTAGAAATGTGCATACGTAAATACGCGTGACTTTGAAATCGTTTAAATAAAATCACATACGATTTTATTTAAATAAACGTAATTATACGCGATTTCGTTTTCGAATTAAAATATGAATTTTATTACTCTAATGCGTTCGTATTCTCGTTACGGTTCCAACGCAACTCGAACGAGTTAAAACGGAGTTCGTATGCGAAATATATTACAAAAATACTTAAAATGGTATTTTTTACAAAAACCCGGCCACACCATGGCTCGAACCCGCGACCTCCTGATCACAACACACACGCTCTACCAACTCAGCCCGCTAGGGTATCGCAACAGACTTCATAAATTAATTGTTTTAAGCTTTACTTAGCCAGATTCCCTATTTCTTACTATAGCCGAAGCAAGCTTCCCAATTGATCACAAATTCGAACCCGATTAATCCTAAAACCATAGGGTTTCTATTCTAATCATCCAACCGACTCTAGTAATGGTTTTAATTCGAAAGATTAAACATCATAACCCCATAAAACTGGTCTGAACATGTTCGAACTTGAGTTCTCAATCCCCAACTCAAATCCGTTCGATTAGCTAATGTTAATTTGCAAAATCATAGGGTTTTTAATGAAACCATGATTTCGAAACTATATGTGCTCTTTAATTCAAATAACGAATTCGTTTGATTCGAAATCCCCAAGACTTTTTATTACATAAACCCTAATAATCAAATTCATTGAATTCGTTTTGTTTTTGAGTAATTAACAGTGGGTTTCTATTAAAATGATTCTCACGAATCCTTCTGAAATACATAATTTGATTTTCGAATTCAATCTCCTCAAAAACCCCAAACCGTCGTGATGCATAAACCCTAGAACTAGAATTCATACAATTCGTTGTTACCTAATGAAATTAGCATATTAATTAGCATAATCGGAGTTTTCTGAAACTGACCATGCACAATAATTTGATTCTTAAACTCATTTGATCAAAAACCCCCAAAACCGACTTTGTTAAGAACCCTAGAACTCGGACCCTTATAATTCGAGATACTTAGATGAAATTAGGTTAGGGATATTCTTATTCGGTGGTTTCAGAAGATGTAGAAGTGAAAACTTACGTGATTTGATAGCCAATTGAAAGAGATTGACTTCTAGGTTGGATTTCGGTCACCTCACGATTGAATCTTCTAGCCCGAGCTTCTACGATTGAATTGTCTTGTGATAATTACTCAGAGTGCCGATTGGAAGTTCTTAAACTTCAATTGTGTGAGTTGAAACCGAATTATACAAATTTTAGAGTTGAGGGCTACGGTTTCAAGTTCTTGTGACCTTTTGAGTTCAATTCGACATTACTGTGTAATATAACCGTTAATCATTAATGATAATCATCAATATGATGATTAAGGAAGGTTAATGATCGGTTACAACTTCATATTGTGATGAATTTCGGATTTAATTGATATTTTTAACCGAAATTTGACTTTAAAAAGTCAAAATTGATCATTCTAATTATTTACAAGTTAAAAACCCTATATATTTTGCTTTTGATCAATTTCATAATATTTCGGTTAATTCTAGAGTTAACGAAATTAATCCGGAATACCGAATTGTCACAAATTGGTCTTGATTAATCCGATTTGGGCCTCATAACTATAACTGGGCCTCCCTTGGGCCTCATTGGCCTACCTAGACCTCATTGGGCCTACCCTGCCCTTTTGGGCCTTCCTAGACCTTATTGGGCCTACCCTGGCCTTATTGGGCCTTCCTAGACCTCATTGGGCCTACACTGGCTTATTGGGCCTACATTTGTCCCGTTGACCTGTGATCTCACCATCTTCAGTTAACAAGGTTAATCCGAAAAATCGGATTGTCACATCATCCCCTTGTTGAAGGAATTTTCGTCCCGAAAATTAGTAAGTGTTAGGAGTAGTTAGGAAACTACTTACGAGTTTAAATCGTACGTGTTAGTGTGATTTGATCATTATGTGTGCTTGTGTGTACTCACACACAAAATCTAATGCTTGCAACATCACAACTACTTGTGATCGTTCAATGTTACTGTTTGCGTGTACACTAGTTAGTTCACCTAACTGTTACTGTTTGTGTTTGATCATACTGTGTTGTGTAACCTCACACATAGTGAGTGTCTATAACCGTTTGTACTATGCAACCCCGCACATAGCAAAATGTGTGTAACCAATCATGTATGTACTACCATAACATGTAACATATGAAATGTAGCACATAAAATATATAGAATGTAATGTAGCACAAATATTTGTAACAAAACCAATTGAGTAAAGTGTTTGTGCTTACAGTTTGAAATTTGCAGTGTTGATGTGTGAAGCATCACGTCATCCCCTTGTTGAAGGAAATTTCGTCCCGAAATTTAACGTGCGCTCTCAGTGTTAACAGTAGCTGTTTTGAATACATGAGGATATTTCTTCATCATTTGATCTTCCCGTTCCCATGTGAATTCAGGACCACGTCTTGAATTCCATCAAACCTTGACTATCGGAATCTTGCTTTGCTTAAGTTGTTTGACCTCTCGGTCCATGATTTCAGCTGGTTCTTCAATGAATCGTAACTGTTCATCTACTTGTATTTCTTCCAACGGTACAATCAATGTCTCATCAGAAAGACATTTCTTTAAGTTCGATACGTGAAAAACATCATGAACTCCACTGAGTTCATCCGGTAATTTAAGTTGATACGCAACCGGACCAATCCTTTTCAGAATCTCAAAAGGTCCTACGTAACGTGGACTAAGCTTCCCGCGCTTGCCGAATCGTATCACACCTTTCCAAGGTGATACCTTTAGAAGAACTCGGTCTCCTACTTGAAATTCCAACGGCTTACGACGTTTGTCAGCATAACTCTTTTGTCGATCCCGGGCCGCTGCCATATGGTTCCGGATTTGAACTATCTTCTCTGTCGTCTCGTGCACCAGTTCAGGACCTGTTATCTGACTGTCACCAATTTCAGCCCAGCAAACTGGTGAACGACATTTGCGACCATACAAAGCTTCAAACGGTGCTGCTTGAATACTTGTATGATAACTATTATTGTAAGAGAATTCCACTAACGGTAAATGATTCTCCCAGCTATCACCAAAATCAATTACACAAGCTCGTAACATATCCTCGAGCGTTTGAATCGTAAGTTCACTTTGACCGTCGGTCAATGGATGATAGGCGGTACTCATATCCAAGCGAGTCCCCAATGACTTATGAAGTGATTTCCAAAAGTTGGAAGTAAATCGGGCATCTCGATCTGATATGATAGAGATTGGCATGCCATGCCGTGCTACCACTTCCTTAATGTAAATGCGAGTCAGTTTCTCCATCTTATCGGTTTCCTTGATTGCTAAGAAATGTGCAGATTTCGTTAATCGATCAACAATTACCCATATCGTATCACAACCACTCGGTGTACGGGGTAACTTAGTAATAAAGTCCATCGAAATCTGTTCCCATTTCCACATCGGTATCTCTGGTTGTTGCAGTAAACCAGATGGCTTCTGATATTCAACTTTGACTTTCGAACAAGTCAAACATTTGCTAATGTACTTAGCAATATCCGCTTTCATGTGAGGCCACCAATACAGTGCCTTCAAGTCATGATACATCTTGTCTGATCCTAGATGGACTGAATACCTGGACTTGTGTGCTTCATCCATCACGAGTTCCCTTAAACCTCCATACAAAGGTATCCACAGTCGATCAATGAAATAACGAATTCCATCAGACTTGACATCCAACTGTGTTTCCATTCCTCGTAATGATTCCTGTACCAAGTTTTCCGTTTTCAAGGCCTCGAGTTGAGCACTGCGTACCTTGTCAGGTAAGTCAGTATGTATTGTCATCACAAGTGCACGAACCCGTCTTGTTCCTGTTGTGTCTTTTCTGCTCAGAGCGTCAGCTACTACATTAGCTTTTCCCGGGTGATATTTAATCGCGCATTCGTAGTCGTTCAACAACTCAACCCATCGTCGTTGTCTCATATTAAGCTCCTTCTGATCAAAGATATGTTGCAAACTCTTATGATCAGTGTAAATAGTACACTTAGTTCCATACAAATAATGCCTCCAAATCTTCAAAGCAAAAACCACTGCTCCTAACTCCAAGTCATGAGTAGTATAATTCTTTTCGTGTGGTCATAGTTGTCTGGAAGCATAACCAATCACTTTATCACGTTGCATCAACACACATCCCAAACCCTGTGCAGATGCATCACAATACACCACAAAGTCTTCCGTCCCTTCCAGTAAGGACAGAATCGGTGCGCTGCAGAGTTTCTGTTTCAATAACTGGAATGCAGCTTCCTGTTTATCCGTCCAGTTATATTTCGTTCCCTTGTGCGTAAGAGCTGTAAGTGGTTGAGCGATCTTTGAGAATCCCTCAATGAATCGTCGGTAGTAACCCGCCAAACCAAGGAATTGTCGTACCTCGGTAGGGGTCTTTGGTGCTTCCCAATTCTTAATCGCTTCAATCTTTGCTGGATCAACATGTATGCCCTTTTCATTGACTATATGACCCAAGAATTGTACTTCTCGCATCCAAAAATCACATTTCGAGAACTTAGCGTACAGTTGTTCCTGTTTCAGTAATTCCAATAGCAATCGAAGATGTTCAGCGTGTTCTTCTTCAGTCTGAGAATAGATGAGAATGTCATCAATGAAAACAATGAAAAACTTATCAAGATAAGGTTTACAAACACGATTCATGAGATCCATACAAGATATGAGGCGCAGTGGCGTACTGCTCTTCTCGCCTTGTTCATACAATGTCTCTCCCTGCGAAAGAGGTATACGAACAATCTTTTCATGGCATACGATTTCAGCCTGGTGTTTGGATAACCAGTCCATGCCAATGACTACATCAAAACTACCTAAAGTAATAGGCATAAGATCAATTTCCAATGTCTGACCCATCAAATCAAGCATACATCCCTTAAAGATTTGTTCAACTACTATTAACTTACCATCAGCTAATTCCACAGTGTATGGACTATCTAAGGCAGTGGGACTAACATTTAGCAACTTAGCAAGTGAACTAGATACAAAACTCCGATCGGCACCAGTGTCAAATAACATAGAGGCATAGTGATTATTTAAGAGGAACGTACCCGTAACAATGTTAGGATCCTCCCGTGCTTGACGTCCTCCTATCACAAACGCCCTGCCCCTAGCACCATTATTGTTGTTGTTATTGTTATTGTTGTTGTTGGTGCCATTACCATTACCGTTGCCATTCCCATTGCCATTGGCATTATTGTCCCCGCCTTTCTTGAGTTGTGGGCAATCTTTCTTAAAATACCCCATCTTGCCACACTCAAAACAACCCTTCTGTGTGTTGTTCTGGTTATTATTATGGTTGTTGTGATTGTTTTGTAGCTCCCCGCGACAATCCTTAGCCGCATGTCCAATCTTGCCACACCTTTGGCACCTAGCTCTATCACACTTATTACCTGCATGATGATACCCACATCTGTTGCACTTGGGGTGTTTGCCAATATAACCCCCCGATGATGATGATTGCTGACCACTGCTTGAATTATGATAAGACTTGTTTGAGTCTTGTTTCCGGTGTTGCTGATATGATTGTTGGTTGTGACCCTTAGAGTTGTTACCTTCCCATTTTCTTTTATGATCTCCCACCTTGGTAGCAGATGTTCGTTTAGGCAGAGTCCCCTGTAACACTGCCTGATCAGTAAGCTGATGCGCTAAACGAACAGCTTGTTGGATGGTGGTGGGATTTGCTGAAGTAACCAACCCCTGAATCTGAGGCACTAGTCCTCCAATGTATCTTTCAATCCATTTGCTAGCAGGAGTAGCCATGTGTGGTAGTAGCCTGGCCAACTCATGTGACCTGGTCGTATACTCTTCAATATTTGAACCCTCCATCTTGAGGTGCCAATATTCCTCCTCTAACTTCTGCATTTCACTACGAGGACAGTACTCCTCTTGCAGTAAAGTTTTGAAGTCGTTCCATGTCAAGGCATTTGCCCCACCCAACCCCAGAGTCTGAACATTCGAGTTCCACCAGGTTAATGCTGGACCCTCCAATGTTCCCGTTGCAAACTTCACTTTGCTCTCGTCAGGGCAGTTGCACATTTCAAACACAGACTCCACCTTTTCAATCCACCGAAGGAGTCCTATGGCCCCCTCCGACCCTTTGAAGTTGTGTGGTTTACAGTCCAAGAACATCTTGAACGTGCATAACTGTGGGTTAACCAGTCCCCCTGCTGGACCCTGTGGTCCTGTGTTGTGTGTCTGAGCATATTGTGCGATTGCCTCTGCGACTCTGTTGTTAATTAGCTCATTGAGCTCAGCGACTGTCATGTGAACGTTTCCCTCAGCCATTAGTTTCCTATTTACAAGAAGTGTTAGCATGCTTGCAAAGTCTAATGTAACATGTGTAAGTAAAACAACAAACACAACATATAATGTATAAATCAATACAACTGCTGGAAATAAATAATAGCTTTTCAATAGATAGAAATTTTTATTTGAGTACAATACTTTTGAAATAAAACATAAGTTTTCAAACTACTAATGTAGGAACACAACCCGTTCCTAATAAATTTAAACAAAACAAATAAAGAAAAAAAATCAATCATCCTCAACGGTGGATTCAGGATCGGAATCAACAACTGGTGCTGGTTCCTCCCCTTCTTCCTCTCCATTCTCCTCATCCTCCTCATCATTGTCTGATGCTACTAAATCCTCCAAGGCTTCTATTCTGCCCTCCAAGATCTCAGCTCGGTTCTCTGAAGCTTCAAGACAATCAATCAAGTTAATCATCTCATTCCGCATATCATGAACAAGATGGGCAAGTTCCTCTTGCCTCTCATTAGCATCCCATTGTTCCTGAGAGTGTTGTGCGATCCTATCTTCTGCCTAGTACAAATCCTCGTGCAGTTTGGCGATCTCCTCAGCGTCCGTCCTTTGCCTCTTAGGCTCAGGAGCATCCAATACTGGTGGTGGATGTGTAGAAGGTCCCTCAGCAGGGATCTGCTGAGTGCCCTCCACTGGCTCCTCTTTCGGATCCTCATCCGGGTCCTCATCTGGATCCTCCTCTGGATCCTCGTCTGGATCCTCCTTCGGATCCTCCTCCGGATCTGAGTCATCCCTCTCATATGATGGAGGAGATGGAATAGGTGGTGGTGGTGATGACGGTGGTGCTGGAACTATCGGTTCCTCGTCCTCAGAGTCATCAATATAAATGTACGGTACTGATGATGATGCCATGCCTGTTACATAATACCATATGTAAGTGCAATGCCATGGAATGTGTAAGCAAGTCAATTACATAAAGCCATATGTAATTTCTAAGTAGTATGTGTAAACATATGTGTCTAATGTCTAACAGTCATAGTCTAAGTCTACAAATGCAAACCTAGTTCGCTATAACCAATGGCTCTGATACCAATCTGTCACACCCCCAATTTTCAACTAACGGAATCATACCGTTTGGGAACGTGACAAACTAGGATCTCAGATCATTAGACATAACGAAGACCTCTATATGAATTTCAAAACATACTTTGGTCTTTAAAACATAACATCAGAGTTTTCAAAATGTGCGGAAGCGTTATAAAACCAGTAACAGTTGTAAAATGTAAAATACAATACAAACTTTCAAATGTTCAAATCCAAATATCTAAAATGTTTAAAATGCATGCGACTCTATCTCCTAGTCCATGCCAGTCTTTATTGCGCGCCTTAGCGTCCTGAGAAAACATGTAAATCAAGTCAACACAATGGTTGGTGCATAACACAGGTTTTAAGTATTCACAATGTTCAAAACAACAGTTTGAATATCAAGTTGTAGATAACATAATCACACATGCACAGTCATGATAGCTAGTCATATAAACTATTTACATAAGTGGTCGACACCGAAGCTGACGAATTGCCATGCTATAGCATGTTTTTGCCTTGCCACTATTGTCTAGCACGAACAATAGTAATGTGTGTTTGGTCAGTCAAACACCTGCGTAGATCCCATCTACCAGGTGAGGTTTGTCAAACCTAATAGATCTATTTCCAACTACCACGCTTGGCGCTACGGCAAACTAAACGGTTCGAAGTGTGTAAGGACTTTCAATTGCTATGTTGTCACATAATGTAAACAGCTAACTCATGCAAGTGATTTGTATCTAAAAAGAGTTTGTTGCACATGTTTTCTCCCCCAAAACAGTTTAAAATAAGAAAGGGGCCGTGTACGCACCTTTGATGGTTGCAGAATGATCAAATACTTGTGAACTAGCGTAGAAATCCTCTACGAAGAATCTGTGGTTTAACAATAACTTATTGTTATTCGAGATGTCGTTTTGTGCTTGAAATCACATACGTGTCAACACACGTATGCTAAAGTGTTAGAAATGTGCATACGTAAATACGCGTGACTTTGAAATCGTTTAAATAAAATCACATACGATTTTATTTAAATAAACGTAATTATACGCGATTTCGTTTTCGAATTAAAATATGAATTTTATTACTCTAATGCGTTCGTATTCTCGTTACGGTTCCAACGCAACTCGAACGGGTTAAAACGGAGTTCGTATGCGAAATATATTACAAAAATACTTAAAATGGTATTTTTTCCAAAAACCCGGCCACACCATGGCTCGAACCCGCGACCTCCTGATCACAACACACACGCTCTACCAACTCAGCCCGCTAGGGTATCGCAACAGACTTCATAAATTAATTGTTTTAAGCTTTACTTAGCCAGATTCCCTATTTCTTACTATAGCCGAAGCAAGCTTCCCAATTGATCACAAATTCGAACCCGATTAATCCTAAAACCATAGGGTTTCTATTCTAATCATCCAACCGACTCTAGTAATGGTTTTAATTCGAAAGATTAAACATCATAACCCCATAAAACTGGTCTTAACATGTTCGAACTTGAGTTCTCAATCCCCAACTCAAATCCGTTCGATTAGCTAATGTTAATTTGCAAAATCATAGGGTTTTTAATGAAACCATGATTTCGAAACTATCTGTGCTCTTTAATTCAAATAACGAATTCGTTTGATTCGAAATCCCCAAGACTTTTTATTACATAAACCCTAATAATCAAATTCATTGAATTCGTTTTGTTTTTGAGTAATTAACAGTGGGTTTCTATTAAAATGATTCTCACGAATCCTTCTGAAATACATAATTTGATTTTCGAATTCAATCTCCTCAAAAACCCCAAACCGTCGTGATGCATAAACCCTAGAACTAGAATTCATACAATTCGTTGTTACCTAATGAAATTAGCATATTAATTAGCATAATCGGAGTTTTCTGAAACTGACCATGCACAATAATTTGATTCTTAAACTTATTTGATCAAAAACCCCCAAAACCGACTTTGTTAAGAACCCTAGAACTTGGACCCTTATAATTCGAGATACTTAGATGAAATTAGGTTAGGGATATTCTTATTCGGTGGTTTCAGAAGATGTAGAAGTGAAAACTTACGTGATTTGATAGCCAATTGAAAGAGATTGACTTCTAGGTTGGATTTCGGTCACCTCACGATTGAATCTTCTAGCCCGAGCTTCTACGATTGAATTGTCTTGTGATAATTACTCTAAGAGTGCCGATTGGAAGTTCTTAAACTTCAATTGTGTGAGTTGAAACCGAATTATACAAATTTTAGAGTTGAGGGCTACGGTTTCAAGTTCTTGTGACCTTTTGAGTTCAATTCGACATTACTGTGTAATATAACCGTTAATCATTAATGATAATCATCAATATGATGATTAAGGAAGGTTAATGATCGGTTACAACTTCATATTGTGATGAATTTCGGATTTAATTGATATTTTTAACCGAAATTTGACTTTAAAAAGTCAAAATTGATCATTCTAATTATTTACAAGTTAAAAACCCTATATATTTTGCTTTTGATCAATTTCATAATATTTCGGTTAATTCTAGAGTTAACGAAATTAATCCGGAATACCGAATTGTCACAAATTGGTCTTGATTAATCCGATTTGGGCCTCATAACTATAACTGGGCCTCCCTTGGGCCTCATTGGCCCACCTAGACCTCATTGGGCCTACCCTGCCCTTATTGGGCCTTCCTAGACCTTATTGGGCCTACCCTGGCCTTATTGGGCCTTCCTAGACCTCATTGGGCCAACACTGGCTTATTGGGCCTACATTTGTCCTGTTGACCTGTGATCTCACCATCTTCAGTTAACAAGGTTAATCCGAAAAATCGGATTGTCACAGCTTGACTTATTATCGTTTATCAGTGTATGCATGATTGTATGATCATAACATGACAGGGATGACTATGATGAACATGATAATGTAAAGTCATGAATCATCAACATAATAGGATAATGTAGTTGTAAGATTTTATTTTATAACGCTTAATTATTTTTACAAGAAGAAACACTGAGATTATCACGGGTGAGCATGATGACAACAATAACAAACAAACAAAAATGATAAGAGGATAATATATTCCTCATAATATCATTCACCATCGGAGTTAGTTAAGTGTAATAAGACTAGTTCTTATAACACTTAGATTATAACTTGGTGCAAATTTGCAAGATAACACGAAACAAGTATCATCCACCACCTGAGTCGATTTAGTGTAGTAAGACTAGTTCTTACAACACTGTAGTGGCAACAGGGTGACTATATGGAACAACAAGAATGATAATCATGATAATATACCTTCATGATAACAACATCATTCACACAACAACTAATATTGTATAATAATATCAGATCTTATACACCACAAGAATGAACTCAAGAAGGTTGAGACTGAGTTACTCAATCTTGTTATGATTGGTGCTGGGCATCTGGCCTACACCACAAGATTCCACGAGTTAGCTACATTGGCACCGGACGTGGTACCAACATTGGAGAAAAAGATCGAGCGGTATGTCGGGGGACTGCCTGCTTGTATCCAAGGGCACGTGATTTCTGCCCATCCCACTACTATGGAGATGACTGTTACTCTGTCAGCAACTTTGACAGATGAAATGGTTGCCTCAGGGGCTTTGAAGAAAGAAGCTGACTCAAACAAAGTTGTAACATCAAGGAAGTAGGATAAACGGCCAACGAAGAAAACAAAAGGTGGTCAGGAGTTTTGCGACGACCACACAGACACCGATGAACAACCAACCCCAACCACTACAGATCAAGAAGCCCTAAACTGGCACAACACCTTTATGCAACACCTGCCAGTATCATCATCCACCAAACACCCAGTGTAGAAAATGCACTAACTGTGGGAAGTGTGGTCATTGGGCAAATCAATGCTGAAGCATGGGAGCCCAGAACAGAAACAACAATGCAACCACTACTGCTACTGCTAATCACAGGTCTTGCTACAACTGTGGCGAGCCTAGACACTTTCCTCGGGATTGTCCCAAGAAGAATCAACAAAGGGCTCCAGTAGCACGAGGTAGAGCCTTTCAGATTGGAGCTGCTGCTGCTCGACTAGACCCGAATGTGGTCACAGGTACATTTCTCCTATCTGAATTTTATGCATCCATATTATTTGACACTGGTGCGGATCAGAGTTTTATCTCATCCGATTTTGCTATCCATATTAATCATGTTGAGGAATCTTTAGACTCCCCTTATACTATTGAGATAGCTAATGGCAAACAGATAACAGTTGACACAGTACTTAGGAATTGCCCACTAACACTAGGCGATCACACATTTTCCATCGATTTGATACCGATGGAACTGGGCAGTTTCGAAATCATCATCGGAATGGATTGGCTATCTCTTAACAGAGATGAGTTCGTCTGTTCCGAGAAGCTACTACGTATTATAGTAGAGAACAATCAAGTCTTGGAAGTTCACGGAGATCAATCAAACCGCAGTATCAAGATAATATCGTGTATGAAGGCTCGCAAGTACCTACGAAAACAGTGCATCGCATTCTTAGCTCATGTGGTAGAGAAAGACAAGAAAACAATCAAGATCCAAGATGTACCGGTTGTGAAAGACTATGCGAACGTGTTTCCGAATGATTTACCGGGACTTCCACCTGAGAGATCGGTGCAGTTTCGAATTGACCTAATTCCGGGAGCGGTTCCTGTAGCTAAATCTCCTTATAGACTAGCACCATCAGAGATGCAGGAGCTGTCCAATCAATTACAAGAGCTACTTGATAAAGGATTCATTCGACCAAGTTTCTCACCATGGGGAGCTCCGGTTCTCTTTGTCAAGAAGAAAGATGGATCCTTCAGAATGTGCATTGATTACAGAGAGCTCAACAAACTCACCATCAAGAATCGGTACCCGTTACCGAGGATTGATGACTTGTTTTATTAGTTGCATGGAGCTTAGTACTTCTCAAAGATAGACCTGCGTTCAGGTTATCACCAGCTCCGAATTCAAGAAGACGGCATACCCAAGACGACATTTCGTACCCGATATGGTCACTACGAATTTATGGTGATGCCATTCGGATTGACGAACGCACCGGTAGTGTTCATGGATTTAATGAACCGGGTGTGCAAGCCGTACCAAGATCAGTTCGTTATCGTCTTTATTAATGATATATTGATTTACTCAAAAAGCGAGAAGGAACATGAACAACATCTCAGGACAGTCTTGGAACTCCTGAAAGATGAACGACTCTATGCCAAGTTCTTCAAGTGTGAATTCTGGCTGAGAGAAGTTCAGTTTTTGGGTCATGTGATTAACAGTAATGGTATTAATGTGGATCCTGCCAATATTGAAGCAATCAAGAACTGGGATGTGCCCACAACACCAACAGAGATCAGATCATTCTTGGGATTGGCAGGTTATCAAAGGAGATTCATTTCAAATTTCTCTAAGATAGCCTTGCCCCTCACAAAGCTGACACAGAAGAGTGAACCATTCGTATGGACAGAGAAACAGGAAGACGCATTTCAAACATTGAAACAAAGATTGTGCAATGCTCCAATCTTAACACTCCCAAAAGGAAATGATGACTTTGTAGTATACTGTGATGATTCCCATCTGGGACTCGGTTGTGTTTTAATGCAACGAGACAAAGTCATTGCCTATGCATCGAGACAGCTGAAGATACATGAGAAGAATTACACAACACATGATATAGAACTGGGAGCTGTTGTGTTTGCTTTAAAGATTTGGAGACACTACCTGTATGGTACCAAATGCACTATCTTCACAGATCACAAGAGCTTACAGCACATATTTGATCAAAAGGAGCATAACATGAGACAGAGACGTTGGGTTGAGCTTCTGAACGATTACGATTGTGTGCTCAAATACCATCCGGGCAAAGCTAATGTTGTAGCTGATGCTTTGAGCCGAAAGGAAAGAGTCAAACCCTTGCACGTTAGAGCAATAGGGATGACTGTGCAAACAAGTCTAAGAGATCGAATCATACAAGCACAACAAGAAGCAATGGCAAGAGACTATCTGAAACACGAGCTCGATTGTGGAGCCGAGAAACATTTCGAGACAAAACAAGATGGAGTTATCTATTTCCAGGATCGCACTTGGATTCTGGTAGTAGATGTACCTCGAACACTCATTCTTAACGAGGCACACAAGACACGTTATTCAGTTCATCCTGGAGCGGATAAGATGTACCATGATCTTAGGTAATTTTATTGGTGGCCGAGTATGAAGAAGGATATTGCTACTTATGTTCGCAAATGTCTAACATGTGCCAAGGTCAAAGCTAAACACCATAAACCGTCAGGTTTGCTGGAGCAACCAGAGATACCACAATGGAAGTGGGAAGTAATAGCTATGGATTTTATTACCAAGCTACCCCGTACTTTCAGCGGACATGATTCGATTTGGGTTATCGTTGATCGATTGACAAAGTCTGTTCACTTACTGCTGATCAGAGAAAACTACAAGATGGAAAACCTAGCAAGACTCTATGTCGATGAAATAGTAGTAAGGCACGGTGTGCCATTGTCTATTATTTCAGACCGGGACAGTAACAATCTCTAGGGACAAGTGTCAACTTGAGCACCGCTTATCATCCACAAACGGATGGACAAAGCGAGCGAACAATTCAAACCGTAGAGGATATGTTGAGAACATGCATCCTAGACTTCGGTGGTAGTTAGGATAAACATTTACCACTCATCGAGTTCTCCTACAACAACAGCTACCACCACAGTATCGGATATGCTCCGTTCGAAGCACTATATGGCAGAAAATGTCGGTCTCCAATTTGTTGGACCAAAGTGGGAGACAACAGAATCACTGGGCCTGAACTTATTCAGGAAACTACTGATAAGACTTCCCAGATACAACAAAGACTACAAGCAACACGTAGCCGCCAGAAGAGTTGCGCAGACAAACGGCGAAAGCCTTTAGAATTCCAAGTGGGCGACCAAGTCATGTTGAAAGTGTCCCCCTGGAAAGACGTAGTTCGTTTTAGGGCTAAAGGCAAATTATCACCAAGGTATGTCGGTCCGTTTGAGATCACTCAATGCATAGGTCCTGTGGCATACAGACTCAAACTCCCTGATGAACTCAGCAGAGTACACAATATATTTCATGTATCAAACCTCAAGAGATGTCTCGTTGATGAATTATTGATCATACCTTTGGAAGAGATGCAAGTTGATGAACAATTACATTTCATTGAAGAACCTGTAGAGATTATGAAATGTGAAGTCAAGAGACTGAAACGAAGCCGTATCCCTATTGTGAAGGTTCGATGGAACTCCAAGCGTGGACCATAATTTACTTGGGAATGCGAGGACAACATGAAGACAAAGTATCCCCACCTGTTTGAATAAATTGTGCCCGACAATGATGCTTAAATTTCGGGACGAAATTTCTTTAACAAGGGGAGACTGTGACATCCAGTACCTGATCGTCCGGCAAGTCCGTACAGTATGTGTACTTTCACTATTTACTGTGTATAAATACAATGCATGAACAGTTTGTGTGATACCATAGCTCAGAACACAAGAAACAATTGTACTTATTTAAGTGAAAACTTAAATACTGTAAGTACAACAACTCACGATAAACAACAGTTGTAAGTATTTAGGTGAAAATCTAAGTACAGTTAATACAACGAATCAAGAGAAACAACCGTGCACAAACAAACGACAAGAACATATCGGTTGCGATCTGATATCCATAGATGACATTAATCAGATGGCCGATGACTCAGTATGAAAACAATGTGAATTGAAGTTTATCAATGTGAAAACATGAAGTATAATTGAGTCCGTCAATGAGGAAGCACAATTCAAAACATAAATGTAGTGTTATTTCAGAATAACGAACTGACAGTGTGTTTGCGTGGGCGACGATTCACACACACATATCTGTGAGTTTAAAGTTATGAAATGATGACTGAAAAGTAGAAAACAAAGTCAGAAAGTAAAACCATCGTCGTGTTCGATCGCATGACGATTCGAACGAATACGCGCGAAGGTGACGCGATCTGACGAAATGTTTAAAATAAACGAATTTGATGAAATAAATTAAGAAAAACAAAAATTAGAAAATTTTCAGGGAATAATCACCTTTTAAATGTTAGAAACAAATCCATTTTCATTTAAAGTCGTAAAATACGCGCGTAACGTTCTGGAATCACGAAGAAAACGCAAAATGAGCAAACGAAACGAACCGAACACGCTCGGGGTATATAAAGACTAAATGAGGCTTCTTCCTCATTTATTTCACCCTCTTTCTCTCTCTAAAACCCCTAAGCCGGCTACCCTCTCTCTAAAAAGTTTGAACTTCAATCCACCATAACTTGCTCATTTCTTGATGAAATTGAGTGATTTTTGAACCAAATCGAAGCTCTCGATCCCCTCTAGACGAAAGTACAAAGGATCTGCTCAAAAATTCAACAAATCCGAGGTAAAATGAGTCTCAAAGTGACGATTTCTAGGGTTTTCAACCCTTTTGTTCGTACCTTACTCATAATCGGTTCTAAACATTTCCATTCGCATCTTACAACCTCGAGAATCCTTCCTAGCCTACACCACCTTCGAAACTACCAGGATGGGGGCGGCTCTAAGTTAGCCTTGCTGTGGCCGAAGAACAAGTCCAGATGGTCGAATGGCCTAGGGCCGAAGAGGCTAGAGTCGAATGGGCACTCTTTTGGCACTCACTCGGCCACTATCTGGCTATTCGCTGCTACCCCATTCGACCAACCCCCATTCGCTTGAACCACCACCCATTCGACCACAACCACATTCGGCCAGCCATGTCCCATGCGGCCACCTCATTCACCCATGCAGCTTTTATTCGGCCAAAAGGCCATTCGCCAAGCAGACTCTCATACGGCCCAACAGTTTGGCCCACTCTCATAAGTGTTTTATTTATTTAAAAGTTTTAGAACAACGTACTGCTTATACTGTGCCTTAGATAATATTGCTTGACTTATTATCGTTTATCATTGTATGCATGCTTGTATGACCATAACATGATAGGGATAACTATGATGAACATGATAATGTAAATTCATGAATCATCAACATAATAATGTAGTTGTAAGATTTTATCTTATAACGCTGACCAGGTAATTTGACGTGACTAAACCGGCGATAGCATAGTGGTACCATAGGTTTGACAAACCTCTAGCTTTTAGGGCTATTATGTTGATCGAAATCTCATTTGGCCGGTAACGTATGACCGGTGACAGGGCGACGAACAGTCAGGGTCTGGAAAGCGACACATGGTGATTTTAATCTGCAGTGATAAGTAATTAATCCATCGATCTCTATTGACTAGTAGACTGAGGAATTAACTTTCTCTCATGTCACATTACTAGTAATAGTTTCGATAAGGCCTATGGAAACACAAAGTGGTTGAGGTAAATCGGATGCATTGTATTCTGATTACGCGAGGATTGCAATGGATTTCTTTAAGGCTCTATGCACTTCAAGTTGAGAACATATATCAATTGGTTAACTAACACTCTTATTATTAAAAGTGATTAACTGTTAACCTCACAAGTAATAGAATAATAACAAGGATCAAATTAGATTAATCTAATTTCCTTAACACATCGAGGGTTTATCAATACTTCGGTTTGATAACTAAACCCCTCCTATTATATTATTCTACATATAATACATTGGGTGATGAACACAATGGACTGGTGATTAACAAACGGGATGAACATGTGTAATGAGAATAGGTATCCATAGTTGTATTGCAAGTGGTATTAAGTTCTGTTAGGTATGTGGTGGGATGTTGGCTGGGGCTTGTTCCCCTACATATGCCCTATACATAAGCATAGCTAATAGGATGAGATACTACTTGTAAATATAACTACGGAAAGGCCATTGTGAGAACAGATGAATCAAATAACTTACAAGTATCATGTATGACAATTGTGCCTGTGTATGTGAACCAATCAATGATTTCAATTATCAAACTTATGAACTCACCAACTTAGTGTTGACTTTGTTTAAATGCATGTTTTCTCAGGTGATGAACATGTTTAGTCACCAGACAATTCAGGGACATAGCTAGTGGACTTTTAGAAGACCTAGCTACATTTTGTGTTGAACATACTTTTGGAATGACAAAACAATGAATCATCTTTTGTAGATCTTGTACAGTTACAAGATAGAAACTCATTGATTCTTTTGTAATTCTATATCATTGTCATGTTAGCATTTCTGATTTATATATCATTTGCTATGCAAAAAATCTGATCATTTTGATTATCAAACGATATCGCGCCCCGAGAACCTTCCGCCCGACGCGAAAGACGATCCAGCCCGCCGGCTCGGGGTGTGACAGGTTATGTTCGGGTTCGTTCGGTTTCGCGTAAATCGTCGTTTTCGTTTCATTTTCATAACGAAACTCCTCGGTTTTAAAACAGAAGTTTATAAACTTATTTTAGGTGGTAATTCCTAGTAAATTAACTAAACATCTTCCATTTATTTTAAATTTTTAGAAATATTTAATTTGCTGTTTAAAATCGAATCGTACAGTCGTCGCGCGTATTCGTTCGAATCGTCACCCGTACGAACACGACGATAACTATACTTTTCAATATGGTTTTCTAATTATTGGACATCATTCAGAACGTTAAACTTTCATATATATTCGTACAGATCGTCACCTATACGAATAATCCGTCGATTTAGCATTCACGTAATGACATCCGTTGTTGTTTTGTTCTGTAAGACCTCATATATGTTCATACATAATAAAATCCTAACGAACAATTGCATGATGGTTCTGTATCGCCAGGTAATTATCTGACTGATGAACCATAGTTCTGAGCTTCGTTTCTGAAATGATTTTGAATATGTTCTATGATAACATGAAATAATGATGATATATGAACAACAACTGAAATGTGTACCTGATTTACTATTTGTTACTGTTGAGATCACTGTTCCGGTACGTTTCCGGCACTGATTTTACATCCAGTTCAAACTTTATGGTCTAGAAAATAAGTCTACAGAAGGATGCTAAGCTTACACAAGTCGTTCATCCCAAGAGGAGTAGGAAGAAAACACCTAACAGGACAATTTATTTGATTGATTTCGTTACCACACCCTTCACTACACATATCTCAGCACCGAAACATCATTCAAAGCCAATGAAGTCTTTTCACTCTTTTCCACTTGTGGAAAAGAAATGTGTCAAACCATTTGTTTTCACACTCGAATCAACTTTTGGAAATTCTAAACTGATTAATTTTGTAAAATCAAAAGTTGTTCCAAATAAAATGGCTAAATTTGTTAAACCAATGGTGAAACATCAGAATGAGATTATTGCTTATAGGCCAATTCCTAATCGAATTTGGACTGTTAAGGCAAAAGTTTCTATTGATTCCACTGTGTGTTTAAATTCCGGTATTCAATCTATTTCTCCAATCCATGTTAAAAGCCATAAGACTAAGGGGGTGTTTTTTTTTAAAAAAAAAACCTCTTCTAATCTCTTATGTCTGCGCCACACAGACGCGGAAAGAGGTTAGAGGTTCGCAGACAGTTTGTTTTCTCACAGACATTTCATTAAAAAACGTCTGCAAGCTCTTCTTGGCGCAGACGTGGACCAAGCTCTTTTTGAGCTCTTCTAACCTCTTCTCACATCATCGCACCTCCAAGCTCTTGGCACAGCCGGCTCCCCCACCGCCGGTCTCCTCCACCGTCGGCCTCCCCCACCACTGCGCCTCCTCCGTCGCGCCTTCCGTTCATTCGAGATTGCAGGGGTTCGATCGGAGGGTTAAGGCGGTCTCCTCCTCGTTCGATCTGGTTCGCCCCTTTTCAGTCGCGCCCCCCACCGCCCTTGTTAGGGTTTTTAGAACGATCGCTTCTCGTTCGCCCCTTTTCAGTCGCGCCCCCCACCGCCTTCTCAATTGGCTGCTCAATCCTCTCGATCTAGGGTTCGCCCTCCTCGACGGTTCATCCTCTCGATATAGGGTTCTAAGGTTCGCCCTCCTTGACGGTTTATCCTCTCGATCGGAGCTGGCCTTCTGCGGTTGGAGCTGCCTCATCGACGTCGATGGTGGGTGGAGGGGGACGATCGGAGGTAATGGTGACAGTGGTGGACGATCGGAGGATCGGTGGCCGGTGGGGTTGAGCAGACGGTGGAGTTGGGGGACGGTGGGTTGGGTTTTCATGTGAAGAGGTTTACTTGTTTGAAGATGTTTTTGGAAAATAAACACCCTCCGAAACTCTTCTTGAAGTGGTTTGGTCCACCTGTTCTGCAAAAGAGGTTTGCAGATGTGGTCCGCAGACCGCATACGTTTTACCTTTGAAATAACAAACACCACCTAAGACATGGATTCCGGTTTCTCATTAATTCATTTTCTATATGTGCAGGACTCCTTATCAGGAGCTCAACAGAATATATAGTATATTTATATTGGATGTTCTTGACACATGACTGGAAATTTGGAGCTTTTGACAAATATTATAGGAACAAATGGTGGATATGTTAAGTTTGATGGTAACACCGGAGGATATATTACAAAAGAGGGAGTGTTATCAAATGACAGCATAAGTTCTACGCACGTGGGCTTTGTGGAACAACTAAAACATAATCCGTTGAGCGTTTCCCAAGTTTGTGACAAAGAATATTTTGTTATATTTGATAACAAAGCATGTTACATTCTAAAGCTTGGTGTGGTGATACTTGAAGACTGAATTGTTGTTACAGCTCCCTAATACAAAAACACATATCAACTGGATATATCTTCTTCTTCATCATCTTCTGAAATTTCATGTTTCTTCTCTAAATCTACTGAAAAAGATTCAATTACATGGCACAGATGGATGGGATATGTTCATTCAAGAAAAATGAATTTTTTATCAGAAATGGTCTTGTTGAAGGTGTTCCATCTCAGTCATTTGCTATGTCTGATCATTGTTTCTCTTGTCAAAAAGGGAAACACCGCAGACAATCACATAAGCCTAAAGTTGAAATTTCCATCAACACTCTAATTACGTTACATAAGGATCTTTTTGTTCTAGTGTCAGTTTAGAGTGTAGGTGGAAGATCTTTTTCACTAGTTGTTACTGATGATTTTTCTAGATTGTCTTGGGTTTTTTTAGCATCGAAATCGAACACTCTTGAAATCTTGAAGAATCTGATCATCAAAATAGAAAATGAATTTACTGCACAAGTCAAATTTTTGAGAAATGAAAATGGCATAGAATTCAAGAACCATAATCTGAAGTTGTCTTGCATTTAGAAGGGTATTACTCATCAGTTCAGTGCTCCATATACCCCTCAACAGAATGATGTTGCTGAACGGAAGAACCATACTTTGATTGAAACTACAAGAACAATGCTTGCGAATTCTCATATTCTGATCACATTTTGGGCTGAAGCAGTCAATACTGCATGTTACACAATAAACCGTGTGTTAACTGTCAAGAAACATGGAAAAACATCTTGCCAGTTTCTTAAAGGCAGAAAGCCCATCATTGCTCATTTGGAACCTTTTGGAGCTACGTGCACATATCTAAAACTGACTACTCCAAAATTTGAGCCGAAGGCAGTGGATGGAATCTTTTTGGGATATTCGGCTAACTCTCTGAACAAACGAGTTCTTAATCTCGCAAATAAAGTGATCGAAGAAGTTTATGATGTTACTATATGTCGATTCACCGAAACTTTACCTGGACGAGGTCCTGATTGGCTGTTTGAGTATAAATCAGTGTTTCATTGTTTACATAAGTTGATTACAACTCCTTCAAATGGTCTTGTTGAGTCTTTGAATGAAACTATTAACACTCATGGTTCCTTATTTCAAAGATTTGTTTTGGAGTCTTCTGAAGGGAGTTCTTCTGTATTACAAGACGATTCTTCTTCTTCTTCTTCTGTTCATGAACAAGGTGAAGTTTCTGAAGAGTCACATTCTGATGATGAATTTCATGATTCAAATAATGATCCATCAGTTATTATTGAATCTGAAATTCATGGGGAGATTTTACCTGAAGAGGAAAATCTTATAACAAATCTTGAAGATGAGATAAATGTGGATGAAATTTTAACTCATAGAATAAATAGAGATCATCTAATTGAAAACATTATTGGTGAATTAAATTCTAGAGTTAAAACAAGAAGCCAACAAGTTCAAGAGGAAGATGATGAAGTTTTATTGTAAGAAATTCAGAAGACAATGAATTCATGCTTATAGGCATGTTTTATAACTCAGGTAGAACTGAAGAATGTAAAAGAAGCATTGGAGGAGTCTTCGTGGATTACAGCCATGGAAGAAGAACTAAGTCAGTTTGAGAAATTAGGAGTTTGGAAGTGGGTTGATTGTCCTGAAGATGTCATTCCCATAGGTGCCAGATGGGTTTATAAGTGTAAAAAACATGACAAAGGCATAATTTTCAGAAACAAGGCTAGGCTTGTTGTTTAAGGATTCAATCAACAGGAGGGAATTGATTGTGATGAAATTTATGCTCTTGTGGCAAGAATAGAAGCCATTAGATTGTTTCATGCTTATGCCAGTTTCAAAAAGTTCAAAGTGTTTCAACTGGATGTTAAGAGCGCCTTTTTATATGGCAAAATGAAAGAAGAGGTTTATGTTGTTCAACCGACAGGGTTTGAAGATCCTAATAATCCTACAAAGTGTTATCGTCTTGATAATGCTTTGTATTGATTACATCAGGCACCCAAGGCTTGGTATGAGACATTGTCAACTCATCGCATGAACAATGGATTTTCATGGGGAAAGATTGACAGCACTTTATTCATCTTGAAAAAGAATGATCGTATTCTGATCGTGCAGATATATGTGGATGATATCATTTTTGGAGCAACAAAGGAACAATTATACAAAGATTTTGAAGCTGTCATGAAGCAGAAATTTGAAATGAGTGCGATGGGAGAGCTTGATTTCTTTCTTGGGATACACGTAGATCAGAAGAAGGATGGCTTGTTTATTCATCAGGGTAAATATGTACATGAGATCTTGAACAAGTTCAAGATGAATGATTATAAATCCATTTCTACCCATATTTGTACTAATCATAATTTAGGGAATGATGAGAATGGTATATATATTGATCAACATCTATATCGTTAAATGATTGGTTCCCTAATGTAATTAACTGCTTCTAGACATGACATCATGCTTGCTGTTTGTTTCTTTTGCAAGTTTTAAGCAAAACCAAAGGGTTCACATATCAAAGCAGTGAAACAAATTTTTTCTATCTGAAGGGAAAACCAAGTCTTAGACTTTGGTATCCTTATGAAGATAGTATGAGTTTTATTGATTTTTCAGATTCTGACTATGGTGGTAACCTTGACAGGAAGTCAACAACTGGGGTGTCAATTATTTGATGACAATTTTGTATCTTGGTAATCTAAGAAGCAACTTACTGTAGGCATGTCTACTTGTGAGGCTAAGTATGTTGCTGCTTCAAGTTGTTGTTCACAAGTTTTGTGTATTCAACAACAAATGCGGGATTACGGTTTGAGATTTACAACAACCCCAATCTTTGTTGATAATACAGCTGCTATAGCCATTACTGAAAACCCACTTTCATATAAAAGAACAAAGCACATTTGATAATGTTTAATTTGTACATTGAAGCACATAAGTGATATATGACTAAGTTGAACATTTTAGTTTAAAAATAGGATAAAACTTAAAATTTGAATGACACTAAGCAACAAATAAAATAAAGTTCATGATTTAATGTGATCTCTATCTTAAAATAGACTTGCACTAACTGATTTCAACAAAAATGGATTGAGAGTTGATTTGTATATATACATATTTTGCTATCAATGACCTTTTAAATACATATACTGAATTTCCTCTGTTATATGTCAATATAGATATGTAAATTCATAGCATTCTTTCATTTATATGCATGGTGACTCTTTGTTTTGTGATTCACACAGACCTATTCTCACTAGCGTATTCCATTAATTTATTGATCTAAAAAGATTGATCAAGATGATAAGTTTTCATTTCTTTAATTTATTTTATATGCGAAAAGATCAATGGCAATATATATTTTATCCTCAATAAATTTTGAGGTAGAATAGGTAAATATATAGTTAAGTGTGAGGCTCATTGAATTTCATGATTAATTCAAATTATCTAAATTAACTATGCTTGGTATTTGTTTAAGTTATGGTATTCTGAGTTATATCTGACTAATCAAATTTTAAATGGTTCATAATTTGATTATGTTGCTTAGATGTTAGATGAAAAGGTTAATATGATTCTATCTGTATGTATATTTTGTTGATAAATTTTAATTTTAAAGTTTTAGAAATATTAATAAGAAAAAGTTGAATATGATTTCATATGGATCTTTCCAAAAATTTCACAAAAAAACACAAAAAGATTTTATTTTTATAGATTTTATAAAAAAACAAAATTTCAAAAATATTTTACATTTTACCTTTCATTGTTAGTATCGATAGGATAGATTCGATGAAGTATCATCGATACTATTAGCATCGATGAACACAGTTAATTAGATACTTCTAGTATCGATGATCAGTTTTTAATATATATATCATCGATACTATCAGTATTGATACTCATAGTATCGATATTATTGTGTGAAAGTTCAGAGAGTTTTTTTGTCGATTCGGTTACTGTGCTCATCTTTGCTTCTCATCGATTTAGTAGGGATTATTAATCTTCTTTACGTCATAATGGCTAGTAAATAATCGAATTTTTACCATAAATTCATTTGTTATCTATTTGTCGAACTTAGTGTTTTTAAATCATCAAATTTGAACTAATGACTTAATAAATCATAGGTTTTTTAGTATCAAAATGGTAATCGATGATGTTTGTTGTAGTGTTGATGATTTTATAGTTTAATTTCCTCATTTGAAAATTTTAGAAATTTGAAATTTCTCTAACTGTTCTTACCTCGATACTATTAGTATCGATGAATCATCTCAAAATTTTTCTAAGTGTTGAGTTCTTATATTTAGTATCGATATTGTTTTATCGATATTAGTAATATCGATACTAGTATCGATATTAATAATATCGATACATTATTTCAAATTTTTACTAAGTGTTAATAATGATAAACAGTGTATCCATACTACTAGTATCGATACTACTATTATCGATGAATCTCATACTTCGAAAAATTTTTGAAAAATTTAACTTTTGAAATTTTTAAAATCTGATATGTGTTTTTCTTTTGTGTTACTTTTACAGGTCAAAGGCTATATAATGAGAAACACAATGTCATTGCTTTGATTGATGAAGAGCAGAAGGAAGCATCCAAGTTTGTAGAGATCATTTCTTTTCTGAAGATATCCAAGATTTCTCACGCAATTTCTGCGAATCCTATGATCATTATGAATCATATAACTTGATTATAAGAGCTAGTTGACTTTGATTGTGTTGCTAAACCACCGATCCTAAAGTCAAAGATTGATAATGTGGTTGTCCAATTATCATTGATGATTTACAGGCAGCTTTACAGTTTCAAGATTCTGATGAAGATCTATTGACACTTCCTAGTGACTTGATATGTGGGGTGTTCAATAGGATGGGTTATAATGGAGACATTACTGCTTCTCAGTTAGCCAAAAAGTACTTATTTCGCCAATGGAGATATCTCTTTCACGTTGTCATCATTTATTTAACAAACAGGAAGTCAGGCATTGAGACTTTGTCCAGACCATTTTAATGCCTTATAGTTGCTCTAGTGTTGAATGAACCATTCAACATTAGCCAGTAAATCTTTGATTAAATGGTCAAACAAATTACTGCTACTTAAAAGGAGAGTTTCTTGCAGTATCCGAGATTCCTAACAATGATTTTTGATCATTTATTTCCACAGCTCAGCAAGACTGGTTAATCATCAAGATAACTGTGATGAACAAAAGGATCTTTACGGATTCAGGCCGAAGCGAGGAGCCAACACTGCCGATACTGCTTTGTTTGGACATATAATTGATGCTAATTTTTATGAATCGGAAAATGATGCATGGTTCCATGTCCAATCTCCTGTAGCAGACCAGCTAACCCTTTCAGATGAACAACAGGTGCACACAGCTGATGTTGAGACTAAAACTACTTCATTTGTTCCTCAATTTAAAGATGTTGCTACATCATCAACTTCACAAGTTCCTGAAGCAGTTCAAAAAGAATCAAAAGATGTTACTCCTGTCATTGAAGGAGATGTAGTGGATATTTCAAGTTCAGATTCTGATTCAGATGAAGATGATGAGGATCATGATACAAGTGGAGCTATTATTCTTCGCAAGAATGAAGGCAAGATTCCATATACTGATATAGTCAGTGAGGCTCATCCAGAGGAAGTAATTGCTAAGAAAAAAAGGAGATCAGAAGACAATGATTCAGATTATTTACCATTACACAATGTGTAGGTCCAAATATCGATCAAGACTTGAGCTTTGTGACTCTAATCCACACCAAATGATTCCAACAAGTGAGGAATCCAAGTTAGAATCACGAGAAAAAGTAGGAAAATGCAAACATTGTATATATTCGTGAACTTGCAAGAACACTGCCTCAATACGTCTAGAGAGCAATGCCTCGGGAATCCAACCCTAGGGCAGTAAAAAATACGTCTATTTATACTACTCCTACGAGTACTCGAACCTCTATACACGAAAATGGTTCGAGTACTCGAAAATCAAAAGTACATGAATGCAAGTACACAAAAATGATCAAAAACTTCGTCTTCATCTGGTCACGGGTTGACTTTGTCAGTCTTTGTCTCTGGAATTGGCTCTACAAACTCCCCCTAGACTGATGAAGTCAACCGATAGGAAGCGTGACCGAATTAGGACTTGAACCAGCATATAGCTTGATTTCCATGGCAAAAGCAACGACCCGAGTGAATGGCTTTGCTTCCTCGTCCCATCTTCCATTGACCTTGATCGAAGTATCATGCAGCTTCTGCATATCTTCTTTACCAAAATTTAGAAGGTCCATGGGGTCCACAATGATGTCTATATCGTAGATGTCTCCCTTTGTCTTCATAATAGTGGTTACGTGTGTCTTGTCATCAAAATACCAGAAGTTGAAGTTCTTGAGCGTGTTGTACGGAACTCTGGTTGACACTGGGACGGCATTCTCTGTAGCTGGTGGAGGGTACTTGTAGTTGATCTATGGCTCTTTATTTACTTGATCTAGGATGCAAGATGACACGTATCGCTTCAATTTGGCAGTCTTCATGGTTGGGAAGTCTTTGTCGCACTGATCCTTGATGAACTTGGCGAATAACTCAGCCTGACAGTTCTTGGATGGGTTATAGAAGACAACATTGTTGATGCTTCGGATGTCAAACTTTGGCATCAAACAGAAATATTATGGCCGTTTGAAGTACTCCAGCTTTCCATTCCTCCTCTTAACAAGATACAGCTGTTTGTCTTTGTCGTACATCCAGCAAGTGACGTTTGATCTTTCATTACGCATAGCGAACAAGTTATGAGAGCTGGAGGTGTAAGTAACATCATTATGTTTACATATTTGGTTTGATGAATGAAAGTGCCTACCTGAGACTGATCCACCTGTAATCCCAGAAAGAATTTCATCTCTCCCATTAAGCTCATCTCAAACATGTCCATCATAACCTTCTCAAACTCCTTGCACAGACTATCATTTGTGGAACCAAAGATGATATCGTCCACATAAACTTGTACCATGAGTAGATCACCATCTTTGTCTCGAATAAACAATGTACAGTCAACGACACCTCTTCTGAACCCGTTGTTCAGAAGGTGAGTGGAGAGTGTCTCATACCATGCACGCGGTGCTTGATGTAGACGAGTGAGGAGCTGAATCTTGTGGTGGTGGTAACAAGGGAGGTTGTCTTCTTGGCGGCATTCTGTTCATAACCAATAAAGTTATCGGTTAGTGCAATGATCAAACGCAGAAGACACAATGCAATAAAGTCTTAAGTCATGTGTTCTCTAGATGCAGGGTCCCTAGGTTATAGTATAGGCCCAACTGTTTAAATAAGTGACCTATATTTCTCTATAACTATGGCTCTGATACCAATCTGTCACACCCGAGCCGGCGGGCCGGATCGTGTGTCCCGTTGGGCGGAAGGTTCCCGGGGCGCGATATCGGGAATGATAATCGGAATGATCAGATTTTTTTTACATTGCACATGATATATAAATGAGAAACTGCTAAATGAAAATAGAATTACAAAGTTAAATTACATCAGTTTAGTTCATAATTTAACAATGTAAATCTACTATCAACATCATAAATTTTCTATCTTGCATCTGCACAAGATATACAAAGTAATTGTAAAATGATGTTCAAAAGTATGCAGGTCCAAAAATACTAGGTCCTCTAACTGGCGTCCTAGTCCAAAAGCAATAACTTCTTAATCGACCTGAGAAGTCATGCAAAAAGATCAAGTCAACACATGGTTGGTGAGTACATGTAGTTTTATAAAAATGAATTTGAATAACCTTCTGAATGACAACCTTAACCTCAACATTAACCTCCTATGCCATCCAGTTCAATATGCTTATATATAGGCATATGTAGGGTCGAACTTACCGCCCAGCCACCGTCCCACCACATTCCAAACTACATGAAAATGTTTACCTTGATCCCTCGAAATGACAACCTTACCCTCACCAACGACCACCTATGCTATTCAATCAAGTATGCTTATATATAGGGCATATGTAGGGGGCAAGCCCTAGCCAACGTCCCACCACATACCGGACTGCTTAGCATATTGTTGTTAATGATAATTAAGTGTTTCATTCCATTCACCTTCGTTTTAGATTTTGATTTCCACAAATAGAATCACCTCTGATCGTTTGAGTTCACCATATATTCATGATTACCCCAAAGCACTTGTAGAAATATTATATTAAATGTTTAATGAAATTAATAATTAAGCATTTAAATACAACTAAGACATGATGATTGGGCCTTATTTGACTAAATCAATTAGACTTAGTTGTTGATGGTTGTCCAAGTTGTACCCTCTCACACGTGGCCCATATCAGGCATGACCCAAATGAGTCTACCTGTATGCGTCGGGACTTTCATGATTTGCCTATATGAGCTTGAACCTCTGGCCTACTGTACATTTTGGGACTTTAGGATATCCTTTGATTCTTGATTCTCTTGATTCTCTTGATTTCGTTTGATAGTTTTAGTTGTGCCCATATAACTTGACTACAAGAGTCTACTATTGTGCTGGGACTTTTCGTGTGTTACACGTGGTCTTGATTTACATACAACTGACAATCCACCTTAACTTAAGCGTTAATGATTTCATTAGATCTTAATGATTTCATTATTTCAATGATTCACACACGGTTATGATTTCCTTGATTCTCTTAAGTCTCTTGATTCTGATATTTAGACTTCCATGATTACCACAATGATTATAGATTCTTGATTAGGATCCTTATTGTGACAACTAGTACTAAACTGTACGGCAAGTCCGTACGGTGTGTGTACTTTCACCATGTACTGTGTGTAAATACAGTATGTAAACAGTTGTGTGACAACAGAACTCGGAAAACAAATCACAGCTGTATGCGTTTAAGTGAAAACTTAAATACAATAAATACAACAACTCAAGAGAAACAACGATGTACAAACGAAAAACAATAACAAATCGGTTGCGATCTGATATCCATAGATGACAGGAATCAGATGACCGACAATACAATGTGACAGCAAAGTGATAACAGGATGTTCAGTTGAGTCCGACAGTGAGGAAACACAATTCAAATCAGATTCTGCCGTGTCGTTTTAGAATAATTAAACTGACAGCGTGTTTGCGTGGGTGACGATTCACACAAACATATCTGTGAGTTTAACGTTCTGAACGATAACTGATAATTAGAAAACCAAATCAGAAAGTGAAACGTACGATCGTGTTCGTACAGTTAGCGCTCTGTACGAAGACGCGCGTAAGTGACACAATCTGACGAAACGAAAACGAAACCGACACGAACGATAATAAATTTAATTAAATTGAATAATTAACGTTTTACAATTTTGAAACTCATCAAATAATTAAAATAAACCCTTCTTTTATTTATAACATTTAAAATACGCGTAATTTTCCGGATACGCGACCGAATTACGAACCGAGCAACCGAAACGAACCCGGACACCACACGGGGTATAAAAACCCAAAAATGAGAGTTTCTCTCATTTCTATCACGTTCAACCTCTCTCCAAAACCCAAAACCCGGCTATCTCCATTTTTAGGGTTTTCTCATCTTTAAACCCTCATAACTCCCTCATTTCTTGGCCAAATCACCTCATCTTTGGACCTACACGAAGGTACTGATATCCTCTACACGAAAGTACAAAGGATCGGTCCCAAAAGTCACTGAATCGAAGGTAAATGGGCCTCAAAAGTAGCGAAAATTAGGGTTTTCATCACCCTTTTCTCGGACCTGTGGAGAAAACCGGTTCTAGCCAAACCCAAACCAGTCCTTGTAAGTGTGGTGACATGTGGGACAGTTATACGACCTTGGGCCATGAAAGGAGGAGCTCATCTAGGTCGCCTCGGTGGTCGAATAACAGCCATTCAGGCCGGCCGAAAGGCCTAGGGCCGAATGGCCACCTCCTCTCGACTGTCACCCATTCGCCGCCTAGCCATTCGAGGCTATCACCATTCGACCATGCTTCCTTCGCCTGAGCCACATTCGCCGGGCACCACCCTCTTTCGCCGGCCACTTCATTCGCCAGCAACTCAGTCGACCAACCTTGTTTCATTCGGCTGGCACCCACCACATTCGCCCGAAGGTCTCCTTGGTGCGGCCAGATTCATGTGACCAGCTTAGCAGGCCAACAACCATGTACTCAGTCTCCTTATCCGGCCACCCTTTCTCTTGTTCGACAGACTCACCATAATTCATTTGGCCAAGGAGTTAGTCAGTAACCAACAGGTGGCCCAACAGTGACACAGCCCACTCCCTTGGCCCAATGATATGTAAATGGCTAACGGCTCATCATTTGATCTAAAGCCCAATTTGTCTTGGGCCAATTCGACCCGGACATCCTGTTATGGCCCACTAAATCCATTTTGGGCCACAGTAAGTGATTAGGCACAACAAGTCTATGGTGGCCCCAAATTCGTTATTTAGGCTCAATAGACTTTTATTCGGCCCATCGACTCCTTGCTAGCCCAAACCAGAAAACCAAAAACATTAAGCAGGCCCAACAGTCTACTTAACAGGCCCACCTGATCCTGGCCCACTGTTTAGACCCAACAGCCCAAATCCTTGGCCCACCGTTGATTTTGGCCCAAAGGAGTGAGGCCCAGTTTGACCCACGAACTATTTTGGTGAGGGCCTAAGATAAAACCTATTAGGCCCAACAAAACAAGCTCAAGGCCCATAGAATTCAACCCAAGGCCCAAGGCCTAGCCGAGATGGTTTAATTGGCCCAACTAAATTTGTTTGGCCCAAACACATGCAAAAAGGCCCATGACTACCTTGTTTCGGCCCATTTGAACTAATTTACAAACGAAAACATAAAGGTCATTTCAAAAGATAACACGTATTGGACTAGATTCATTAATGCAAATTCAATAAGAAGTTGGTCTCATACATTCACAAGGCTTAAAACAATTAAGTGATAATAATAAGGTTATAGTTATGTAATAACACTTTCAACTTAACAAGGACAACAATTGGTGTATTAAACTTTAAATCCAAAGTTAACGTTTAGAATTGGTTTATAAGGGTCAAAATGTAATGTACTAGGCTTAACCCAAAGTAGTTGAGTACTAGTATGACGGATGACAATTAAAAATGGGCCGAACGATGACCGAGACCCACGCGTGTTAACCAACTTTAGGGTTAACACCTACACACACTTACATAAACATTATTCATAATTACAACTTACAAACAACATGAAATCAACACAGGATCGTGTAATCAGCAACAAAGTACAAACAAGAGCGCGTGCATTCTCGATTTAGCTAAGTCAACTACAATCATTACAAGGTGAGTTCATATGCCCCTTTTCTTTAATCTTAACTGATTTTAAACTCTCGGGGCTGAGAAACATGCTTAACTTTTATTTATTTAAAAGTTTTATGTTTATCATATTGCTTACACTGTGATTAGATAATATTAATTGAATTATTATTATTTATCATTGTATGCATGCGTGCTTGATCATGATATGACAGAGATAACTCAGATGAATATGATAATATAATTTCATAACTCATCGACACAATAGAATAAACTAGTTGTAAGATTATATCACACAACACATAGTTATTCTTACAAGAATAAACATTGAGATGAACATAGATAAACATGATGACAAGGAACAAAACACATGAATGACGTGAAGATGACACATCTTTATAACATCATTCAGCACTAGAGTTAACTAAGTGTAATGAGTTAAGTGCTTACAACACTTAGCTTACAACTCGAAACATATTACAAGATAACATGGAATGACTATCAACTACCACCTGAGCCGATTAAGTGAAGTAAGGTTATCTCTTACAACAGCTTAGGGGCAACATGGTGACCCTATGGAATGACAAGGAATGATAATCATGATAATGCAACTTCATGATAACAACATCATTCACCACTAATACTAACGATGTGTGACAAGACTAGTTCTTATCATACATGGTCAAACACGAAAACATTTATCACTGAGAGCAGATGACTTATGAGACTACTACTTGTGACATCAAGGGTGACATCAGGAAAACCTAATTCCAAGATGTCAGTCCCCATACAGGCTAACATTATGTTATAAGACTTGATCTTATAACGCCATGCTTGTACTGTAGTGAAACCTATGACACTATACCGGCAATACCTATAAACAAAAAAGGTGACAGTGTTAGGGTTAGATTAGATCCGATTTGTGTGAGACCATGAACTTGTGACTATGTAATTAAGAGGTGATATCTATATGAATTTATGCAATATGATTCTATATGTGCCTATGTGATGTGACTATATGAGCCTATGTGATGCGACTATATGAGACTATATGAGACTATATGAGACTATATGAGACTAATGAGAGTATATGAGACTATATGAGACTAATGAGACTATATGAGACCAATGAGACTATGTGAGACTATATGAGACCAATGAGACTATATGAGACTATGTGATGAGACTATATGAGACTAGGGAATGGGACTATGTGATGAGACTATATGAGACTATATGAGACTATGTGATGAGACTATGTGATGAGACTATATGAGACTAGGGAATGAGACTACGTGATGAGACCATATGAGACTATATGAGACTATGTGATGAGACTATGTGAGACTATATGAGACTAGGGAAGGAGACTATATGAGACTACGCGATGAGACTAGGTGAAATCACGTGGAACAAATGGGAAATGGATATCTCTAGTTGTACCGCAAGTGGTGTGAAACTTGATTGAGTATGTGGTGGGATAGCGTCTGGGCTCGACCCTTTCGTGATTCCCTATATATAAGCATGCTTGATCAGGTGATACTCTACTTGTACGTATAACTCGGGAAAGGCCATTGGGTGGAACAGGTGAATCAATCATTACAAGTAATCAGTATTACATTGTGACGGTGTGCATGAACATTTCAAGGTTTTCAATTTACTTACTTATGAACTCACCAACCTAGTGTTGACTTGTTTAAATGCATGTTTTCTCAGGTGACGGACAGGTCTAGATAACCAGCATTAGTGATTAAGCTTGAGGACTCTTAGAAGACCTAGCTTATTTTTGGATGCATACATTTTGATGACATTGTGAATCTATTTTGCATATCTTGTACAGTTACAAGATAGAAACTACACGATTCTTTTGGAATAGATTTACTTAGTTAAATTATGAACACGTACTTGTAATTTAACTTTGTAATTCTATATTCTATGTCGTATTAACATTTCTCCTTTTTTTATCATGTGCCATGTAAACAATCTGATCATTCCGATTATCATTCAAGATATCGCGCCCCGGGAACTTTCCGCCCGACGGGAAAACCCGATCCGTTCCCGCCGGCCCGGGGAGTGACAGATTGGTATCAGAGCCATGGTTATAGAGAAATATAGGTCATATTACTTAAACGGTTTGGCCTATACTATAACCAAGGGACCCTCATGTAGTGAACATACAACATAGGATTCTATTTGCATAAGTCTTCTGCTTCTGATCACTGCACTAACTGATTTTTTTTCGGTTATGATCAGAATGCCGCCGAGAAGACAACCACCACTATTACCGCTGACTCAAGGTTCAGCTCCGCACTTGTCGATGCCGACACCGCCTGACTCTCCTACACAACCACCTCCACCTCCTCCTCCACCACCACCTGTTCATCAGTTGGATCCCGCTACTGTGGCGTTAGCCACCCTTTTGACTAGCCAATTGAGGGATGTAATTCCCGATATGATGAACAGGATCAATACCAACAACAGCAACAACATTGCCAACTCATCTGGAGAGGGCAGTGGAAACACCAGAAACCAGCAGGAATATTCCTACAAGAACTTTGTAGGATGCAAGCCACCTGCATTCAGTGGCAATGAGGGAGCTGTTGGCTTGATCCAATGGATCGAAAAGATGGAGATGACCCTCGACATCAGTGGTTGTCCTGATCAACACAAGGTAAGATATGCGGCAGGCTCGTTCGACAAACGAGCGTTGACCTGGTGGAACGCACAAGTACAGACCAGGGGACGAGACGAGGCACTGTCTATGTCTTGGGAGGAGTTCAAGGTCTTGCTGAGGGGAGAGTTTTGCCCCAGGAACGAATTGAAAAAGGTTGAGACAGAATTGCTCAATCATGTTATGGTGGGGCCTAGACATCTGGCCTACACCACTAGATTCCACGAGCTAGCGACATTGGCACCGGATATAGTGCCAACACTGGAGAAACGAATTGAACGGTACGTCGGTGGACTACCGGCTTGCATTCAAGGGCATGTGATTGCTGCTCACCCCACTACCCTAGAGATGGCTGTTACACTGTCAGCAACACTAACAGATGTAATGGTTGCCTCGTGGGCACTGAAGGATGATGCTGGAATAACCAAGACTGAAACATCAGGGAAGTCGGCCGGACATCCGGCTAAGAGACAGAAAGTGGTCAAAAACTATGCTGCGACCACACCGGCTCTAAGAGCACCACAACCACCACCACTACAAATCAAGAAGTCGTATGCTGGCGCGGCTCCTCAATGCAGCAACTGTCATTTTCACCACCATCTCGGGACCCCGTGCAGACATTGCACAGGGTGTGGGAGATTGGGGCATTGGGTTGATCACTGCAGGAACCCAACCCCCCAGATCAGGAACAACAATGCAGCGATGAGGGCTGCTGGTAATGACAACAGGTCTTGCTACACATGTGGCGAACCTGGACATCTCTCAAGGGACTGTCCCAAGAGAATCCCACCAAAGGCACCGGTAGCTAGAGGACGGGCCTTTCAAATTGATGCAGCTGCGGCTCACCAGGACACTGACACCAACAAACAATGGTACGCTTTTCATTCAAATATTTGCAGGGTATATTTTTATACTAGCATAGATTATCATTGCCTCTCTAGAGTTAGTTTAGAACTTACTCTCAATTGGGGCAACACTTGGAAATCTCTTACACTAAATGACATGCACTTGCTATTCACTTATCTTTAGTGAACAAACACGTGCCATGAAATTCAAAGTGATGGACACGAGTGGTGTCAATACCATCATTGGAACTGATGTTTGTCCTTGATAGGGACGTAGTCATCTAATCCAATGAAACCTCTTTATGTTATTACAATGAATGACATAGATACAGTCACAAGTTTCAGTATTGGATCCGTCAATGTTGTCTTATCTGACAATATACGAATTCATTCTAACAAGGGGAGAAACGAGAGGCTTCTCCTGACAGGAATAACACACGAGCATAAGAATCATAGTGAACATTATAGATCATGGAACTATGTAACACCAGGAGATACCACTATGGGAGTGTATACAAACAGCTATGGAACATGATGCCAAGCTACCTTACACTTCCAACAGACTTGATGTTCTTGGATTGATAAGGACAATGAAATCAAGTCCGCTCATGTCATAACCACACACAAAATCCTAGGCTCCTAAGGAGGACTAGGTCACATACGAACAATGTTCTTTCAAGAAACATAAACATTTCGGATCTTACGGTCGAGAGACAGAAAGCGAATCAGTATCACATCGAACAGACGCGGGAAACTCTAAATGCAACTTCGCATAAACATGAGGACATGAGAAACACGTGATATCAAAGCATCTCCACCTATGCAAGGAAAAAGTAGTACCCGATAATTTCGCTTAAATTTCGGGACGAAATTTCTTTAACAAGGGGAGACTGTGACAACTAGTACTAAGCCGTACGGCAAGTCCGTACGGTGTGTGTACTTTCACCATGTACTGTGTGTAAATACAGTACGTAAACAGTTGTGTGACAACAGAACTCGGAAAACAAATCACAGCTGTATGCGTTTAAGTGAAAACTTAAATACAATAAATACAACAACTCAAGAGAAACAACGATGTACAAACGAAAAAAATAACAAATCGGTTGCGATCTGATATCCATAGATGACAGGAATCAGATGACCGACAATACAATGTGACAGCAAAGTGATAACAGGATGTTCATTTGAGTCCGACAGTGAGGAAACACAATTCAAATCAGATTCTGCCGTGTCGTTTTAGAATAATTAAACTGACAGCGTGTTTGCGTGGGTGACGATTCACACAAACATATCTGTGAGTTTAACGTTCTGAACGATAACTGATAATTAGAAAACCAAATCAGAAATTGAAACGTACGATCGTGTTCGTACAGTTAGCGCTCTGTACGAAGACGCGCGTAAGTGACACGATCTGACGAAACGAAAACGAAACCGACACGAACGATAATAAATTTAATTAAATTGAATAATTAACATTTTACAATTTTGAAACTCATCAAATAATTAAAATAAACCCTTCTTTTATTTATAACATTTAAAATACGCGTAATTTTCCGGATACGCAACCGAATTACGAACCGAGCAACTGAAACGAACCCGGACACCACACGGGGTATAAAAACCCAAAAATGAGAGTTTCTCTCATTTCTATCACCTTCAACCTCTCTCCAAAACCCAAAACCCGGCTATCTCCATTTTTAGGGTTTTCTCATCTTTAAACCCTCATAACTCCCTCATTTCTTGGCCAAATCACCTCATCTTTGGACCTACACGAAGGTATTGATATCCTCTACACGAAAGTACAAAGGATCGTTCCCAAAAGTCACTGAATCGAAGGTAAATGGGCCTCAAAAGTAGCGAAAATTAGGGTTTTCATCACCCTTTTTCTCGGACCTGTGGAGAAAACCGGTTCTAGCCAAACCCAAACGAGTCCTTGTAAGTGTGGTGACATGTGGGACAGTTATACGACCTTGGGCCATGAAAGGAGGAGCTCAGCTAGGTCGCCTCGGTGGTCGAATGACAGCCATTCAGGCCGGCCGAATGGCCACCTCCTCTCGACTGTCACCCATTCGCCGCCTAGCCATTCGAGGCTATCACCATTCGACCATGCTTCCTTCGCCTGAGCCACATTCGCCGGGCACCACCCTCTTTCGCCGGCCACTTCATTCGCCAGCAACTCAGTCGACCAACCTTGTTTCATTCGGCCGGCACCCACCACATTCGCCCGAAGGTCTCCTTGATACGGCCAGATTCATGTGACCAGCTTAGCAGGCCAACAACCATGTACTCAGTCTCCTTAGCCGGCCACCCTTTCTCTTGTTCGACAAACTCACCATAATTCATTTGGCCAAGGAGTTAGTCAGTAACCAACAGGTGGCCCAACAGTGACACAGCCCACTCCCTTGGCCCAATGATATGTAAATGGCTAACGGCTCATCATTTGATCTAAAGCCCAATTTGTCTTGGGCCAATTCGACCCGGACATCCTGTTATGGCCCACTAAATCCATTTTGGGCCACAGTAAGTGATTAGGCACAACAAGTCTATGGTGGCCCCAAATTCGTTATTTAGGCTCAACAGACTTTTATTCGGCCCATCGACTCCTTGCTAGCCCAAACCAGAAAACCAAAAACATTAAGCAGGCCCAACAGTCTACTTAACATGCCCACCTGATCCTGGCCCACTGTTTAGACCCAACAGCCCAAATCCTTGGCCCACCCTTGATTTCGGCCCAAAGGAGTGAGGCCCAGTTTGACCCACGAACTATTTTGGTGAGGGCCTAAGATAAAACCTATTAGGCCCACCAAAACAAGCTCAAGGCCCATAGAATTCAACCCAAGGCCCAAGGCCTAGCCGAGATGGTTTAATTGGCCCAACTCAATTTGTTTGGCCCAAACACATGCAAAAAGGCCCATGACTACCTTGTTTCGGCCCATTTGAACTAATTTACAAACGAAAACATAAAGGTCATTTCAAAAGATAACACGTATTGGACTAGATTCATTAATGCAAATTCAATAAGAAGTTGGTCTCATACATTCACAAGGCTTAAAACAATTAAGTGATAATAATAACGTTTTAGTTATGTAATAACCCTTTCAACTTAACAAGGACAACAATTGGCGTATTAAACTTTAAATCCAAAGTTAACATTTAGAATTGGTTTATAAGGGTCAAAATGTAATGTACTAGGCTTAACCCAAAGTATTTGAGTACTAGTATGACGGATGACAATTAAAAATGGGCCGAACGATGACCGAGACCCACGCGTGTTAACCAACTTTAGGGTTAACACCTACACACACTTACATAAACATTATTCATAATTACAACTTACAAACAACGTGAAATCAACACAGGATCGTGAAATCAACAACAAAGTACAAACAAGAGCGCGTGCATTCTCGATTTAGCTAAGTCAACTACAATCATTACAAGGTGAGTTCATATGCCCCTTTTCTTTAATCTTAACTGATTTAAACTCTCGGGGCTGAGAAACATGCTTAACTTTTATTTATTTAAAAGTTTTATGTTTATCATATTGCTTACACTGTGATTAGATAATATTAATTGAATTATTATTATTTATCATTGTATGCATGCGTGCTTGATCATGATATGACAGAGATAACTCAGATGAATATGATAATATAATTTCATAACTCATCGACACAATAGAATAAACTAGTTGTAAGATTATATCACACAACACATAGTTATTCTTATAAGAATAAACATTGAGATGAACATAGATAAACATGATGACAAGGAACAAAACACATGAATGACGTGAAGATGACACATCTTTATAACATCATTCAGCACTAGAGTTAACTAAGTGTAATGAGTTAAGTTCTTACAACACTTAGCTTACAACTCGAAACATATTACAAGATAACATGGAATGACTATCAACTACCACCTGAGCCGATTAAGTGAAGTAAGGTTATCTCTTACAACAGCTTAGGGGCAACATGGTGACCCTGTGGAATGACAAGGAATGATAATCATGATAATGCAACTTCATGATAACAACATCATTCACCACTAATACTAACGATGTGTGATAAGACTAGTTCTTATCATACATGGTCAAACACGAAAACATTTATCACTGAGAGCAGATGACTTATGAGACTAATACTTGTGACATCAAGGGTGACATTAGGAAAACCTAATTCCAAGATGTCATTCCCCATACAGGCTAACATTATGTTATAAGACTTGATCTTATAACGCCATGCTTGTACTGTAGTGAAACCTATGACACTATACCGGTAATATCTATAAACAAAAAAGGTGACAGTGTTAGGGTTAGATTAGATCCGATTTGTGTGAGACCATGAACTTGTGACTATGTAATTAAGAGGTGATATCTATATGAATTTATGCAATATGATTCTATATGTGCCTATGTGATGTGACTATATGAGCCTATGTGATGCGACTATATGAGACTATATGAGACTATATGAGACTAATGAGACTATGTGAGACTATATGAGACTAATGAGACTATATGAGACCAATGAGACTATATGAGACTATATGAGACCAATGAGACTATATGAGACTATGTGATGAGACTATATGAGACTAGGGAATGGGACTATGTGATGAGACTAAATGAGACTATATGAGACTATGTGATGAGACTATATGAAACTAGGGAATGAGACTACGTGATGAGACCATATGAGACTAAATGAGACTATATGAGACTATGTGAGACTATATGAGACTAGGGAAGGAGACTATATGAGACTACGCGATGAGACTAGGTGAAATCACGTGGAACAAATGGGAAATGGATATCTCTAGTTGTACCGCAAGTGGTGTGAAACTTGATTGAGTATGTGGTGGGATAGCGTCTGGGCTCAACCCTTTCGTGATTCCCTATATATAAGCATGCTTGATCAGGTGATACTCTACTTGTACGTATAACTCGGGAAAGGCCATTGGGTGGAACAGGTGAATCAATCATTACAAGTAATCAGTATTACATTGTGACGGTGTGCATGAACATTTCAAGGTTTTCAATTTACTTACTTATGAACTCACCAACCTAGTGTTGACTTGTTTAAATGCATGTTTTCTCATGTGACGGATAGGTCTAGATAACCAGCATCAGTGATTAAGCTAGAGGACTCTTAGAAGACCTAGCTTATTTTTGGATGCATACATTTTGATGACATTGTGAATCTATTTTGCATATCTTGTACAGTTACAAGATAGAAACTACACGATTCTTTTGGAATAGATTTACTTAGTTAAATTATGAACACGTACTGTGTAATTTAACTTTGTAATTCTATATTATATGTCGTATTAACATTTCTCATTTTTTTATCATGTGCCATGTAAACAATCTGATCATTCCGATTATCATTCAAGATATCGCGCCCCGGGAACTTTCCGCCCTACGGGAAAACCCGATCCGTTCCCGCCGGCCCGGGGTGTGACACTTATCTTTACTGATCACATGCTAGATTAGATTCCATTGAATTTGATCTTTAGCTTTTGTTCTTTTGATTCCACTTTGAGTTTAGATTCTTGAATTTGAATTCGATGGACTAAGGGTTTGTTTTAGAGTTTTAGAATTATGGTATTACTCGTAAGAGTAATTTATTAATTCATTAGTTAATTATGCATACAAATACCTAGACAGGAGTCTAGGAGTATAAACAATATATATAAAGCATACAATAAGTAAAAGGGCCGATCGAATAGACTCAGCCGCATGAGTGCTCTGGTTGAATGAGGTTACTGCCGAAGGAATGGGTCCCGACCGAACCACATAACCTGCAAAGGAAAGGTGGGCCGAACTAGCATGGCCGAAGGGAATCTGGCCGACCGAAGCAACTTGGGCCGACAGAATGAACTGGCCGACTGGATGATGGGCCGACCGAACGATGGACGAGCGACTGATGACTCCTTCGGCAGTTTGCCTTTCGGCCGAATGATGTTCAAGGGCCCATTCGGCTGGTCAAAATTTCATGGCTGCCACTATCATAAATCGTGTTTAGGGCTAGATCATAGTGTCCCCTTTGTTCCTACACCATTCTAACAAGGTTTTGTGTAAATCCTAAGAGTCCAAGTGGAGTAAAACCGGCTATAGTGTGGCTGATCAAAAAGGATTTCAAAAACCCTAAAACCAAACCAAAAATCGATTTTTACCTCAAATATGTTGTATCCTAGCTTAGATCTGTTGTACTTTCAATTTTTTACGTGATGTAGTGGTCGTTTTGACAACAAAAACGTTCGATTTCGTGGAGAAATAAGGAAGTTGTGGCTACGGCTTCTAGAGAGAGAGTAGAGAGAGTGGGGTGAACGAAAATGAAAATGGGGGCTGGTAGGTGGTGGTTGTTGTGGTCATAAATGCCACATTAAATGGGTTAGAAATACCCGGTTATGTTCGGGTCTATTCGGTTTCGCTCGGTTTCGCATAAAACGTCGTTTTCGTTCCATTTTCGTAACGAAACTAAAACAAGAGTTCATAAAATTATTTTAGGTGGTAATTCCTAGTAAATTAACTAAATGTCTTCCATTTATTTTAAATTTTCAAAAATATTTAATTTACTGTTTAGAATCGAATCGCACAGTCGTCGCACGTTTTTGTTCGAATCGTCACCCGTACAAACACGACGATTACTATACTTTTCAATATGGTTTTCTAATTATTGGACATCATTCAGAACGTTAAACTTTCAGATATATTCGTACATATCGTCACCTACACGAATAAGCCGTCAATTTAGCATTCACGTAACGACATCCGTTGTTGTTTTGTTCTGTAAAGCCTTACATACGTTTATACTTAATAAAATCCTAACAAATAATCACATGATGGTTCTGTATTTCTAGATTTACCATCTGACTGATGAACCATAGTTCTGAGCTTTGTTCTCTGAATTGATTCGGAGTTTGTTCTTTGATAGCATGAAATGATAATGACACATGATAAGAATCTGACATACAATGAAATACATATAGTTTGTACCTGATTACTGTTTATATTACTGTTGAGATCACTGTTCTGGTACTGGTTCCGGCACTGATGTTACATAACAAAAGCATCAATTTATAAGATCTTGTGTTAAAGCAATGGAAAGTGTGTGTGTGTGTGTTTATATATATATTGTTTATTTATGTCGACTTGCATCTATCGAATGTATTTAAAATACATAACACTTTTATAACTCTAGTGTTTGAGTTTTCAGGTATTTAAAACATTTCAAATTACATAACATTTTTAGCTTACTATTATCATTTGAACCCATATATCAATACTTGACATTTGTTTACACATTCAAAACTTAATTAGTTAACGTTACTAAATAATACTATTGGATAAATTTTCAGTTAATAATATATGTATTCGTTACAAATATATCGATATCGATACACACTTGTTCCGTTAAACTTATCCGTCATTTATTAATCCGTATGTGTTTTACCAAAAATTAAGCCTTGTTAATTTATATGATCATTACTCATTTTTGCTTAATGTGTTCACGAGGTATAAATTATAATAACGCACGAGTCAAGGTTATATGATAATGATTGGAGTGCGGTTATACCTTTCGGGTTGGTTACGCGTACGCGAACTCGTTTTGAGAACCGGAAGCCCGATTTTTGAACCAATATATTTTCGTACTTGTTTTTGCATCACGAGTTCATCTGAGTACAAATTTTCTATTGATGAACACCTTCGTCTACGATTGACTGTTTGACCAGCTTTGACCAAGCGTTGGTCATGATTAGAGTTGTCGTGAACGACCCGAACGTTTCTCAAAACTCCTAGATCGGGTCAACCGCTTCTACCATGGTAGTTAACAGCTTCTTTTAGCATCATATCTATAATACAAACCTGGATTCAAACAAAAGTTTTATAGATCTAAACAATCTGCACAAGATTAACCGATTCAAGTTATCGAAGCTCATAACTCACATCATTTTGGTCTTTCATTTACTAATCCGAGGGAGAAACGAGCACCTTGACAACACCACCCACGCTTGTGGTGGTTATTTTACAGTTTTGAGCAGGCTTAAGCCCCAAGTCGAGCACACCGGCACCCAAGCAACATCTTTGCTGCTGTTACATATATCAAGAGGATGGTCGCGATTTGAACAAGGAGCTGGAGTCGCTGGGGAGGAGAACCAGCAGCTTCTCCTTCTTTTAATTTTTATGCGACTAAGTTCACACAAAGACAGCTGATTTTGGTGTTGTGATTGGTTAGGCCCAACCGGTCAGAGGCCTCACGAGCAGACTCGCTTGGTCGGAGATGAGTCGGTCGTGAGGAGGTTTCCAGAGCCGCCGTGAAGGAGGCTAGTCAATTCCGTCTTTTCTCTGTTGTTGTGGTTTAACAAGCAGCACACATACACAAATTTGGTAGAAGCTCGACCGACGAGGATGAAACCAGACTCCCGTTCTCTTGTCTGTCGCACCAACGAACACACAAATACCCGCTGCTGGGTTCTGCAACTGTCAGAATGGTGAGAGGAGTTGAGGTCCGTCTGGGAGGTGATGATGGATAGGGATGAGCCGCAGGTGGTGGCCAGAGGAAGGGCTCGCCGGTGGTGTGGCCGGACATGATGGTGGCTTGCCGCTTTTTGGCTCTTGCTCTCGACCAAAGGAATTTACACACACTAGTGTGTGTGTTTTGTGTATTATGGCTGGACCAAAATGAAAGGAAAAAAAGAATGACATGCTTTTATACTTAGGGTTTTGGGGTAGGTAGAGAAACTCTAGGTCAGTCTGTATCGCGTATGAACCAAGTATAGCTTGCGTATTAAGTCTGTACGAGTCATCTATCACTACCGATTATTACTGGCTTCGTGACTGAAACATGTTAAAAATAACAAGAAAAAATCTCTTAATATTAATTCGTCGAATAATAATAAATCTGGCGTCTAGACGGTTCAGAAAAATTAACACTGTTTGTTTAACTGTTTATTCATTTTAAACCATATCCTAAATTTGAGTTTCATATAATTATAAACTTTAATCATTTATTTTTATTTTTTCTTTCGCAAGCATCAACAATTAAGAACCAATTCATTAAGAAATGTTTGTAGGTTTTAATGGTTTAATTTTATAGATCGGGCCCTTGTTTGGGCCTCAGTTCTTAGTGGGCCTTATTGGGCTTAGCTGGGCCTAGCTCATTTGGTTCGGTTAATAATACATTTGTTATCGAATTTCGACATTTGTTAGAACCAGCTATAAAACGAATGTATATTTAAGATAACTTAGTATTTCACTAGTCTTGCTTGGTACTTTTTCTTATAAATCGTTGGTAGAGTGATATCTTTTATGATGGTTTATTAATCCAAGATTCAAAATGTAAAAGCAATTTTGATAAAAATATGTAATTTAGGATTCTAGGATGCCCATTTTTTCAAAGCTATACTTGTTTCACATGTTGTGTATAGTTATTGAGTTATTATGCATTTATATGGTCAATATGTTAGGTAAGATATTGCCATCTCGTGCTGTTTTATGTTAGCTGCATTTACTTCTAGCTATCTACTCTTCTTGTTAACACTTTGTTGATCTGTACTTGTAATTTGCTTACATATAATATGCAACATCAGTGTCTGAAAAGTAGTTCAGAACAATAGATTGTACATTAAATCAGGTACGGAACTATGTGTAATGATTGTTATGTGAAATTAATATGAAACTATTACAAAACAATTACGAAACTATTTCAGAACCATTGTGTGAAATTAGGGTTTAACAGTCATAATTATATCTAACAATGCGAATCAGTTATGTGCATGTTAGTTAGGACATTATTATGTATAAACGTATGTGAGACTGTATAAATCAAAACAATAACGGACGTCGTTACGTGAATAATAAACTGACAGTGTATTTGTGTGGCTGACGATTAGCACGAATATATATGTGAGTTTAACGTTTTGAACGATGTCTAATGATTAGAAAATCAAATCTGAAAGTATAGTCATCGCCGTGTTCGTACGGGTGACGATCTGTATGAATACGCGCGAAAATAGTATGATTCAATGAAACAGTTAAATTAAATGTTTTCGAAATTTTAAAAATAAATAAAAATTATTTTGTTAATTTATTAGGAATTACAACCTAAAATAATTTGAAAATGTCTACTCTAGATAACGTAACGTTACGTTACGCGAATTTAGGGAAACGACACGTTTAAGTGAAACCGAGCGAACCCGAACACACCGAACTATAGAAACCCTTGAAACGACATTAAATATCATTTAATACACTCACCAACCCTTTCTCTCACTAAAAATCCGGTACTCTCTCTCTCTCTTCACTTTCTCTCTTTAAATTTAAACTCAAATCACTCAATTCTTAACTGAATTGAGTGATTTCGGTGTCAAAACGACCACAACAACGCGTAGATCATGAAAGTACGAAGAAGCGGAGATTTGGATCAATAAAATCGAGGTAAAACGAGGAAGAACATATGGTTTTGCGGGTTTTTCCCGTTTTCGGTGACTAGCAATTTTCCAGCCGATTCTAGGCCTTCTAAACGCTTAGGATTTCCACAAAATTGGGTTAGGAACTCGAAGAACATTATGATTAAAGAATGGAAGGGTTGGGAAAGGCTGGAACCTGGAAAAGTGTTAGAATCGACAAAAGAAACTTCAACCAGCATAGTATCGATGGATGAGGTTTTTTAGCAAGTTCTTACATCGAAACTACTAATCTCGATGGGCTAATCTCGACGGAGTCTGGTCGAACATATTATTATTGATGCCCTCCAAAGTCTGGACCACTAAGGGCCATCGATACTAGTAGTATCAATAGTTTAGGGTCTGTCGAACTTAAGGCTGTCGAAACTACAATATCTGCAGCATGGTTTTGGGTTCCATCGATACTATCCTCAACATGGCCATCGATACTAACCAAGATCCTATCGATACTAGTTCATTTTTGTAATCCAAGTATTCTAAGCTTGGAATCAACTCAAAACAATCAAAATCGAAGTCAAGGATCTGGTTTGAACATGGGTATGTCGGGTGGGAACACTAGGGTTTGTTCGGGAGTTAATCGACTTAGAATTTCATCGATACTAAGTATTATGAAAACTAAAGATCTTCTCAACTCTTTTAACTTATAATTTTAGGCTTTACAAAGTAAATGAGCCTAAATTCAATGAGTTTTGTCAATTAACACAATATATTTTGATATAGTATTGATAGAGTTCAAAATCGGTTGACCAAGTGTTAACCAAAACCTATGATTCATCGATACTAACTAAGTAAATTTATAAACTAATAAACTAAGTTTAATTGGTTCTCCACATCAAGTTAAATACATGAAAAATGATTTCGGGTCACAAAAGAACGAGAACACAATACATACAAAGTGTAATGTGTGTTGATCTTATGTTGTCAAAATCCAACACTTACAAATTCCATATTGTGATTAACAAAATTATGGTATTCAAATAGAATATTCTTAGTTGATTATCAATTCAAGAAGGAACAAAATCAAAGGTGTTAACAAAGAATTGTACAAGACCATGGTGATTAACCTAGATAGGTTAACTCAAGTTCTAACATGTAGAACTTAATGTTTTTCATAATATAACTTAGATTTTATTAAAACATAATATCTAATAACATGTAACCATAATTTAATAAAAATCATCATAACTTGTTTTATTAAAATATTGTAGAGTTATTTAACGGATTCTTCTATCAAAATGAATTTAACTTTTATACTTTAAATAGAATGTTGTGAATGATGATTTACTAAATAATTATGTCTTTAAATATCATAAACCTTATGCAAATAAGGTTAAGTATTAATTGAATTTATGGATAGGGGTGTAAAAGGGTATGAGTATTAAGAATATATATAGAAATCATAGTAAAACAGTAGAAAAGTCATAGGACACTTAGTTGCACACGATGACCAAACCCCTATCCTAATATACTAAATATACTTATAGTATAAAAATCTTAATAAATAAAATTAGGTGTTGAAGCCACATAGTCTACCACAAACGAGCACGTGTATTTCTTGGTTGATTCACAAACACTACAACACAGGTTTTGTAAACGTTTTGTTTTATAAATGCGGGGCTGAGAAGCATGCGTAAATTATTTTCTTTTGACTATATTTTACATAAATTCTTTAAATTTCTCTATTTTTATGTATGTATAAATGTTATCCTAGATCATGTATAGGTAAGTTTTACGCAGGTTTCATAAAAGATTATTTACTTATATAATAAGTGGATGATTATCTCATTTTCAAGTAAACATTTCGACGAATCATGTAAACATATTCATCGAATCAATTAAACATTTTCAACGAATCAAAGAATCATTTTCAATGAATCAAGTATTCAATGTTCAACGAACCTAGTGTTCAATGATCAACGAATCAAATGTACAATTGTTCAACGAATCAAGTATTCCTTGTTTAACAAATCAAGTACATTTTTCAACGAATCTAGTACGAATAAAGAACGAATCAAGAAGGAATCTAGACGAATAAAGAACGAAACAAAAAACCTATATTTCAAGAAGTCCTAGCTAGACATTTTGATTTATAGGCCACATGTTTGATGATATTTACAGAATCGCCTACCCGTCTAAGAACCTTTGATTGCTAGACTAGTCTACTCGAGTTGACCAAGGCCCAATCATTAGGACTTAGTTTTAATTAAATGTTTATCTATTTACTTATTTAAGCTTTTTAATTATTTGTTCAACATTTGCTATGGGACCATGGCTGTGTGATGAGCTTAAGGATCCAAGAGAGTTTCAAGTTCAACGAATCCAACGAAACTAGTGTGATGAATGGTAGGGGTGAAACGCTTAATTATCATTAACAACAATATCATAGGCGGGTCAATATGTGGTGGGCTGGCGGTAAGCTTGACCCTAAGCATGCCCTATATATAAGCATACTTGACTGAAAAGGATAGGTGGTTGTTAGTGAGGTTAAGGTTGTCGTTTCGGATGGTCAGGGTTGTCATTTCAGTGTATTGGGTGAAACGCTTAATTATTATTAATAAGAATACTCTATTTGGTTTGGTACATGTGAGGTTAAGTTTGTCACTTGTCTGGTTTGTTTAAAATCATTTTCAATAACAAAACTATATGAACTCACACCATGTGTTGACTTGATCTTTTTGAATGACTTCTCTGGTAACGAACATGTTTAAGCTTAGGAGTTCGTGCTATTACTAGGATGCCCGAATAGAGGACCTAGTATTTTGGATGTGCATACTTTTGAACATCAACATACTAATCATTTTTGTATATTTTGTGCAGATACAAGATAGATAACTTATGATTCTTTTGGTTGGTTTACATTGTTAAATTATGAAACATATCTGATGTAATTAAACTTTGTAATTGTATTTCATTTTTTGTTTTTCTCATTTTATATCATGTACTATGGAAACAATCTGATCACTGCGATTATCAACCGATATGGCGCCCTAGGACCATTCTGCCCAACGGGAAAGTCTATCCAGCCCGCCGTCATGGCGTGTGATAGATTGGTATCAGAGCCATGGTTATAGAGAAATATAGGTCATTTTCTTTAAACGGTTAGGCCTTGACTATAACCTAGGGACCCTTCATGTAGAGAACTTAGGTATTAGGAACTTACTTGCATGGTGTCTTCTGTATTCGATCATTGCACTAACCGATTTTCTTTCCGTTGTGATCAGAATGCCGCCAAGAAGACCACCATCTCATATGCCTCCACCTCCTCCTCCGCATACTCAACCTCCCAATTGTGAGTTGGATGCAAGGACGATTGCATTGGCCACCTTGTTGACCATTCAACTGAAGTAGGCGATTCAAGACCTGATCAACAAGATACAAGGGAACAGTAACAACACTGCGCACTCATCACGGGAAGCTAGTGGCAACACTGGCACTGCACCAGACTCCTCCTACAAGTCATTCGTAGGATGTAAACTGAAATGTTTTAGCGGTACTAAAGGAGACGTTGGATTAATCTAATGGATTGAAAAGATGGAGACTACTTTGGACATTAGTAGTTGTCCAGAGGACCATAAAGTTTGCTATTATGCAGGATCATTCAACAAGCGACCTTTGATATGGTGGAACTCCTAAATTACGGCAAAGGGAAGAGAAGAAGCACTGGTGATGCTATGGGCGGATTTCAAGATTCTATGGAGGAATGAGTTCTGTCCTAAAAACGAACTCCAAAGGATGGAAACCGAACTGTCTAACCATGTGATGAAAGGAGCTGACCGAATGGGTTACACTACCCGCTACCATGAGCTGGTAGCTTTGGTACCAGAAATGGTTCCAACACTAGAGAAACTGATAGACAGATATGTGGGCGAATTACCCGCCTACATTCAGAGCTTGATTATTGCAACAAGCCTTGTAACTTCGGATTCAGCTATCAGCTTGTCAGCTAAACTTAATGACGTGATGGTTGCTTCTGGAACACTTAAGAAGGAAGCAGACATAGGAAAAGCTAACGATGGACCACCCAAGAAACCCGATCATCATCCCAAAAAGAAACGGAAGGTCATCAAGAACTACACGATGGCCATCCCACTCAATCAAGTTGCAATTGCACCACAAAACCTTAACAAGAAGCAGTACACTGGCATATTTCCTTTGTGTGCCAAATGCCAATATAACCATGCTGCTAACACTCCCTGCAAACACCGCACCAGATGTGGAAGAAAGGGCCATTAGGTCCAACACTGCAGGATGGCACCTGCTCAAGAAGTGGCTGCTTTAGCTCTCCCTCCACCCAACAATCCAAACCACAACACTTGGGGATGCTACAACTATGGTGAAGTTGGCCACTACTCAAGAAACTGCCCGAAGTGGATACAGTCGGCAGTTCCAGCACCCCGTGGAAGAGCTTTCGCATTAGGAGCTCCAGCTACTCGTCAAGACCCGACCACTCTTACATGACTTTCATGCTTCTGTTTTATTTGACATGGATGCGGATTAGAGTTTTATCTCGTCCGACTTTGCATGCAAATTATGTCATATTCTGGAACAATTAGGCTCCCCTTATACTATAGAAGTAGCTGACGGTAAACAAGTAACAATGCACATAATTCTTAGGAACTTCCCATTAGTATTGAATGATCAATTATTTGCCATCGATTTAATACCAATGGAATTGGGTAGCTTCGACATCATTATAGGAATGGACTGGTTATCCCTTAACCTGGTTGAGATAGTCTATTCCGAAAAGCTACTTCGGATACCAATGACGAACGACCAGGTGATAGAAGTATGAGGGGACAAAGCAAAACGTAGTGTCAAAATCATTTCTTGCATAAAGGCACGTAGGTGTTTATGGAAGCGGTGCGTAGCTTTCCTAGCTCACATGCTGGAAATGGAGGTACACACGATCAAGATACAAGACATGCCAGTATTGAAGGAGTACCCGAATGTCCTCCCTGACGATCTACCGGGATTACCACCGGCACGACCGGTAGAGTTTTGCATTGACTTAACTCCAGGAGCAACTCATGTAGCTAAATCTGCTTATAGCTTAAAACCTTCTAAGATGCAGGAATTGTCAAACTAGTTGCAAGAACTATCAGATAAAGGTTTCATCTGACCGAGCTACTCGCCATGGGGAACTCTGTGCTTGTTCGTGAATATAATGATGGATCCTTTCGGATGTTCATAGTCTACAGAGAGCTGAACAAACTGACTATCAAGAATCGGTATCCATTGCCAAGGATTGATGATTTGTTTGACCAATTACAAGGAGCACGGTACTTTTCGAAGATCGATTTGCTTTCGAGTTACCATCAACTGAGGATTCAAGACTAAGATATTCCGAAGACGGCCTTTCAAACAAGGTATGGGTATTACGAGTTCATAGTGATGCCTTTCGGATTGACCAATGCACCAGCGGTTTTCATGGACCTCATGAACCGTGTGTGATAGCCGTACTTAGATCAGTTTATTATTATCTTTATTGGCGGCATACTGATTTATTCCAAGATTGAAGCAGAGAATGAGCAACATCTCAGCAAGATCCTGGAACTGTTAAAGAAAGAAACTCTATGCCAAGTTCTCAATATGTGAATTTTGGCTCAGAGAGGTTCAGGTCTTGGGGCATGTGATTAACAGTGAAGGTATTCATGTAGACCCTGCCAAGATCGAGGCGGTTATGAACTGGGATATTCCGACGACACCTACGGAGATACTGTCATTTCTGGGTTTGGCAGGTTATTATTGAAGGTATATCTTGGACTTTTCTAAGATGGCTATGCTACTCACAAAGATAACTAAGAAGAGTGAACTGTTTGTTTGGGAGCAGAAACAGGAAGATGCCTTCCAAACCTTGAAGCAGAAGTTATGTTATGATACAATATTATCTCTCCCAGAAAGTATGGTTGACTTTGTAGTTTATTGTGATGCTTCCCATCAGGGACTCAGATGTGATGAAACAAGAAAAAGTTATTGCGTACGCATCAAGACAATTGAAGATACACGAGAAGAACTACACAACACATGATCTGGAACTGGGAGCAGTATTCTTCGCATTGAAGATTTGGAGACATTATTTATATGGCACCAAGTGTACCATATTTATTGATCACAAGAGTCTATAAATTATCTTTGTTAAGAAAGAGCTCAATATGCGACAACGATGTTGGGTTGAACTTCTGAATGATTATGACTGTGTGATCAAGTACGATCCGGGCAAAGAAAATACTGTAACAGATGCTTTAAGCCATAAGGAACGGGTCAAACCCTTGCTTGTAAGAGCAAAGGGAATGACGGTGTAGACGACTCTATGTGACAGAATCCTACAAGCTAAACAAGAATCGGTGGACTGAGGGAATATGAAGAAAGAACTCGATTGTGGAGCAGAAAGGCAATTCAAGAATAAACGGGATGGAGTTATCTACTATTAGGATCAAGTCTGGATTCCTGCGGTAGATAAACTGAGGAAACTCATTCTTTATGACGCGCACAAGACCTGATACTCGGTGTACCTGGGCTCTGATAAAATGTACCAAGATTTACGGGGATTTTATTGGTGGCCGGGAATGAAGAAAGATATAGCTGATGACCCATATGTGATGGTAGCAGAAGTTGATAAGGTGTTTTATGTAGTAGATCCCAAGCATAAAAATTGGGAGGTCGTATGACATGCAAAAGTAAGAGATGCATTTTATATGGGAAGTGTTGATGATCAAGTTGGCCTTTATTCAAATGATTGCACATTTAACGTGCCTAAACTGCATACGATTGGGGATGAAGGTGACGATGGCATAAACATTACGCCCGAGATGGAACATGTTCTAGATTTTGAAGAAGATGATGATGACACAATTATTGTTTGATTATTTATGATTATTTTTTCTTAAACCTTAATTTAGTTTAATTTTCATAATTTACCAATTATATTTGTGTTAAATAATGATGTTTTTTATATATTCAAATGTGTTTAATATTGACGTTTTATGTCCCTATATATGTATGTGTATGCATTATATATGAGATACTTATATTATTTTTGATTAATAGTATGAGCAGACACAAGAAGCTGAATATCATTACTACAGACTCCAATTTGGCTCCTAAAGACCATGTTGCATCTAAAACTCAAGTTCTTCATAAGAGTGAAATGGAAGATGGTGTATCAAGTTCTCAAGAATTTCAGTCTACAAACTGTTTGGTTGAACATCTGAACGAAAATGCAGGATGACTATTTTACCCTTTTAAAGCATTTTTTAGTAATAATATAATTAATAAAAACAAAACAAGATAAAATTCAAACATTCAAATTACACAATAGTCTTTTTCATATTACACAATAATTTGGCCTGATTAGATTACTTTTTGCCTAACTAACTCAATTTTTTCCCGACAACGGATTAACATCACTGATTTTGTGAAATCATATCTCAAATCCCACTTACCAACTAGATTCGTCCCAATTCAATCACGCACTTCAAAATTGCCATTCAAATAACCAAGATTCTTTACTCTATAAACTTTGAGTTCGACCATGGAAGATTGGACCCACATCCACCACCGGATTCACGAGCCGGATGGTACTTAATCACACAGTCGTAATCATTCAGTAATTCAACCCAACGACGTTGTTGCATGTTGAGTTCCTTCTGATCAAAGATATGTTGTAGGCTTTTGTGATAAGTATATGACACTTGGTGCCATATAAATAATGTCTTCAGATCTTCAAAGCGAAGACTACTTTTCCCAGTTCCAAGTCAAGCATGGTGTAGTTCTTTTCGTGTATTTTCGACTGTCTTGATGCATATACGATGACCTTGTCTCGCTGCATTAACACGCAACCGAGTCCCAGATGGGATGCGTCGCAATACACCACAAAGTCCTCCGTACCTTCTGGGAGAGATAGGATCGGAGCATCACAGAGTCTCTGTTTCAAAGATTGGAACGCCTCTTCTTGTTCGAATTCCCAGAAAAACAATTAACCCTTCTGGGTTAATCGGGTAAGGCGCAGGGCTATTTTAGAAAAATTTGAAATGAATCTCCTGTAGTAGCCTGCTAAACCCAGAAACAACCATATCTCCGTCAGGATCGTAGGGGTGTTCCAGTTCTTTACTGCCTCAATCTTCGCAGGGTCCATGTGAATACCTCCACTGTTTATCACGTAACCTAGAATTGAACCTCTCGGAACCAAAATTCGCATTTCGAGAATTTGGTGTGGAGTTTCTCGACCCTCAACAGCTCCAGAATTTTCCTAAGATGCCGTTCGTGCTCCTCTTTACTTTTAGAGTAGATAAGTATGTCATCAATGAAAACAATAATGAACTGATCCAGGTATAGCCTACACACTCGGTTCATGAGATCCATGAAGACCGCGGGCACGTTTCTTAGGCCGAAAGGCATCACTAGGAATTCAAAATGTCCATACCATGTCCGGAAGGCTGTTTTCGGTATGTCTTCATCCTGGATTCGGAACTGATGATACTCGGAACGTAGATCTATCTTCGAGAAATAACATGCCCCTTGTAATTGATCGAACAAATCATCAATCCTCGATAATGGATACCGATTCTTGATGGTTAGTTTGTTTGTTCCCGGTAGTCTATTCGCAACCGAAAGGACCCATCTTTCTTCTTTACAAACAAGACCGGAGCTCCCCATGGTAAGTAGCTCGGTCGGATGAAACACTTATCCAATAATTCTTGTAGCTGATTTGACAACTCCTGAAGGGGCCAACCTATAAGGGGATTTGGCAACGAGGTTCGCCCCGGGAACTAAGTCAATGCGGAACTCCACTGGTTGTGCTGGTGACAAACCTGGTAGATCATCTCGAAACACTTCAGGATATTCCCCCACTACAGGCACCTCTTGTAGCTTAGTCTTGTCCCCCTTTTTCTCCACTACATGGGCAAGAAAGGGTACGCGTTGCTTTCATAGGCACCGGCGTGCCTTGATGCACGATAGGATCTTTAAACGTCCTACCATCTTGTCTCCACGTACTTCTATCACACCTCCATCCATCCCAGGAATGCGGAGGAGTTTATCCGCGTAGACGAGCTCCACACCATGTTTTGATAGCCAATCCATTCCGATGATTACATCAAAACTTCCCAGCTCCATCGGAATCAAGTCGATCTAGAAAGGTTGTTCGTTCAGGACTAACGAACGATCTTTAATCATGGTGTGTAATGAGATTAACTTTCCGTCGGCCACTTTTATGGTGTACATGGAGTCTTGTGGTGTCGCACGACCACCAATTGCATCTCCCAATTCAGAGGAGATAAAACTCCTATCGGCACCTGTGTCAAACAACATGGATTCAATAGGAACGTACCCGTGATGACATTTGGATCCTGTCGTGCAGCGGCTGCCCTCTGAGCGAACGCTCTTCCCCTTGCTGCAGGGTGTGTTGGGGGAATCCTTCTTGGAAAATTTCGAGACAGCCCTGGCTCGCCGCACGTGTAGCAACTATGGTTATCATTCAGGGGAGGAAGTGCAGGTGCGGTCGTCGGAGTTGGCTGTGTTGCCGGCTGAACCCTACAACCCTGAGCCCAGTGGCCCATCCTCCCACAGTTTGTGCATTGCCTGCATGGGGAGCCCAAAGCATGATGGTACTGGCACTTGTTGTACTGTGGTAAGGTTCCGGTATAGGGTTTGAGGTTTGGATTACCGGATGTTGCAGGAACTTGGTTGACAGGGGTTGCCATCACATACCCCTTCACCGTCTTTGTCTTCTTTTGACAGTATGGCTCCGGCTTCCTAGTAGGCTCGGTTGTGACTGGGGTAGGTTCATCCTTCAGAATCCCTGTCTGTACCATGATATCTATCAGAGACGAGGAGAGGGCGATTGCTGAGTCCAAGCTCGGAGGATCCGATGTAATGACTGAGTCCAAGCTCGGAGGATCCGATGTAATGACGTGGGTTCGGATACAGGGCGGCAATCCCTAATGTATTGATTGGTAAGCTTTTCCGGGGTCGGGAAGAGGCATGGGACCAACGATGTCATCTCATGGAAACGGGTGGTGTAGGCAAGGTGGCCCGCCCCGACCATTTCCAAACTCCACACTTGTTGTTCCTGTGACAATCCGACAATTCGCGGTTAACCTCGTTAAAAAAAATTAACAAAAAATGACTCGAATTATGTAAAAATCAAACTAGAAGGGTTATAATTAAACAAAACAATCTTTGGAATGTAAAATGTCAAAAATTAAACTTACAATTGAAGAATAAAGTTCAATTTTGACTTTGAGAGTCAAAATTCGAGTGGTTTATCAAATTAAGGTAAAAATTATCATCAATAGACAATCATAACCGAATTAAACCTGTTATAATCATCATTTTGATGATTATTAGCAGTACACATACGTTATTGGAACATTAAGTCGTCGAATTAAAGTCAAATGGTATCCAAGGGTTGTAACCGTTACCAAGTAGTATCAAAACCGCCAATTCGATTTCATCTCTCACAAATTGAACTTACAGAAGCTCCCATCGGCACCTTCAGAGCCTATTTCATACGACAATTCGGTCCCAACAATTACAGCTAGAAGAATTGATTTGGAGGGCCGAAACTCAAGCCATAAAGTCGAACTACAACAAATTGAAACCAAACCAGGTAAGAATCTAATTCAGCACATCCTAAAAGGTCCAACTAAGTGTTACCCCAAGATAATTCCAAGTTCTAATATTGAATTGATCAAGTTCTATTTCTAGGGTTCATCTTAAAAACGGTTTTGGGGGATTCGGTCAGAATGGGTTTAAAAGTTAAATCAAATAACACCATTAGTTTCAGAAATCTTCGACTAAGCTAACCCATGTGCCAATTTCATGAAGCAATAACGAATCGATTAAGTTCGATTGCTAGGGTTCTTGAAGAAAAATGGTTTGGGGGTTTTGATTCAAATGAGTTATAAAATCTAATTAAACAACACAGACATTTTCGTGATGTTTAAATGAATGAAAACCATGTATCAATTTCATGTAAAAGCAAAGAATTAAACGATTTCGATTTCTAGGGTTTGGTTGAAAAACCGAATTGGGGATTTTGATGAAATTGAACCTGAAAATAAAATTAACTATCACAGAGAGTTTCGAAATCCTCTTTATAATGAAAACCCTATGAATTTGTGTATTAACTAGCTCGAATTCGAAGCTACAGAGTCGAGGTTTAGGTCGGTTGAAACCGAATTCGTTTGGGATCGATCTGGAACTTTGAATTAGATCAATAATCAAATTAAATCAATAAATTGACTTGTTTAAATCTGTTAAACGAAAGCCCTCTGGTTACAAGTTCGATCGAGTTTGAATTTGAATTCAATTGCGAACTATTGGTTCGGTTTAATAAAAACCAAACGGAAACCGACCCTTTGTTATTTAAAAACATTTAAAATGGATTCTGTTAACAAATTTGAAACAGAGGAGATGGTTGGGAGTGTTTGTGTGGACTTGGAGGTCACGGGTTCGAACCCGGCCTCCACCTATTTTTGATTCTCGAACTATTTTTAGTATTTCTATCATAGTTAGTTCATTTTAACTCCGATTCGATCCACTCCAATTGCGTTGGAACCAGAATTGAATTCCGAATCTAACAAAACAATAAAATTTATGTTTCGACCTGAAATCGTAGTCGCGTACAAAAACGCGTGTTTAAACATAATCGTATATAAGTATACAATTTAAACGAACGAGCGTAAGTCCGTGCATGCTTTCGTATGTACGTTTCAAACAACTTGGTATACGTATGATGACACGTATGTGACCATAAACACAATTTCACGTTACGAATTACACAACGTTATTATTATAAAACAGATTCTTCGTAGAAGATTTCGTACGCGAGTTCTGAACACTTGATCGTTCTGTTTGCTATCAAAGGTGCGTACACGGCCCCTTTTCTTATTTTAACTGTTTTTGGGGGAGAAAACATGTGCAACAAACACTTTAGATACATATCACTTGCATGAATTAGCTGTTTACATTAAGTGCGAACATAGCGTTACAAGTCCTTACATATTTAACCGTTTAGTTTGCCGTAGTGCAAAGCGTGGTAGTTGAAGATAGATCTATTAGGTTTGACAAACCTTACTTGGTAGATTGTAGGTCTACGCAAGTGTTTGATTAGCCAATTCAAAGGTTACTATTGTTTGTGTTAGACAATAGTGGAAAGGCAAGCAACATTCTAACAGTCAGCTTCGGTGCCGACAGCTTATATAAATAGTACAAATGACTAGCTATCATGACGATGCGTGTGTGATTATGTTATCTGCAAACATTTTATTTCAAACAGTTGTTTCAAACATTTGTGATCAAACAAACCTGTGTATGCATCAACCTTTGTGTTGACTTGATTTACATGTTTTCTCAGGGCGTTAAGGTACAAGAACAAGCAAGCATGGACTAGGAGATCGAGTCTTATGCATATTTTACATTACAGTTGATTTGGATTTGAACGTTTGAGACATTATTATTGTAATTTACATTTTGCAAACATTGAGTTGTTTTACTTTTTACAAACGCTTCCGCAATGTTTTAAACTCTGAATTTTTCAATTAAGACCAAAGTTATGTGTGAAAAGCATATAGATGTCTTCGTTATGTCTAATGATCTGAGATCCTGGTTTGTCACGTCCCAAACGGTATGATTCCGTTAGTTGAAATTTGGAGGTGTGACAGATTGGTATCAGAGCCATTGGTTATAGCGAACTAGGTTTGCATTAGTAGACTTAGACTATAACTGTTAGACATTAGACACATTTGTTTATACATCTGAGTTTTGCTTAGTATTTACATATGGTATTATGTAACAGATTTGGCAGCACCATCACCACCGCACGTGATCGTACTTGAGGACGAGGAGCCTGTAGCTCCAGCATTTCAGGATTTTGAGGAGGATCCGGAGGAGGATCCCGTGGAGGACTCAGACGAGGATCCAGAGGAGTATCCTGAGGAGGAAGACCTAGAGGAGGATCCTGAGGAGGCACCGTAGGAGGACCCACAGGAGGCTCCTGAGGAGGATCCTGCTGAGGAGTCATCCGACCGTATGCCACCTACATTTCGTGCCTCTAAGAGGCCACAATTTGAGTCTGATGATGTTGCCCAACTGACCTGGGAGTCAAAGTGGGCTAATGATAGGATCGAGCACATCGTGCCGGAGCTCAGAGATGTGAACGCTCGATACGCAGAGCTTCGTAGTGTAGTCCAGGGGATGGAGTCTCACATCGTACATCTGACTACACGAGTGCAGGAGGAGGAACATCGAGCTGACATCGCTAAGGGGAGGTTGATTGCGTTGGATGAGCAGTTTATATCTGACGCAGAGGAGGAAGAGGAAGAGGAGGAGATACCAGCACAGGATGTTGATTCTGATGCTGATTCTACTATTGAGGATGCCTGATTTTTTTATTATTTTAAACCTAGAACGGGCGGGTTGTGTCCCTGTATTAGATGTTTGAAACATTATGTTTTGATATTGAAAGCATTGTAATCACTTTGAATTATTATCTATTGGAAAGTTATTACTTATTGCCAATAGTTGTGTTAAATCATATAGTTACATGTTTGTTTGTTGTATTGTTTACACATTTCACATTAGACTTTGATAAATCTCTAACACTCATTCTAACTATGAAGATTATGGCTGTCGAAGAACATACATATGACAGTTGCTGAGCTGAATGATCTGATCAACAACAGGGTCACGGAGGCTATCGCGAACTACACCCAGACACACAGGACAGGACCACATGGTCCAGCAGGGGGATTGGTGAACCCACAGGTGTGCACGTTCAAGACGTTCTTGGACTGCAAACCTCATAATTTCAAAGGAACGGCAGGGGCCATTGGACTCCTTCGATGGATTAAGAAAGCAGAATCAGTATTTGAAATGTGTAACTGTCCGGAGGAAAACATAGTCAAATATGCTACGGGAACTTTGGAGGGTCTAGCAATGACCTAGTGGACTCCAATGTTCAAACTTTGGGATTGGGAGAAGCTAATGCCTTAACCTGGAATGGGTTCAAGACATTACTGCAAGAAGAATATTGCCCTCGCAGTGAAATGCAGAAGCTGTAAGAGGAATATTGGCACCTGAAGATAGAGGGATCTAATATCGAGGAGTACACTACTCGATCACATGAACTAGCCAAACTCTTACCTCACATGGCTACTCCACCAAGTAAGTGGATTGAGAGGTACATTAGGGGACTAGTGCCTCAGATCCAGGGGTTAGTCACTTCTGCAAATCCCACCATTATTCAACAATCTGTTCGGTTGGCGCATCAACTGACTTATCATGCAGTTCTACAAGGAACTCTGCCTAAACGAACATCAGCTACTAAAGTGGGAGACCACAAGAGGAAGTGGGAAAGCAGCAATTCCAAGAATTTCGGCCAACAATTGTTTCAGCAGAACCGTAAGAAGGATTCAACCAAAACTTATCACCATTCGAACAGTGGTCAGCAATCATCTGGGGGGTATATTGGTAAATACCCAACGTGCAACAAATGTGGATTCCATCATGTCGGGAATCAGTGTGATAAGTACCAGTGTCAACGGTGCGGTAAAGCGGGTCATGCAGCTAAAGACTGTCGTGGGGAGCTGCAAACAAACTCCACCAATCAGAACAATAATCAAAAACGGTGCTACGAGTGTGGCAAGCTGGGGCATTTCAAGAAGGATTGCCCACAACTCAAGAAGGGCGGGGCTAACGATACGAATGGCAACGGTAATGGCACCAACAACAACAATGGTGCTAAGGGCAGGGCATTCGTGATTGGAGGACGTCAAGCACGGGAGGATCCCAACATTGTTATGGGTACGTTCCTCTTGAAAAATCACTATGCCTCTATGCTATTTGACACTGGTGCAGACCGGAGCTTTGTATCTAGTACCTTTCTAAGTTGCTAAATATTAGTCCTATTGCCTTAGAATACCCATACACTGTAAAACTAGCGGATGGCAAGTTAATTTTAGTAGAACATATCCTTAAGGGATGTATGCTTGACTTGATGGGTCAAACACTGGAAATTGATCTTATGCCTATCACTTTAGGCAGTTTTGATGTAGTCATTGGCATGGACTGGTTGTCGAAACACCAGGCTGAAATAGTATGTCATGAAAAGATTGTCCGTATACCTATTCCACATGGAGAGACATTGTATGTACAAGGTGATAAGAGCAGTATGCCACTACGTCTCATATCTTGTATGAAGGCACATATATGTCTGCGTAAAGGTCATACAACAATTATAGCACTTATAACTGAGAAGCCGGTAGCTGAGAAGAAGATCAAAGACATCCCAGTAGTTTGTGAATTTCCTGAAGTGTTTCCAGAAGACCTACCGGGATTACCGCCTATCAGATAACTGGAATTTTGAATCGACCTTACACCAGACGCAACACCGATAGCTAGGGCGCCTTATCCACTTGCACCATCTGAAATGCAAGAGTTGTTGGATAAGGGCTTTATACAACCTAGTTTTTCACCACGGGGAGCTCCAGTCTTATTTGTCAAGAAAAAGGACGGGACTTTTCGTATGTGCATTGATTACCGGGAACTGAACAAGGTTACCATCAAAAACCGGTATCCGTTACCTAGAATTGACGATCTGTTCGATTAGTTGCAAGGTTCGAGTTACTACTCGAAGATTGATCTCAGATCGGGTTACCATCAACTCAGAGTCCAAGAGGAAGACATTCCCAAGACAGCATTCAGAACGCGCTATGGCCATTGCGAATTCTTGGTCATGCCATTTGGGTTGACAAACGCTCCAGCAGTATTCATGGATCTCATGAATCGAGTTTGCAAACCTTATCTTGATAAGTTTGTCATTGTTTTCATCGATGACATTCTCATCTATTCCTAGACTGAGGAGGAGCATGCTGAACATCTTCGATTGCTGTTAGAATTACTGAAATAAGAACAATTGTACGCTAACTTCTCAAAATGTGACTTCTGGATGCGAGAAGTTCAATTCTTGGGTCATATAGTCAATGAAAAAGGCATACATGTTGATCCAACAAAAATCGAAGTGATTAAGAATTGGGAAGCACCAAAGACCCCTACCGAGGTACGACAATTCCTAGGTTTAGCGAGTTACTATCAACGATTCACTGAGGGTTTCTCAAAGATTGCTCAACCACTTACTGCCCTTACTTACAAAGGGATGAAGTATAACTGGACGGATAAACAAGAAGCTGCATTCCAGCTATTTAAACAGAAACTCTACAGTGCACCGATTTTTTCCTTACCGGAAGGAACAGAAGACTTTGTCGTGTATTGTGATGCATCTACCCAGGGTTTGGGATGTGTGTTGATGCAACGTGATAACGTGATTGCTTACGTGTCACGACAACTGAGACCACACGAAAAGAATTACACTACTCATGACTTGGAGTTAGGAGCAGTGGTATTTGCCTTGAAAATTTGGAGACACTATTTATATGGAACCAAGTGTACCATTTACACTGATCATAAGAGTTTGCAACATATCTTTGATCAGAAGGAGCTCAATATGAGACATCGATGGTGGGTTGAGTTGTTGAACGACTATGAATGCGCAATCAAATATCATCCGGGGAAAGCTAATGTGGTAGCTGATGCTTTAAGTAGAAAAGACACAACATCAACAAGACGGGTTCGTGCACTTATGATGACGATACATACTGACTTACCTGACAAGGTACGCAGTGCTCAGCTTGAAGCCTTAGAAAAGGATAACTTGGAACAGGAATCCTGACGAGGAATGGAAAAACAATTGGATGTCATGCCTGACGGAACTCGTTGTTTCATTAATCGACTTTGGATACCTTTGCGTGGTGGTTTAGGGGAACTCGTGATGGATGAAGCGCACAAATCAAGATATTCAGTCCATCCAGGATCAGACAAGATGTATCATGACTTAAAGGCACTGCATTGGTGGCCTCACATGAAAGCCGATATTGCTAAGTACGTTAGCAAATGTTTGACTTGTTCGAAAGTCAAAGTTGAATATCAGAAACCATCTGGTTTATTGCAACAACCATAAATACCGATGTGGAAATGGGAACGGATTTCGATGGATTTCATTACTAAGTTACCCCGTACACCAAGTGGCTGTGATACGATATGGGTAATTGTTGATCGATTAATGAAATCTGCATATTTCTTGGCAATTAAGGAAACAGAAAAAATGGAGAAACTGACTCGCATTTACATCAAGGAAGTGGTAGCGCGTCATGGCGTGTCAATCTCTATCATATCAGATCGGGATGCCCAATTCACTTCAAACTTTTGGAAATCACTCCATAAGTCCTTGGGAACTCGTTTAGACATGAGTACCGCATATCATCCACAAACTGACGGTCAGAGTGAACCTACAATCCAAACGCTTGAGGACATGTTACGAACTTGTGTCATTGATTTTGGTGATTGCTGGGAAAACCACTTACCATTAGTGGAATTCTCTTACAACAACAGTTATCATACGAGTATTCAAGCGGCACCATTTGAAGCTTTATACGGTCGTAAATGTCGTTCACCGGTTTGCTGGGCTGAAATTGGTGACAGACAAATAACAGGACCTGAACTAGTGCACGAAACGACTGAGAAGATTATACAAATCCGGAACCGTATGGCAGCGGCCCGGGATCGGCAGAAGAGCTACGCTAACAAACGTCGTAAACCATTGGAATTTCAAGTAGGAGACCGAGTTCTTCTAAAGGTATCGCCTTGGAAAGGTGTGATACGATTCGGCAAGCGTGGGATGCTTAGCCCACGTTACGTAGGACCTTTTGAGATCCTAAAAAGGATTAGTCCGGTAGCGTATCAACTCAAATTACCGGATGAACTCAATGAAGTTCATGACGTCTTTCATGTTTCGAACTTAAAGAAATGTCTCTCTGATGAGACGTTGACTGTACCACTTGAGGAAATACAAGTGGACGAATAGTTACGGTTCATCGAAGAACCAGTTGAAATAATGGACCGAGAGGTCAAACAACTCAAACAAAGCAAGATTCCGATAGTCAAAGTCCTGTGGAATTCAAGACGTGGACATGAATTCACATGGGAAAGGGAAGACCAAATGATGAAGAAATATCCCCATCTGTTCAAAACAACAACAACGAACACTGAGAAGGTACATTTAATTTCGGGACGAAATTTCCTTCAACAAGGGGATGACGTGATGCTTCACACATCAACACTTAAAATTTCAAACTGTAAGCACAAACATTTTACGCAATTGGTTTTGTTACAAACATTTGTGCTACATTACATTTTATGTGCTACATTTCATATGTTACATGTTATGGTAGTACATAAATGACTAGTTTCAAACATTTGCTACGTGCGAGGTTACGTAGTACAAACGGTTGCGAACACTCACTAGGTGCAAGATTACATAACACAATATGATCAAACACAAACAGTCACAGTTAGGAGTACTAACTGGTGTGCACGCAAATAGTTACATAGAACGATCACAATTAGCTGTGATGTTATAAACATCAAACTTTGTGTGTGAGTACACACAAGCACACAGAATGATCAGACATCACACTTAGCTGTGATGTTATAAACATCAAACCTTGTGTGTGAGTACGCATAAGAACACAGAATGATCAGACATCACACTAACACGTACAATTTGAACCCACAAGTAGTTTCCTAACTACTTCTAACATCTAGCAATTTTCGGGACGAAAATTCCTTCAACAAGGGGTTGATGTGACAATCCGACAATTCGCGGTTAACCTCGTTAAAAAAATTAACAAAAAATGACACGAATTATGTAAAAATCAAACTAGAAGGGTTATAATTAAACAAAACAAGCTTTGGAATGTAAAATGTCAAAAATTAAACTTACAATTGAATAATAAAGTTCAATTTTGACTTTGAGAGTCAAAATTCGAGAGTTTTATCAAATTAAGGTAAAAATTCTCATCAATAGGCAATCATAACCGAATTAAACCTGTTATAATCATCATTTTGATGATTATTAGCAGTACACGTACGTTATTGGAACATTAAGTCGTCGAATTAAACTCAAATGGTATCCAAGGGTTGTAACCGTTACCAAGTAGTATCAAAACCGCACAATTCGATTTCATCTCTCACAAATTGAACTTACAGAAGCTCCCATCGGCACCTTCAGATCCTATTTCATACGACAATTCGGTCCCAACAATTACAGTGTAGATGCACTTAATGTCCCTAGTTCTATATTGTAACATTCATCATGTAAAATTCAAGTTATATTAATGGAAGTTGTCTTTCTATATTGTTCTTAATGTTTAATATTGATTATATGATTGGGTGATTTGGTTTATTGATTAATTGAGTATGAGTATTGCTCATTCGGCCGAATGACTCTTGAGTATGAAGTCATTCGCCGAATGAGAATAGAGTATGTCTATAATCAGCGAATGAGTCATTCGCCGAATGACTCATTCGACTGAATTACCTATTCGACAGAAGTCATTCGCCGAATGAGTTGTTTCGGCCTCTCATTCGGCCGAATGTCAGCTGCCTATATATACAAGTTCAAAATCATTTCAACCTTAACTTCTAAGAACCCTCATTCTTCTCTGTGTGCTCCAGTGTCAAACCCCTGAAGATTTGAGAGTTTCTTGCTGTCCAAGTTCGATTCATAGCTCGTGGTGTTCGATTCTCATTCAAACATTCATCTCTTACCTTCGAATCACCACGGTTGCTGTTGGTTTCGATTGGAAAACCCTGGAATAGGATTCCGCACTATTCCAGAGGCTGTAGAGCAGATCTCCATTGGAACCGGGTTGTTTCCGTGCTCCAAATTGGTCCTACAAAGTGGTATCAGAGCTTTGGCTCTTGATTCTGCTCAATTTCCAATCCAAATCTTCAAATCCTTGATTGTTCGTTCGAGATCTGCAAAAACCCTAAGCTTTTTGTCCTTAAAGTTACTGTTTCATTGCTAATCCGTGGATTTTTGTGGTGGTTTTGTCAAAACGTTTGTCCCAATTTGTTCCCCATCATCTCATGATGTTCTGTACCAAATTTGGTACTTAGAACTGGTCTAAATCTCAAGTTATCACGATTTTTGTTGCAAAAACCCTCAGATTGGCCGAATGTCAATGGCGGCCGAATAGTTTCAGCCGAATAACCCTTATTCGTCGAATAGCCACATTCGACTGTCTCATTCGGCGAATAGCCCTCATTCGATCTCTCATTCGCCGAATAGCCCTCATTCGATCAGTCATTCGGCGAATAGCCCTCATTCGATCAGTCATTCGGCGAATAGCTTCATTAGGTCAACTCATTCGCCGAATAGGTTCATTCTCTCTTCTCATTCGCCAGTTAGTCATACTTAATCTCTCATTCTCCGGTTCTATCACATTCGGCCCCCGACATTCGCCTTAAGGGTCTTCATTCGGCTATCATTCTGCAAATTTTTCTAAGTGTTGAATCTTGTCATTTCTGATTAAATGGAAGATTTAGCACTGATGGCGAACCAGAATCATCGTACTCAGACTTTGCTACTGACTGAGACTGAGACTGGAAATTCTAATAAAGCTCCAAAGTTGTTATCCTTAGACGATTATCCACACTAGAAGTATCGGTTTGAGATTCATATCAATGGAGTGGATACAAACTTATGGATGATGATCGAGGGAGGTTATCTGAGACCTCTGAATGAAGATGGAACTCCTATGCTAGTCACACGGATGACTGAGCCTCAGAGGAAGCTGTATGATTATGAGAAGAAAGCTTATGCTATTCTATCCCAGTCCATTGCCACTGTTATTTTTCATCAGTTCAGATAGTTTACCTCTGCAAAGCTACTGTGGGATGCACTGCAACAAAGATATGAGGGTAATGATGCTTTGAAGAGTATCAAGTCAAAGGCATTGAGAAAGGAATTCAATAGCTTCATGTATGTGGGAAATGAGTCACTGGATGAGATGATTGCCAGATTTTATCATCTTTTGAGTGAGTTATTCAATCATGAAGTCAAGACAACTACTCAGGAAAAGATCCAGTGTTTGGCAAATGCTCTACCTCCAAAGTGGGAGTCATTCTTGATGGTCCTCAAGCAGAATCAGATGTTGGCTCATATGGACATAAATGATTTTATTCAGAAGCTGAAAGAGCAAGAGATAGAGAACAAGTGGAAGGCAAAGAGAGTTGCCCAAGTCCAGGATCCATCGTTGTACTATTCTACTCCTACAGTTGAGAAATCATCTTCTCATGCTCCATTGAAGACATCATTTGTTTCTCAGACTACTGAAGCTCCATCATCTACTCAGATTCATTTTAGTCAGTCATCTTCTTCAACCAGCACTCAAAAGGAACATCATCAACCTGCTGCCAGTCTGAAAACAAATAATTTTGACAAAGTTACTATGGAGATTGCTAAGGAACACATGGGTCTTTTATCTACACTCGTCAGCTCGTATGATGGTTTAGTAGCTGGTCAGATTGGCAATCCTTATCTGACTAATGATGATTATTCTCAAATAGATCCCGATGATATGGAGAGGATTGATATTATGTGGGCTTTGGCAAGTGTTGTTCGAAGAGCAAAAGAGTTTGTAAAGAGAACGGGAAAAGACATCAATCTTAACAAAGAATCCAAGTTTTGTTTTGATATGGCTTCTGTGACTTGTTATAACTGTGGAGAAAAGGGTCACTTTGCTAGACAATGCAAGCAACCAAAGAAGACTGGAAACAAGAATCCGTTTCAACATCAGAAGTCCACTACTTCAAATCCAGAAAGGAGATTAGTTCCCATTGATTCTCCTACTCAAGCTAAATCTTCTTCTGCTAGCAAAGCTTTGATGGTACAACAAGATGAAGGGGTAAACTAGGACTTCAGATTCAATGCAGATCAAGGAGAACAAGACAAAGCTTGTGTTGCTGAAATTCAAAAGGTTGAAGATTACAGTGAGGAAAACACTTTGGAAGAAACAAAGATTAATGATACTGAAGCATCAAGTTCAGAGTCTGATAGCATGACTGATTTAGACACTCAGGAATCTGATGTTGAAATTGAAGACTCTTCTACTCAGTTTGCGTTGATGGTAAACTCTTCCGCTTCATCAGAGTCCGAGCAGGTATACACTGATTGTTCATCTTCACATTCAGAGTGTTTTAATTGTGTTGACCTAACGAGTAAGGTCCTTGCTTATCAGAAACATAATAGTGATTTGATGAATGATCTCGACTTGTGCATTGAGGCTAACAAAATTCTAAAATCTAATGAAAAAGATTTTCAAGCTAAAATTGATCTTTTAAATAGACAATTGCATGAGGCTGAGATCGCAGTGTTGAATAAGCAAGATGCTATAACTTCTTATCTTAATACCATCAATGAGATCAAGAAGAAGTTAGCAATAGTCGAGTGTGACTATGAGACCTTGGGACAAAAGCTCAAGAGCTATGAGAGCTCATCTTACATTATTGAGCATATGATCAGTAGGGGTACTGATCAACAGGGAAAGGGAAAAGTTAGCTATCAAAATTGTCCTCCACCTATCCTCAACGCCTTTGTTAATACACCAAATGACAAAGATGTTAAGGATTTTCAAGTCACTACTCCATTAGTAATAGATCCAACTGGACTATTTATTAATGAGGATTCCTCAAAATCTGAGAAATCTCGTGTGGATGGACTTGTTGAGGATTGGGTCTCAGATTCTGAGGATGAATCAGATGATTCATATGTCTCTACTCAGATTCAAGCCCCTGCAGTCATGAAATGTGACCCAATCTCAAATTCAAAGATTTACAAAGAATTGGGCTTTGTAAAAGCTTCTCAAGAGTCTGAAGCACAATGTGTTACCAAGTCTGCTTTTATTGGTAACAAAGGGACAAAAGGGTTGGGTTTTAATCAAGACAAGCTAAAATCAAATGTTTTTAAATCACATAAACAGTCTTTCTTTGATTTAGAACATTTTCATAAAAAGGGTGAAAATGTTTGTTTTGAGTGTGGTGCACCTGGGCACTTTGTTAGATCCTGCCCTCATTTGATTAGACCAAAGGTTGCACCACCCAGAAAACAAAATATGAATTTTGTTAAACCTGTGAGATCTGAGTCCAAATCATTTCTGACAAAACCCAAACAACCAAATCAGGTTAAATCTGTGGACAAGGGTAAAGGGAAATTGATGAACTTGAATGTTCTCAAGTCTGTTAATGTTGATCAATCTAAACCATCATCCATTTATCTGAAAAACTCTTTTGATAAACATGCAATCTGGAAAGTTAAAACATCTGAGAGTTCAATTCCACCCATCTCAGACAAGCCTATTTCAGATGGTAAATGGATTGATGTATGGATCCGAGACTCACTGGGTCAACCCAAGACTGTAAAGGCTTGGGTTCCCAAAGTGAACTGATTGTTTCATCTTTGTGCAGGTTGCTCCAAAAGCTGGTGTTAACAGCAATTGGATCGTTGATAGTGGGGCTTCCAGGCATATGACTGGTGATATCTCATTACTCACCAATGTGAATGCAGTTCGCGGTGGATATGTAGCTTTTGCTGGTGACAAAGGCGGGTTTATAACAGGAAAGGGAATTCTGACAAATGGGCAAGTTTCATTTGAAAAAGTCAGATATGTAAAGCAATTGGAAAATAATCTTCTTTCAGTGTCACAGATCTGTGACAAGGAGTATAAAGTCTTATTTGATGATTCCAAATGCTACATTCTTAAGCAAGGTGTGAAAATTCCTGAAGATTGGATCTTGATGTCTGCCCCAGGAAGCAAGACTTGTACGTACTCAATATGGCCACAGCTTCAACTACATCCTCCACAGCTTCATGTTTTATGTCAAAGGCAACAGAAAAAGATTCAATTCTTTGGCATAAGAGGATGGGTCATTTGAGTCTACGCAAGATGAACCACTTGGTACACAACAATCTGGTTGAGGGGGTCTGTCTGAAGAATTTCAAGCTGTCTGATGTCTGTGTATCTTGCAAGAAAGGCAAGCAAGTCAAGCCGTCTCACAAACTGATAAAGTTTCATTCAATCAATGTTCCTCTTGAGCTTCTCCATATGGATCTATTCGGTCCTGTAAATCGCAAAAGTATCGCTGGAGATCAATACTGTCTTGTCATCACGAATGAATATTCCAGATACTCTTGGGTTTTCTTTTTGAAGGAGAAATCTGAAACGTTTGAGTGCATTCAAGTGTTGGTTACCAAACTTGAATCACTTTATAAGCTCAAGATTCGTCAGCTTCGAACAGATAATGGAACGGAGTTCAAAAATCACAACATGGAAAATTTTTGTAATGCACGGGGGATTGTGCAACAGTTTAGTGCTCCATATGTTCCTCAAATGAACGGTGTTGCTGAACGTAAAAACAGGACATTGATTGAGGCTGCTAGGACCATGCTTGCTGATTCATCACTTCCGGTTCAGTTCTGGAATGAAGCTGTAGCAAACGCTTGCTATACATTGAACCGGGTTCTCATTGTGAAAAGACATGGGAAGACTTGCTTTGAACTGCTCCATAACAGAAAACCAAATCTTAAGTATCTTGAACCATTTGGTGCACCATGCACGATGCTTAAGAAACACGAGCAGGGCAAGTTCAATGAAAAGGTGGAAGAAGGTACTTTCTTGGGTACAGCACTCCAAATAAAAGAGTTTACAACACATCAACACATAATGTGGAGGAGTGGTACCATGTTGATGTTCAGAAATATTCTATGCCCCCACCTGGAAAAGGCCCAGATTGGATGTTTGATTATTCTGGTCTTTTTGATTCTTTCAACATGCCTCCCATGTATTCAGATGAAGATGTTGCAGTTCAGATGCTATATGATGCACAAAATGCACCTGAAGAACCAAAGCAACCTTCATCTGTTTCAACTCCTACAGCACAGACACATGATGACAGCTCAGACACAGACGACAACTCAGTTCCTCCAGTTGCCCCTGAACTTGCTGTTGACCATCTTGTACCAAGACTTGAGGATTTGAATCTGGATAATCTTGATCCACAGGTTGAAGTTCCCGCTCATCCTGTTAGACGAATCAATCGGATTCATCCTCAAGAAAATATTATTGGAAGTCCTTTGGATGGGGTCAAGACAAGAAATCAGCTTTCGTCAGGAGGACTTGCAGACATTCTGGACTTTGCAGATGTAAGGTTTTGTGCTCATTCCTGCTTTATCTCCCAAGTTGAGCCACGTACAGTCACTGAAGCTTTAAAAGAAGAATCTTGGGTGGATGCCATGCAAGAAGAACTCTTGCAATTCAAAAAGTTAGGTGTTTGGAAATTGGTAGACAAACCCAAAGGTGCAAAAGTGATTGGTACTAGATGGGTTCTTCGGTGTAAGAAAGATGATCACGGGATCATAGTGCGAAACAAAGCATGTCTGGTTGTTCAGGGATTCAGACAGATCGATGGTTTGGACTATAATGATGTATTTGCACCCGTTGCTCGACTTGAAGCCATTCGTATCTTCTTGGCTTATGCATCCTTCAAAAGGTTCAAAGTTTATCAGATGGATGTAAAAAGTGCATTTCTTCATGGTGTGATAAATGAAACAGTGTATGTAAGTCAACCTCCCGGGTTTGAGGATCCATTGCATAGAGACCAAGTCTACAAGCTAGACAAAGCCTTATATGGATTGCATCAAGCGCCGCGAGCCTGGTATGAAACATTGTCTAGTCACCTTCTGAACAACGGGTTTAGAAGAGGTGTCATTGACTGTACACTGTTCATTCGAGAAAAGGATGGTGAATTACTCTTGGTGCAAGTATATGTGGATGACATCATTTTTGGTTCAACAAATGATGATCTGTGCAAAGATTTTGAAGAGGTCATGAAAGAGAAGTTCGAGATGAGCTCAATGGGAGTGATGAAATTTTTACTGGGATTACAAGTAGATCAGTCTGAGGCAGGAATCTTCATTCATCAAACCAAATATGTTGGGGATATACTGAGCTGGTTCAGTATGTCTGATGCAAAGCCTGCTGGTACCCCACTGGCTGTCAATCACGGGATTACACCAGATGAAAAGGGGGTGTTAATTGATGCTACTTTGTACCGAGGAATGATTGGGTCTCTTATGTATCTTACTGCTTCTCGGCCAGACATCATGTTCGCCACATGCTTGTGTGCACGGTATCAATCAAAACCAAGAGTCTCCCATCTCATTGCTGTCAAGAGGATTATGCGTTATCTGAAGGGTACACCGGATCTTGGTTTATGGTACCCTAATGATGATAACTTTGAGCTCACTGCATACAGTGACTCTGATTATGGTGGCTGCAAAAGAGACTTCAAGTCAACATCTGCGGGATGTCAGTTCTTTGGAAACCGATTAGTTACCTGGCAGTGCAAGAAGCAGACGTCGGTGTCTACTTCAACCTGTGAAGCTGAATACATTGTTGCTGCTAGTTGCTGTTCTCAAATCATCTGGATACAACAGCAACTCAGGGACTATGGGTTACATTTTTCTAACACTCCTATATATGTTGATAATATTGCTGCCATAGCTGTCACTAAGAATCCTGTTCAGCACTCCAAAACAAAACACATCGACATTAAATATCACTTCATACGTGATTGTTTTGAAAAGAAATTAATCGATGTTGTTAAGATTCACACCGATCACCAGAAAGCCGATCTTTTCACAAAAGCTTTTGATAAACCCAGATTTTTATATCTGTTATCGGCTAATGGTGTTTTCCAAAAGGATGAAGTCCTACCTTCATCTGAATCTAACAAATGATCATTTTCTTTCTTAGATAATTTTTGTTTCGTCTATTTTACTTTATTTCAGTTTTCTTGTCTAGTTTCTTTTCTTAAATTAAAAAAAAAAACTCAAAAAGATTTTTTGTTTTAGGTTTTTTAGGGGGAGATAGTTGTTAATTGAAAAACCAAAAACATTTGAAAAAGTTAAAATTGAGATGGTCTTTCTTTGAAAAAGTGACACATTAATTTATCATGATATAGAAGCTGAATTGAATGTGTAAGATGAACACACAAGAAAATTGTGATGTGATGTACTGATAGGCCAACTCTACAAATGAATAAACAGCTTGTGATAACTTAGAAAGTCTGATTTGTGGAATCTGTTTTATAACATCATTTATGTGAGAAATAGTTTTTGACTCAAATCAAGCATACACCGGTCATCATGGAATCAAATGAGGCTTCAATTAAAGAAAAACAAAAACAAGCTGGTATTAAGCTTGAAGAAAAAGAAAAGCAAGCTGGTATTAAGCTTGAAGAAAAATAAATGCAAGCTGGTATTAAGCTTGAGAAATACTTGAACAAATTAAGTTCGATTCCATACACGTGTCATATTGCTGGGACGAACCTAGCTGAAGCCGTCCATTCGGATAGAACAAGAAAAATACAAAAAGATAATAAATTTGAAATCTTATTGAATTTATGATGACTGGTATTAAGATATGCAGAAATGAGTTATAAACTGATTTTGATCGTTAATGGTAAAATGAAATGGGGAACTCGATCTGAAAACATGAGTGATCATAAAGTTTGTTTAGTAGTTGTGTATTGTATGGTTTAAAACTGGACAAACATATCAGTAATCGTATCATAATACAATTGTGTTTGAGGTGAAACATTAAATAAAGCTGATGTGATGTGATTAGAGTTATGTGTTATTTTATCAGTAGACTTCTCACAAAAATATGTGCTTATTTGTCTTTAGTTACTAGTTGTACAGTTGTAATTTCTGTTTCAGAAAAATACAAAAAGATTTTCTATTTTCAATTTTAGTTTAGAGGATCATTTGTAGGTTCGGATGTCTGTCACATCTGAATCCTAAACCAACCAGACATATCTTCATAAGTGTCCAAAATTTTGATGTTCAAAATGTAAAATCTTGAAAAAGTTTGTGTTTTGGGTGTTAAAATTTCATATTCGCCCGAATGAAGTTGGAAATTCTTTCATTCGGCCGAATGACTTCATTCTGCGAATGATTCATTCGACCGAATCAATTGTGATAGAGTATATCTCATTCGGCGAATGATGTGTGTCGAATGACTCATTCGACATTCTCATTCGGCGAATGAGTTGTGACGAATGTCTTATTCGCCAATTACATTCGGCGAATGTGTTTAAATTTTCAACTGCCCTTTCGTCTGACTCATTCGGCGAATGAATGAACCTATATAAGTGTTCTATCGGCCGAAAGAGCTCATTCGATCAAAAGGTCTTTCACGTTACTGTGTGTTCACATTCGCCCGATACGCCTTTTACTCAGTCGATCATTTGTTCTTGATTTCCACGAACTCAGCTTCTGATAATCTTGTTCACTATCATTTCAGGTACTTGGGGAACAAATATCGTCAATTTTCAGCCATGAAATCATCGATTTCCGAACCTTTGTTAGGATTTTAGGGTTTACAGATTCGCCCCTAAAATAAATGGTCAAAAAGAACTTAAAACGAACTTTGACATGTTTTAAACTTGTTAGTCGGTCGTTTCTGAGAGTGTAGATACAAGTTTTATGAACTGATTTGATCTTCTGATAAATAAGGGTTTGAATTTCAAAATTCAGCCGAATGACGCCATTCGGCGAATGTCTCATTCGGCGAATGACTCATTCGGCGAATGACTCTCATTCGACGAATGTCTCATTTGTTGAAGCTCATTCAGCGAATGACACTCATTCGACGAATGTCTTAGTTGATGAAGCTCATTTGGCGAATGAACTCTATTGACACCTGCAGAGGAGGAAGTAGATATTGACTCACTGATGGAGCTGAATTTCCTGATTACTACTACCTCCACAGTGACTGCTCCTCTTGATGCTACAGTCCCTCATTTTTCTGAAGGTGGTGATGAGTCAGAGGACTCAAGTGAAGATGAGGGTGAGGGTGGTGCTGATGAGGCTGACAGTTCGGATTCTGAAGAGACTCAGAATGATGAGTTTGAGAAAGTGATGGAAAGAGGAAGAATGGAGATGAGAAAGAGAAAGAGGAGTGAAGTAGAGATAGAGGAGATTGCTGATCCTTCCTTTATTCCAGAGTTTGATGTACCCTTACCTCCTCGGTCTTCTGCTCCTGCTACTACTGCTGCTGTTCTGTCTACATCTTCCAGAGCCAGGAGAGGAAAGAGGTCGAGGTTCTCATTCCAGAGAAGGTCAGAACTGATAATGGCTGCTACAACTACTGTTACATCAGTAGCAGCTGTTTCAGTTTCTTCACTGACCAGGTCAAGGGCAACTCATGTTAGTGCCACTACCGCCCCTCTGACCACCTCGGTGACTCAGGCCCCCATATTTACTACTGCATCCTCTGGTCCCTCCATTTCACGTGCTGATATGTCTATACCTACTGTGTCAGTTGTTGATCAGTTGAGCACACTGAACAGTATGGTACTCAGACTGATGGAGAGGAGTATGGAACAGGAAAAGAAGAATAGGGAGCAAGAGCTTGTTATTGCTCAACTCACCAAGAGAGTGGAGGAGCAGGACACTCTGCTGATTCAAGCTGCAGATCAAAGGGCTGATCTGAGGGCTAGGTCTGCTCAACAGGAGCAGCAGCTGCTGAAATACATTGATGAGCATCATCAGCTAGCCCTGACAGTCACAAATTTCAGTGATAGGATACTGTCCTTAGAGACTGAAAATGCTCGATTAGCAGATCAGATCGACAGTCTCAAGGATAGTACTCCTCGGATTGAAGGCTCTGCAGCACATTCCGATGAATCAGACAAGGAGGAAGATGAAGAAGAAGAGTCTGAGGAGGAACATGTAGATTATGAGGATTCAGAGAAAGATGCTGAATCTGATGATGAAGACAAGGACGGATCTGGGAGTGGGTCTTCTGGGTCATCCAGTACTGATGATGATGACGACGATGATGATCAAGCCCCTCCATCTTTTGAGATCAGGTCCAAGAAGGCCAATGACAAGAAGTCACAGGCTCCTCCTCCTTCGTCTCCCTCAAAGACAGCCGAACCTGAAGCGACTGAGGAAGTAGAAGTTGTGCCTGTGAGACGTCAGTTAGACGAGACTCTTACTATGATTCTGGACACTCAAGGCATTATACAGCACTCAGTCAGCTACGACAAGGAGGAGGGAGAAATCATTCACTGCCTTTCAAAGGAACAAATAGCTGAGCTATTCAGGTTAAATCCTGATGAGGTAATCACTTATGATACCTCTGTTCCTGTTTTTGATGAGCCAGAGCCAGAACCTTTTGATGATATAGATGAGGTTATTCTGGAGGATATTACGGATGAGGAGTATCCTAAATATGCATCGGCTGAAGATGAGCTGCCTACATTCACTGAACCATTTGATCAAGAAACAGAGGATCTTCTGGTCAGATACTTGGAAGAACAGGTCGAAGTCAGCAAGTCTGAAGCCGATGAACAGAGAAAAAGGAAAGAGGAGTGGGAGGCTTATTGGGAAGTCTTAAAGAGACAGAGCACTGAGAAGATGCCAGCTACTCATAAGAAGGTTTATAGGACCAAAGGCTATAAAGCTGGAGGTCAGATTCTTAGCTGGGCAAACTTCCACGACCTCGGATGTTATGCAGTGAAAAGAGAAAAGGGAATAGACTACTTCAAGCATCCCCATGAATTCAAGACGTTGCCTGGGTTTGAAGTAAATCAATTAGCTCGTCTGAAGATGCTCTATAGTGAAGACTCAGGGATGTATGCTTGGTTTTCTAGACAGATCCAGTACGAGTACCGTAAGCGATGGGTGAACTTCCAACCTCAACAACCTGAACGTTATTATCTTCCTGAGATTGATGGAGACACCCGGAAACACAAAGTTATCCTGAAGTGGCTTCCCCCTAAAGTCTTGAAGAAGATTCCTCTAAGGAAGATGCGACAAGATTTTATGGAAGGCTTCCGATGGTGGTATTATGATGGTCGTACTGGAGAAGCAGTGATTGTACTCTGCAAGGACAAGCAGTGGGAGACTGTAAGGATTTTTGAGCCAATGTGGTTAACCAACCTATCCCACAAAGATGTCCAAGCTTTGTTTAGGCACCAGATTTTCTTTGATGTTCAAGACATGGTGCAAGCATTACAGTTTATGAGAGTGATCCGTCTCTGTAGCATTTTCAAGATCCAAGCTGGAGATGACTGGAAAGCTATCTCTGCAAAGTATTTCAAGAAGGACGCTTCCAAGAGTTGAACTAGGTCCAAGGGGGAGTTTGTAGATGCACTTAATGTCCCTAGTCCTATTTTGTAACATTCATCATGTAAAATTCAAGTTATATTAATGGAAGTTGTCTTTCTATATTGTTCTTAATGTTTAATATTGATTATATGATTGGGTGATTTGGTTTATTGATTAATTGAGTATGAGTATTGCTCATTCGGCCGAATGACTCTAGAGTATGAAGTCATTCGCCGAATGAGAATAGAGTATGTCTATAATCAGCGAATGAGTCATTCGCCGAATGACTCATTCGACTGAATTACCTATTCGACAGAAGTCATTCGCCGAATGAGTTGTTTCGGCCTCTCATTCAGCCGAATGTCAGCTGCCAATATATACAAGTTCAAAATCATTTCAACCCTAACTTCTAAGAACCCTCATTCTTCTCTGTGTGCTCCAGTGTCAAACCCCTGAAGATTTGAGAGTTTCTTGCTGTCCAAGTTCGATTCATAGCTCGTGGTGTTCGATTCTCATTCAAACGTTCATATCTTACCTTCGAATCACCACGGTTGCTGTTGGTTTCGATTGGAAAACCCTGGAATAGGATTCCGCACTATTCCAGAGGCTGTAGAGCAGATCTCCATTGGAACCGGGTTGTTTCCGTGCTCCAAATTGGTCCTACATACAGCTAGAAGAATTGATCGAGAGAGGCCAAAACTCAAGCCATAAAGTCGAACTACAACAAATTGAAGGTAAGAATCTAATTCAGCACATCCTAAAAGGTTCGACTAAGTGTAACCCTAAGATAATTCCAAGTTCTAATATCGAATTGATCAAGTTTTATTTCTAGGGTTCATCTTTAAAATGGTTTTGGGGGATTCGGTCGGAATGGGTTTAAAATTTAAATCAAATAACACCATTAGTTTCAGAAACCTTCGACTAAGCTAACCCATGTGCCAATTTCATGAAGCAAAAGCGAATCGATTAAGTTTGATTGCTAGGGTTCTTGAATAAAAATGGTTTGGGGGTTTTGATTCAAATGAGTTATAAAATCTAATTAAACAACATAGACATTTTCGTGATGTTTAAATGAATGAAAACCATGTATCAATTTCATGTAAAAGCAAAGAATTAAACGATTTTGATTTCTAGGGTTTGGTTGAAAAACCAAATTGGGGGTTTTGATGAAATTGAACCTGAAAATAAAATTAACTATCACAGAGAGTTTCGAAATCCTCTTTATAATGAAAACCCTATGAATTTGTGTATTAACTACTTCGAATTCGAAGCTATAGAGTCGAGGTTTAGGTCGGTTGAAACCGAATTCGTTTGGGATCGATCTGGAACTTTGAATTCGATCAATAATCAAATTAAATCCATCAATTGACTTGTTTAAATCTATTAAACTAAAGCCCTCTGGTTACAAGTTCGATCGAGTTCGAATTTGGGTTCAATTGCGAACTATTGGTTCGGTTTAATAAAAACCAAAGGGAAACCGACCCTTTGTTATTTAAAAACATTTAAAATGGATTATGTTAACAAATTTGAAACAGAGGAGATGGTTGGGAGCGTTTGTGTGGACTTGGAGGTCACGGGTTCGAACCCGGCCTCCACCTATTTTTGATTCTTGAACTATTTTTAGTATTTCTATCATAGTTAGTTCATTTTAACTCCTATTCGATCCATTCCAATTGCGTTGGAACCAGAATTGAATTCCGAATCTATCAAAACAATAAAATTTATGTTTCGACCTGAAATCGTAGTCACGTACAAGAACGCGTGTTCAAACATAATCGTATATAAGTATACGATTTAAACGAACGAGCGTAAATCCGTGCATGCTTTCGTATGTACGTTTCAAACAACTTGGTGTACGTATCATGACACGTATGTGACCATAAACACAATTTGACGTTACGAATAACAAAACGTTATTATTATAACACAGATTCTTCGTAGAAGATTTCGTACGCGAGTTCCGAACACTTGATCATTCTGTTTGCTATCAAAGGTGCGTACACGGCCCTTTTCTTATTTTAACTGTTTTGGGGGAGAAAACATGTGCAACAAACAGTTTAGATACATATCACTTGCATGAGTTAGCTGTTTATATTAAGTGCGAACATAGCATTACAAGTCCTTGCATATCGAACCGTTTAGTTTGCCGTAGTGCAAAGCGTAGTAGTTGAAGATAGATCTATTAGGTTTGACAAACCTCACTTGGTAGATTGTAGGTCTACGCAAGTGTTTAACTAGCCAATTCAAACATTACTATTGTTTGTGCTAGACAATAGTGGAAAGGCAACCAACATTTTAACAGTCAGCTTTGGTGTCGACCGCTTATGTAAATAGTACAAATGACTAGCTATCATGACTATGCACGTGTGATTATGTTATCTGCAAACATTTCATTTCAAACAGTTGTTTCAAACATTTGTGATCAAACAAACCTGTGTATGCACCAACCTTTGTGTTGACTTGATTTACATGTTTTCTCAGGGCGTTAAGGTACAAGAACAAGCAAGCATGGACTAGGAGATCGAGTCTCATGCATATTTTTACATTACAGTTGATTTGGATTTGAATGTTTGAGACATTATTATTGTAATTTACATTTTGCAAACATTGAGTTGTTTTACCTTTTACAAACGCTTACGCAGTGTTTTAAACTCTGAATTTTTCAATTAAGACCAAAGTTATGTGTGAAAAGCATATAGAGGTCTTCGTTGTTTCTAATGATCTAAGATCCTGGTTTGTCACGTCCCAAACGATATGATTCCGCTAGTTGAAATTTGGGGGTGTGACAGTTCCACTCTCTAAAGCTCGCTTTTTTGACAGAACTTCCGGCGCAGCAACTTCGTGAACTCCTTCCATGGCATTGACAGAGTTATTTCCCTTCCTTTCTCTTGAACTTGTGACTCCCACCTTGCCAGTGCCCCCTTATCAGAGGATCCAGTGGCATACTGTACTCAGTGGGGTTTCGGGCAGCTGCTGATGTCAAGCGTATGCTACATTTTAAGGATCCGTTGCACCAGCCCCACAGCACCTTCCGTCTTGTCAAACGTGGGAGGTTTACACCCCATAAAATTCCGGTATGAATAACCAGTAGAGTCACCAGTGGTGGCACTCCCAGGCACTCCCGGGTCTTCCTTAAGCTTCCTTTTTCAGGCTCTACAGGTAATCCTCTAGGTGGGGTGTTGGTTCCATGTGGTTAGGTGTTGGATCCACCTAGTTGTGTGGTGGTGTCTTCTATTAAGTCACAATTTACAAGTTTTAGGGAAATGAAATAGTGCACGAACAGTGGCTTCCTAAGATTTTCCATACCATCCCGAACCAGCTAGTATCATATATGTATAGGGCGTACGTAAGGTCGTACGACCCAGCCGCCAGCCCACCACGCCCTAGCAGATTCACAACTATAAACCGAATCATGTATAGTGGAAATGCCCCAAGTCTTTCCTTACTCCCCTTCCTTTGAACTCATCACATCACTTCATATGATTCAGTTGATAGGTTTGACACTTTTGAGGAGGATTATATGTACGTTCTATTCCACACATGTTCATTTACCAAGCCTCACCTTGTGCTTTTTGTGTTAACCGGACCCGTGGGTCTATCCCTACTGATGGTGAAGACGACGCGTAGCGTAACGTACCGACCTCAACGCCGGAAGTTTTTCAGACTAATAGTACTATCTACGTTACCGCCGGTTGACACTTGTCAACTAATGGCAAATGAATATTTGGTGACGGGACTTACTGAAGTGTGTACAACTCTCATGTGCCTCAAATAATATGCAATACATACTCCCTCCTTGTGTTAAATGTGATTTATACAGTTAAGGACGTTAATATGATACATAGTATTTACAAATATGCTTTCATGCACTCAGCCCCAAAATGTAAGGAAAACTGTTTATCTATGTGAAAAGGGGGGGGGGGGCGGTATGAACTCACCTATAGATGTCCGTTGTTTAAGTTGTCGTGGACGGCTTGACGTTGCTTCTATTCAGTCACCTGCGTTTCAACTAATTGATTGTTAGTTTATTATCATGCCTTCACGTTGTCTTAGTGGATTCTTACGTTCCTGTGTTCTTTGTATTATTATATTTTTGTTTGATTCTTGACACTTAGTGTTTTTCGCGAAGCTGTTCGGACGAATGAGTAGTTCGGACCAACCAAGCCGTATCTCGTATGAATGAACCCCACGAATGACCAAGATCATTCGCACGTTTCGTTCGTGAGAATAAACCCTAGTTTGCTCTGCCCTTCGCTCGCCCAGCTCACTCGTGTGAATAGGGAGTTTACTTCGTTCGTTACATGCTTATACGAACGAACCGCCTGTTCGCACGAATGAGACGGTCGTACGTCTCATTCGCCTGCAACTCCGCCGAAAACTCTGTTTTTCGTTTTCACCCGCATTGGCGTCGATTTCGGTCGTCGAACCCTTAGAAGGTGTTAGGGAACACATTGGTGTGTTTCTTTTGGCGAAACACTCACCGAAGACCCTCAGATGGTTCTCGGTTGAGTTTCGGTTGTGGAAATGGCGAGGAGAGTGATGAAGAAGGTTAAGTGATGATCTCGGAGGTGTTCTGTAGACGTGGAAGTCGGAATCGCGCAATGATCGGCCGAAATTTTCGAATTCACCGTTCGTATGTGTGTGTGAGGTGTTTTTGAGAAATGGGATGAAATTTGGTCCAAGTGCTTCTTATATAACAGCCCACTCACACGAATGGTCCGTTCGTGCGAAGAGCCTCTGTCGGGCGAACCAACTGGTCGATTAAGATGTCCAGTTTTTTGTGTTGCATTCATACGAATGAGTGAGTCCACTCGTACGAATCTCTTTTCGCCTTTCAAAGTTTTTAGTTTAGTTTCTAAATTGTTCAGATCTTGATCTTCGTGTATTAAGGCATTGGTTTGTGGATGATACCTAGTCCAGCTTTCTTAGCTAAGACCAGACGACCTAATTAGCGTATGCAGCTGTTTGATTCGTCACCCAAACAATCGCATCCGTAATTATGTAAGCTGGTGTTCTGAATTTATTAATCATTCCAGTGATGTCCCCAACTTAGGTTCACATCTCGATGGATCGTCACCCATCCAGATACAAGCCTGGTTCGAAGAGCCAGCACATTAATGCTTTTAAGTGAAAAGGTTCAATTTAGTTTCAAGGGATTTTGTGATTTACCTGTGTAGTTGCCAGTTGTCACACACGGATCCCATGACCAGCAATCGGGGTCGCCGGTTTGTTGGAGATGGTACAAATTGGACTCGCAAACACGTAACGCTGTGTTACTCATCGACGCCGGAGCAACTCTGGAAACGGTTCCCGTATCTGGAAACATTGTGTTACTCTGTGTGATTAATTTGACTGGAAGTAGCGGTGGTGACCTGTGAAAAGAGTGGTGGCTACCGATTTGGGGGTGACGACTAGATTATGGTCTGTTAGTTCTTGGAGGCGACGGAGAACATAATAGGGAAAAGAGCAGCTAGGGTTAAAAAAGAAAGGGTAATGATGACCCCTTCTCTAATTTTTCCATTCAGACTTGTTGTAAGATTTGAATGATTTAGACATCTATTCAGACGTGAGCACCAATTCAGACATGTTTTTTTAAGTGAAACAAAAAGTCTTAATATAAACCATTCATATTCAGACCCATTCAGATTCATTCAGATGCTACCAAACAGCCCCTGAAAATATGGATGATACAATACATACAAACAATCGATTTGATGCACAAATGATAGATCATAACAATCTTCAACAAAAAATACAACACCTTGACAACGAAAAAGCTACAGGTTATGATTTAAATTTACGTTTTTGCGACAACTCTAGTTAATAAGGCGTGACTTAATAGCAAATCAAACTCATTTAATTACTACCCTTTTTCTTTTTTTTTAGTTTGCTTGCCATTTACTTGTTTTATTTAAACATAACTTCTTTAGGCGCTCCCAAAACGGTTAGAAGTCATACTCAAAAGGCTGAAATTTGGAAAATGGCTAGTAATGAAAGAATATTGGTCATGTTTAACAAGTTTGGAAAGCCAGTGGGGGATGAAGGTAAAGAACTTGTTCAGTACCTTGGGACACTTGTAAGGATGCCCGAGCATGTGTCATTTGAATATTCTAACCGGAGAAAAGTTCCCATGCAACAGAAAGAGGATATGTATTCACTTGTTTAGGTATATTTTTTATTTTATTATATTATATTAACTCATTATGGTAAGAGATTATATACTAAAACACACACGCACACAAACACACATATTTAGGGACTTATTCCATTAAGAGCCATTAAATATAAAGAAACCAAAGGAACTAATTTTGAACCACATATTTTTAAGGGTATAAAAATAATTTTCCTTTTAAGTATGGGAAGTTACTATTATACCATTTAAACTTGTGACTAGAAATTTTTCCTTTAGTTCTCAAGCTGCAAAAGTTCTCATTTAAACATCCCCCTATATATATATATAGACACACACATACATACTAGTCGGAAACCCGCACGTGGATGATCTTTAAGCTCATGTGGGGCTGCTGCTATGAGCTTTTTAATACCATAAGGGTCATGTTGTACTTGATTACAATCAGTTCATTTTCAAATCAAATTGATTCCACAAAAATAAATTTGATTTAATAACCATTAATATGGATTAGAATGTCTGCTTGTTCCTAAAATTAAGTGTGACTGCCTTTATGTGCTCCCTTTGCAAAATAACAAAAAGAAACCTACAAAAAAAAGAAACAAACAAACAACCCAATCAATGCAAGACAGTAGAAAATATTCTATTCACCACATAGGGTTGTAGTTCCGCTTCACATATTTGGATATTCATATCGGTACAGTAGTTATAGGAGGTGGGATATATAGTGCTTTTGGGCATCTAAGTTCCATTGTTGATTTGCTTTAATTTATGTATACTATTTCCATGGTTGGGTAAAGATTCATTCATGTCACCAACAATTCAGAGTCACACATTACAGTTTAGTATGTTCTGATTATCATTTCATTGACTAAGGTTGGCACCCACATCCATTAAAATCCATTTATGGATAAATTTAAAATCCATTTATGGGCTGACATGTTATGATGTTAATTATAACTGTTACAATGGGTCTTGTTATTAATTTACTATGCATTTTCTATTATGTGTTTAAATAATGATGATTCTGATATGCTTACATGATTGGGTAACCCATTTAACTTTTTAGGGATGTATTTGTCACATATTTATACAACTGAATTTGCTATTCTAAATTGTTTGAATGTAACACTAGTTTTCATCTCTGTTTTATTGTAACAGATTGTGTTAACGTTGTCATTATACTGTGGCCACTTAGTTTTCATCTCTGTTTTATTGTAACAGATTTAAATGTTGTTTGTTATTGTTATGTGTTTTTTACATTATGTAGCCACCCATTATTTTAACATTATTAACATTAATTGGTTTTTTGTGTCCTATACGTCATAGTTGTCCAACAAGAAAGTAGCCCACTGAAAAAATCAAGTCCAATGATTACTAAATCAGATGCTAGAAGGAAAATGTGGGATGTGCCGGGTGAAGTAGCTACAAAAGGTGTTCAATTGCACGACTTATGTTATTATATGTTTATTTTTATATATGTTTTTTATTGTGAGTGGCTGTAAGTACATTTAATACTATTAAAATGATGTATATTCAGTTATATTAACATTATTCTTAATAAGGATGTAATATCAGTTATATTTTATTTTATTTGCTGACAGTATCTAAAATCATTTACTTCATCAGTTTCTTTAAGAAAATCAGTTCTATATTTTGTTTTGTTATATGTCCATTATATTATTGTACATGTCATAGCAATACAATAAGAAACTAGCCCAACAACACATTCCAGTCCCAAAATTACCAAGGCAGCTGCTAGACGCATATAGCCTGATTTGCATAACAAAGTTGACACAACAGGTATTGTAATTACATCACTTGTTTTTTTCGTATGTTTCATCTAATATAGCTGGATAATTAAGAATACTTTTATTCATTAGTACATCACTTATGGTTTTATATGTTTCAAAAATAGAAGGTGGCACTTCAAGTGTTCAAGTTATAAGCACCAAAGTTGCTGATGTCCAGACTGGTGAACCAGAGAAATCAACAGACAATGTTTTGATTGGATATAATAGGCGTAAGTCAAAAGCTAAAAGATCAACTGTAGATGTTATACAAGAACCTAATAGAGGTAATGCATTCAACATTATGTTATTTTTTTAAAAAAACTATAGTATTTTATCATGTCACAATAACATAACAAGAATGAATGTAGATTCTGGCCGTTTGACTAGAAAACGACATAAAAAGGATGCAAACACAATTGCAACAAAAAAGCCAGAACGAGGTATCATTAACATCTTCCTACATGTTGTGATGATTCATCTTTATGTTAGTAAGTGCATTTGTCGAATTTTTTACTTGTGTCAGTGACGCTGCAAGTTCCCACAAACTCTGATGATGACTTTGTTTGTCCTCCTTCGGCAGGTAATTTAGATACTTCTTGTATTGTTGTGCTATCAAGAATGTATTAAATGTATGTGTCATTAACATATTCAGTTTTTTATTAAAATATTAAACAGTAGGAGCTAGTACATCTGCTTCCCATCAGTTTACATATAAACCTATATCAAAGGGCAGAATCAGGGTTCGAAACAATCCATCCCACTTATTTGACCTAGTACAATCCCTTACTGAAAAACAGAAAAATGTTGTTAGAAGCATAGGTTTTTCTGGTGCTTTACAATTCAAGCTTGATGGGGTTCCAACTTGTATGGGTTTCTGGTTAATCACAAATTATGACCATACAACCAACACTTTACATCTGGGTTTACACACAATCTCAATCACTAGAGTTTTAGCTAGGGATGTGCTAGGTATCCCCATGGGTGGCAGACAAATCAATGAGATATTAAAACCTAGTTTCATGAATCCTGTTGTTGCAGAATTTAGGAACCAATTTGGTAAAGATTCAGGTATACCAACCGCAATAGAAGTTATAAAAAAAATCAAATCATCTGATGATGATGGTAGGAATTTTATCATAAACTTCTTGGTTGTGTTCAACACCATTGTTGGTGAAACAACAAAAGGTGGCACGGTGAACATGAGGTTCTTGAGATCAGTTATTGAAGGATCTGTTATCGAAGACTTTGATTGGTCTTCGTACATAATAACTTTTCTAAGAAGAACAAAGATTAAGTGGAGTGGAACTGAGCACTACAACGGGCCATTATGTTTTTTGGCGGTATGTGCTTAATTATATACTTTTTGTCATATAAATACATATAATTCTAATGTGTAAACTTTATTATTATCCTTATAACAGTTGGTATATGCTCATGATAAAGGGAGGTCAATTTTGTCTTCCTTACCAGCCGTCCAAAATTATGGTAGCTACTCGCTAATTGAGCTTGAAGATAATCTTCTTTCATCAACCAACACGTTCGTTGATTACTTGAAAATCAAAAAGAATGATGCAAATGAAGGTGATGAGGACAATGTCGTGCCCAATAACGTTGCTGATGACAATGTCGTGGTTCCCGACAATAAATGTGGTGAAGCTGATGAAGATGAAGTTATTGTTGACATTATAGGTTCTGTCTCTCTTATACCTATAGCTGTTATTGATGAATTTATTGAAGGTTTGTTGACACCGGATCCAACAAATTCACCAGCTGGATTGTCAACTTGTTCACCATTTTATGGAGGGGCACATCAAGGAGAACCGCAAAATGAAATGGTAATTTCCTTTTGTCCGTTATAAGCTTATTTTTTTCTGATTGTATACCATCACATACCAGCATATTATGCTCATTTCATTAAACACTACAACAAAACGAAACTAATGTAACTCCGCTAAAATGTTGCATTAGGCCTTAAAAAGGTTACATTAGGCCTAAAGCAACCTTTTATTAGGGGCTGCGTTAGGTGAAGTTGCATTAGACTTAATGCAACTTTTTTGTTAGATAATGCAACATTTTTTGTAAAAGTTGCATTTACTATTCAAATGCAACTTTTAACATGCAACATTTTTTACACGATACTGCAACTTTTTTACCATCATATGCAACTTTTTACAACTTTAAATGCAACCTTTTATATAATTTTGTTTATGAAAATGCAACTTTTTCTATACTAAATGCAACTATTATTATGTTTGTAGTTTAGAAATATGCAACTTTTTTTATAAATAAATGCAACATTTTTTACTATTTTAGTTGCAAATAATGCAACTTGTTTAAACTCAAATGCAACTTTGAAACATCATTGTTTCAATCACTATAATTTATATTAAAATGCATTATTATTTTAATTACATCAAAACAATAGTAACATAGATAGTCTTATGATATACTTGAACATATGGTAAAATTAAAATAGACATTAACAAGACGAAATTATCAATTACAGTCATAAAGAGTAATAAATACATTCTACTCATGTTAAAAACACTAATCTTCATGAGGCAATTGTTCCATTATTTTTCGCATCGTTGCTTCCAAGTGTTCTTGTTGGTTTTTTATGTTTTCTTGAATAGCTTCTAACTCTAACCTTTTCTTTTCATGTTCTTCGTCAAGCTCTTTTTTCATTTCAAGCAGTTGGTGTTTTTTTCATCATGCCATGTCATATATTTAGCTGTTTCTGAACACATAAACAGTCTTTGTAGCCTCTGTTTTAAAGGAAAATGCCACATCACTTTAGCTAGAATCTTTGAAGATTGTTGATTATTATGTTTGCTTCCTCGTATCCCGTTAAGTTGCTTCCACCTAGGTGTGTGACAAATGTGGTAGGCATCAGCATGTTCATGCTCTTTCCAATATAACATACAATCATTTGGACATGCATGGATCTTGTCATAACCAAGCCCTAAATCCTTTACAATTTTTTTAGCTTGAGAAAAACTAGCCGGAAGTTTTGCCTCTGGAATTATCTCTTGTAAAAGTAGCAATAGCTCATTAAATGCAACATTACTAAGCCCATGTAACGTCTTGTAAAGAAAAAGTCTGATCACGAAAGATAGTTTTGAAAAATTTTTACACCCAGGGAACAACTCTTGCTTTCCATCTTCTACTAGGTTATAGAACTTTTTAGCCTCCTCATTTAAACCTTCTTGTATCTTACTTTTTTCCTCTACAGAATTCCTAAACCTATCATGCAATAACTCATCAAAATTTTCATGCATACTAGCTCTTTCATTTTCCTCAATGTTGGTTTCATTTCTTATTTGCGAGGGGTTTTCTCCATGGAAGACCCACACATAGTAGTTATCTACAAATCCGTATCCTTTTAAATGATCAAATACTTCTTCTCTTCGATACCAATAACGGTTCATACATCGTTTGCAAGGACAACTTATTTGACCTCTTTTTGCAGAGTTAGCAAATGAAGAATTAAGGAATTCAATGACTCCGGCTTCAAACTCAGGTAACCTTCTAGGTAAATACATCCAATCTCTAATATTTCCCATGTCTATTGTACCGTGAAGCTAATATTAACAATCAAGGAACAACGTTGTTATCATTAACATATAATAACATATATACAATTAAAAAATAGCAATTAAAACAAATAAATTTTAAAAAAATAAATTAACAAATCAGTTTCATTATTATACAATAGCAATTAAACTAAGGTTGTAACTTCAAGTAATTAAGAGTTAAATAGCAAGATTTAAACAATTATACGCTTTAATTAATCAATTGGAACAATCATATCACTTTAAAATTCAAGTTTCTGGTAATAAGCATAAACAATTGATTTTAGCATCTGATATATCAAGCAAGGAAAGTGATACAACCTTCTAAGTGGATTAGACAAGATCTATATATTAGATTCAACTAATAATTCTATTAGTTGCGATTTAACAAACCAAATTGGATCAGATTTCGATAACAATTTCTGTAAGATACGTATAGAAGAACCAATTTTGAGAATGGGAGATCGAGTAGAATAGAACCTTCAAAATTGATTGCTGGATACAATTGTTGTAACTATTTTAGATCGACCAGAACAGAACCTTCAAAATTGTTTCCTGGATACACTATTGTAACAGTTTTCAGAGGCAAGATTATGTCTCTGGTAACCGATTTAGATGCAATTAATCGAGATATATGGCATCCATAGGGCTGATCGAATTTTTCTTATGAGCCCACTATATCTAATTAGAACAAATACCTGAGTTAGGGTTTTTAATTTGAAACCAATTAGTTTTAAACGACCCATTTTTTATGATATGGTATTCAGGTATTTTTTTGCTTGAAATTTAACCTATTTTTTTATTTAATTAGATTAGTAACTGGGTTGCACCATACCTAGTTATGGCTAATTATATACTAGTATAAATTTATTAAATGCTTTTATTTGGGTTTACGATCTTTCTATTCCATTGAGATACAGGTAAGATTACATTTTTTAGTAGGATTTTACTGGATACGTTTGTTATTGTTTATTTGGGCTAAATATTTATTACAGTATACATAGCTAAACTACTTAAATAAAAATAACAAAGCTAAATATTTTTATGTTTTAATTAAATTGTTAAAAAAATAAACTATATTATTTTAACAAATTAGATAAAATACACGCAATTAGAGTTGAAAATAATCAATATGGTCTTGACCTCAAGCTATATGCATGTAATTCCGTTACTTTAATTTTTTTATTGAAACAATCTTAATAAAAGTTATCTTTAACTTGTAACAATGCAACACTTCTAATAAAAGTTACAAAATTTTTATTAAATTAAACTTCGCAACTCTTCAAGATAAAAGTTGCAATTTTCAATAAACATTGCAACTTTTTAAGTAAAAAAGTTGCGATTTTCAATAAATTTGCAACTTTTAATAAAAAAAGTTGCATTAGGTCTTTTAATGCAACCTTTATGATGAACAAAGTTGCAATAGAATCAAATGCAACTCATGATAAAAGGTTGCTCATAAAAGGTTGCATTAGGCTTAGTTTCTAGTAGTGAAAACATCTTTCCTACTGTTTTTGGTAGGAATTGAAGTGTTTGATCAACAACAAGATGAAAAAGTTCGATGATCTTGTATCCGAAATTGAGAGAAATTTTAATGAAGCATTTATCAATTATCCTGATGATGATGGCATCAAGGATGCAATGGTTGCCTGGAGATCTAGATTACTAAATTTTGGGAAACAAATGGGTGATGATCATGCTACTCATTCCGATAAGGACCAGACCTTGGACGGCAACACGAAGGATCCTTTTGATTCAACACAATATAACATCAGTTGCTCAATGATGAATGAGTTAGAAAAAGTGTGTTAAGCAAATATGACGGACCAAATGAAAAGGGAAAGACTATATGTGATATTGGTGCTTCAAATGATGTTCCTTCTTTCGATCTAATGCTATCACACATGACACCAGTTAATCAAGAACCTGCTGATCCAGTCCATGTAGATCCAATACCTTCTGATCCATCACCTGTTGGTCCATCACCTGATAGACCAGCACAACCAATCGTTACCAACACCGACAACGATCCACATCCAAAAGAAAGGTGTAATTTGCGTGTCGTAAAATTGCCTGAAATTTTACGCTCACCTTTTGTGCAGATTAAAGTTAATCTTGGTATAAAGAGGTCTAGGTTGGAGATAATGTAGCGTCTACAATTTTTTGTGCAAACAAAGATGACTGGTAAGTTTAATAATTTCATAATTTTCATATTACAATTTATATGGTATCAAACTAATTATAAAACTTGCTTTTGAAGTAACTTTGTGTTTGAGAGTACGCGTGATGGTGCTGCTGTAACACGAGTTACATTTGAGTCGTTATATCCAGGCGTGGATTTACATGTAAGTGTTTTAGACTGCTGGGCTGATGTGTTGAATAGCGAAGATCAATACAAAAACAAAAGTGATCCAAAGAGGTTATTCACACCATGTCTTATATTGGTAAGTAATCCTTGTAAACATATGTTACTATCAACAAAAATGTAACACTTATTTATTTTAATTAAATACGGTGTTAGTTATATATTGATTTGTGAACTTAATAGGTTGATTCACATTATAAGGATGATGTTGAGGAAGTTGACCGAATAACTTCATTCACCGAAAATATGGAAATATGTTTGAAATCAGCCGAACTTGACAGCCTGATAGGTGTTGATCTGTTGTATATTCCAATGTTGCATGCCTGTCACTACTATGTCCTCTGTTTCAACTTGAAGAAAGCACAAGTTTTGGTGATAGACAACCTTGGCACAGATGTGGATTTTGACATCAAATATGCTAAATGGCCTCAAATAATGGTAACATATATCGTTTATTTAATTGCATCATTCTAACTGACTAATTTCATATTTCTCAACAATTTTGCAGCAATCTACTTTGTGTAGCTACCTGGTTATGACATCACATCCAAATGCATTTACCCTGAATACATGTAGGCCAAAAAGACTATCCATGCCATGGAGGACTCACCAAATCTGTAGATTGTGGAGTGTTTGCAATGCGCCATATGGAGACATAGTCACACCCCCACCTCTCGTGACCTGTTTATGATGTAATTGAAACGGTCGCGAAAGCATAGTGGTGATGTCTCAGAGATGAGGGGTGACTTACTTGATCCGATATCACAAGCACACAGATTAACTTAAAAGAATTACATTTAAAAGGTTCGTCATTAATATCCACATTACAGTTTACAACTAAGTTTATTTAATTACAGTACTAAATTATTCAAGTACAAGTCTTCCAAAAGTGTATCCTCACCGACAATCACTACTTCCCTGCAAAAAAGGTTAAAATTTGAAACGTTAGCACAAAGCTGGTGAGTTCATACAGTTCATGTTTCACAATATGATATGTTATACAAGTTCTCAAAATGTTCAGTTCAAGATAACCATGGGACCCGTATCTAGTTCCTTTCAGACGTTCTGTTCTTGTTCAATAAAGATACTACCCGTTGGTAAATATCTTGGTGCCTCATTGTCTTAATGTCTATCACAACACAATAAGAAGTTCTGGAAACAGATAACAAACATTTACACCAAGGGGAGTTGCAAGCTCCCGGCAAATGGGTTGTCAGCCGATAGTACTATCATTGTTTTCTGTTCGGCCCCACATGGGTTCACTAGATACAGTTCAAGAATGAGGACTTATAAGTTCTGTGATAGTGTTCTGTTCTACAGGCAAAATCCCATGAAATCCACAAGTTCTCAACAATCTCATGAAATCACGTAGATAAAAGTGATACATATCATATAGTTCTGAAAAGTTTTACAGCGCTACCCCGATGTTTATAAAAGAGTAAAAAGAAAAGGGGTTGTACGAAACTCACCTGATAATATAGAGGTAGCAGAATATCTCCCAAACTGATAATAAAGGGGTGATTCTGTATTTTTATATGTTTAATGAGTTATTTAGGTTTTAACTTACTGATTAGATCTTTCTGAACGTTCAATGTCAAAGACATTGCTTTGAGAGTCATCAAACCGATATTAAGTATTTAATTGGTTAATTTTGATGTTGTATCATACAATGTATGATAATGTAGGAACCTACATTGAATTAGATTCCTAATACAAGGTTAATGACACTCTTGATTAATCAGAATAATCTAGGATTAACCAAATAGTTAATGTTGTTGATTATAATGCTAAAACAGTTTCTAGATGGTTTAATGGCTTAGGAATGATCAATCCTTGTTATTGATTACCCAAATATCATGAAATATCACAATGTAGCATCGGAATAGGTATAATAACCATTTTAACATACTAATCTGACTGTTATCATAAACATCAGATAATCGTTCTAATGAGTATGTTAATGATTGTGATTAGTTTGAAACACTTGGATTTAACTTTGCTTTTCAAAAATGAATCCAGCTAATCACCTACATTGTCATAATCAAATGGGTTAAACCATTATAATCATGGGTATGATTTCATGCAAATCGGGCATTACAACGGATCAAAACAAGGATTTAACCGTTAAAACTTCGTGTTCTTTGTTTATAGTCAATCCTAGCCATTATCTAGGTAATAATCAACAATCCTAACTATGTCATTACGTTCAAAATCAAGATCTAATCAATCAAAATCAAACTAGAAAGTTAAAACGAATCATTACCAAAACAAACGGATATCTGACTGCACAACAACGATCAGGACTTGTAAACACGTTCCCCGGCTTCAAATATACGATCTGATGGGTTTAGAATGGAGTTTTGGGTGATAAAAATTGATGTTCGCCTGGTGTTCGTCTGAGTTCGAGAGATGTAAAAGAATTATGATCTGCATGAAATCTGATGAAAAATATCAACTTATTCCACTGCCTCACCCGTCGCGTATCGCGACGAGAAGCCAAAGAAGGCTTCGTGTACCACGAAGAAATTCGGAAATCTCAGATATTTTTCAAGAATCGCGTACCGCGCAGGACCCTCAACCCCGCCTTAGCGTACCGCGACGAGTCCAGTCGTTCAATACTTAGAAAGTTTTCTTTGTATTTCGATTCCGGACACTCCCGAACTCCGTTTCGCACACGGTTTTTGCCCACGTTCATCATTTCTCGCATACTATTGATCTGTAATAATTACAATTATTAATTCAACGTGGATTTCTATAACGATCAAATGTGCTCACATCATCAATGACGTGATTTCTCAACTGCAATTGTCACAGTCTCCTCCTGTTTGAGAAATTTCGTCCCGAAATTTAAAGAAGACTTACACAATGACAATAGTTTATGAGAATAGATGTGGGTATTTTGCTTTCATTCAATCTTCATGTTCCCACCTATACTCGGGTCCACGTTGCGAGTTCCATCGCACTTTAACAATTGGTATGCGACTACGTTTAGCACTTTCATTTCTCGATCCATTACCTCTACTGGTTCTTCGCTGAACTGAAGTTTTTGATCAATATGAATCTCTTCTAGAGGTACGATCAATGATTCATCAGTTAGGCACTTTTTTATATTTGATATATGAAAGACATCGTGAATGTTACTGAGTTCAAGAGGTAACTCAAGTCTGTAGGCTACTGATCCAATTCGTTCAAGAATTTTGAATGGCCCTATGAATCTTGGTCAAAGCTTACCTCTTTTCCCAAATCTGAAAACGGCCTTCCAAGGTGAAACTTTCAACATTACTCGATCACCTATTTGGAATTCTAACGGTCTACGACGATTATCAGCATAACTCTTTTGACGATCGCGAGCAGCTTTAATTCGTTCTTAAATGAGTGCAATCTTATCGGTTGTTTCCTGAATGAATTCTGGGCCTATGATTTGACTCTCACCTACCTCTGACCAACAGATAGGTGATCTACACTTGCGTCCATAAAGTGCTTTGAATCGAGCACATTGAATACTGGTATGGTAGCTGTTATTGTATGAAAATTCAACAAGTGGAAGATGAATATCCCAGCTACCTCCAAAATCAATCACACAGCTTCTGAGCATGTCTTCAAGAGTTTGATTCGTTCGTTCAGTCTGCCTGTCCGTTTGTGGATGATAAGCTGTGCTCATGTTGATTTGAGTGTCGAGTGCATTCTGAAGAGTTTGCCAAAATCGTGACATAAGTCGACTATCTCTGTCAGAAATGATAGAGATCGGTACTCCATGTTGAGATACAATCTCATTAACATAGAGTTTAGCGAGTCGATCCATAGAAAAATCTTCACAGATGGGTAAGAAATGCGCAGATTTAGTAAGGCGATCAACAATAACCCATATAGAGTCATGATTACGTGATGTTCTGGGTAATTTAGAGATGAAATCCATAGAGATCTGATCCCATTTCCACATGGGAATCTCAGGTTGTTGCAATAACCTAGAAGGTCGTTGATGTTCAGCCTTAACTTTGAGACATGTTAGACATCGATCCACGTATTCGGCTATATGTTTCTTCATTCCAGGCCACCAGTAAAAATCTCTAAGATCTTTGTACATTTTATCAGCACCTGGGTGAATTGAATACCTGGATTTGTGCGCCTCATCCAAGATGATTGTTCTAGAGTTACTGAATACAGGAACCCACATTCGGCTTTTGAAATACAACACTCCATCAGCTTTGGTATCAAGTTTCTAGTCTAATCCCCTCAGTCCCTCAGCAAAATAGTTCATTGCTTTTAAAGCGTGTTGCTGAGCTTCTTTAATTTGAGGAATTAGACTAGTTTGAATAGTCATCCCTAACGCTTTCACACGTAAAGGTTTGACTCGTTCCTTGCGACTCAGGGCATCGGCTACGACATTCGCTTTACCTGGATGATAACGAATTTCACAGTCATAGTCATTTAGAAGTTCAACCCACCGCCTCTGTCGCATGTTCAACATTTTCAGATCTAGAATGTGTTGAAGACTTTTGTGATCGATGTACACAATACACTTGGTTCCGTATAGATAGTGTCTCCAAATTTTGAGTGAAAACACCACTGCACCAAGCTCTAGATCATGTGTGGTATAGTTCTTCTCATGTACCTTCAATTGTCGAGAAGCATAAGCAATTACCTTGTCGTTCTGCATTAAAACACACCCAAGACCTTGACGAGAAGCATCACAGTACACTGTGAGATTATCAGTACCTTCAGGTAATGCCAAGATAGGTGCATTGCAGAGTTTGTGTTTCAAAAGTTGGAATGCCTCCTTCTGTTGGGAATCCCATATAAAAGGTTGATTCTTTTGGGTCAATGTAGTGAGTGGCAAGGCTATCTTTGAAAAGTTCTTAATAAATCGGCGATAATAACCTGCCAGCCCTAAGAATTGACGTATTTCAGTTGGAGTTCGTGGTGTCTCCCATTGTTTCACCGCTTGAATCTTACTGGGATCCACTTGAATACCATTCTCATTTACAACATGCCCAAGAAATTAAACTTCTCGTAACCAGAACTCACACTTGGAAAATTTGGCATATAATTTCCCATGTGCCAAAAGTTTTAAGAACTCACACTTCGTGTTCTTTGTTTATAGTCAATCCTAGCCATTATCTAGGCAATAATCAACAATCCTAACTATGTCATTACGTTCAAAATCAAGATCTAATCAATCAAAATCAAACTAGAAAGTTAAAACGAATAATTACCAAAACAAACCGATATCTGGCTGCACAACAACGATCAGGACTTGTAAACACGTTCCCTGGCTTCAAATATACAATCTGATGGGTTTAGAATGGAGTTTTGGGTGATAAAAATTGATGTTCTTCTCTTGGTGTTCGTCTGAGTTCGAGAGATGTAAAAGAATTATGATCTGCATGAAATCTGATGAAAAATATCAACTTATTCCACCGCCTCACCTGTCGCGTACCGCGACGAGAAGCCAAAGAAGGCTTCGCGTACCGCGAAGAAATCCGGAAATCTCAGATATTTTTCAAGAATCGCGTAACGCGAAGAACCCTCAACCCCGCCTTAGCGTACCGCGACGAGTCCAGTCGTTCAATACCTTGAAAATTTTCTTCGTTTTCGATTCCGGGCACTCCCGAACTCCGTTTCGCACACGGTTTTTGCCCACGTTAATCATTTCTCGCATACTATTGATATGTAATAATTACAATTATTAATTCAACGTGGATTTCCAGAACGATCAAATGTGCTCACATCATCAATGACGTGATTTCTCAACTGCAATTGTCACAACTCTATTGATTGTGGAGTGTTTTCAATGCGCCATATGGAGACATTCAAAGGTACAAGTGTCAAAGAATGGAAATGTGGATTAACAGCTGAATCTGATGAGCAGCAAAGACAACTAAATGACCTGAGGATCAAGTATCTTGCAAAGATCCTTCTTTCAGACATCAACATCCACAAAGGTGAAGTCGTTTCAGAAGTTCGTGCGTATGTCAATTTGCCCAATGATATTAAAGAGAAAATGAGAGAAGGTGTGTTTGAAAGGATCAAACACAGAGTTTGTTCAGCATTCTAAACACTTAAATGTATTTGACTTTTATGATATTGGTTATTTCCTTGGATTTTGCATTACTATGATGTTTTAAACCAATTAGTTGTCGGGTTTTTTTTTGTATTTGTTTAATATATCTTTCAACTTCTTGATTTTCTTTGACGGGTAATATGCACATTGTATATTAACACCTTTACTGGTTGTATAACACAATGTTAACACATACCATAACATATTAGCAAATATCAGTACATACCAACACATATCAACAAATATCAGTACCTATACATCACATCACCTTTAATGAATTTATGTAACACACTTAAAAAAATTGCATAACAAATCACATTATTTTTTTTTGTTTTGATTTACATAAAAACATATCAACATATAACAACACCATACATCTCACTACCGAACTACATATACATTTAATATCATCTCATACCAGATATTTTATTAAAACATTATTTCTCATATCATCACATAACATACCAAAAATAAACATCACACATTCTGAATTATATAAAATGTAATAACAATTCAAATTTGATTACACGATAATATCAAAAAATAAATAAACTATAATGTTCAATCATTTTTGCTAGTACTAGGACACGTACACCTATCATGGTCAACTGATCCACATACGTGACAACAACGCAGTTTCCTTTGAGTTTTACTCGCGACTTATTCTTGTATAGATTTGAAATGTTTCTTGCTTCCACAACCTTTCGTCCTAATACCATGAGGTCGGTTTATATAGTCTTCTGAAGGTTGAGACATTCCAAGTGATGTGTTGCAAAACACATATGTTTTTCTAGTTGTTTTTAATTAGTTTCCGTACAGTTTTACTCAATTTTACAGACGATTTATGCTGGTTCTTCACATTTCCACAAATTGTTGCGTACAGGTAATAAACATGTTATTTTGGCATAAAAGATCAAGAAAATGAGCTCCCGAGTGGACGAGAACAAACTGAAGATCAAAGGAAGAAGATTTATGGAATTTCTCCTTGTCGCGTAGCGCAACAAGTGGAAAACACAGTTTTGCCCTTTTTAATGATTGCGGGTTTGACCCGACTATTTTGTCGGGTAGCGGGTACCGTCGCGTAGCGTGAAGGGTTAAAGGGTGCATGTCGCATAGCGCGACAGGGTTAAAAATCCAGAATTTTGAGTTTTATGTTGTTGAAACGGCTGGAGGCGTATTCATTCGATTCTGGACGATTAGAGATGACTTGGGAGGTGACTAGAAGCAAGGAGACAAGATTGGAGTCTAGTTGAACCATCGGGAAGCCCTAGACGAGTGATCCAAAGGGTGTAACGTGATCGGTTCTTCTTTCTTTCTTGTTATTCACATTTGATTGATGTTTGGGATGTGTTTTGAAATTACTTATTGCTGTGTATCTAGTATGATTAGTGGCTAAACATTCTAGACCACCTAGGGTTTTACGAACATGCATGTTTGATGTTTATTACGATTGATTGTGGAACAAGTTTGGATTTTTCAATGGTTTAATGAATTGTTTGGATTCTTGGATGTGTATGAATGTTTATGATGATTGTGATCTGAATTATTATTTCCTCGTGTGCTTTGGCAAATGTCTTTCGTGTAATAGGCATGTGCTAGGTCATTTACTTGGTGTTTATGATTTGTGGATGTATTACTAGACGTAGTAATTCATACGAACAATAATTAGGTCACAAATGAATTAAATGTTTAACCAAATTCAATAGCCGTGAGGTGAGGGTTTGTTAGTGTATCTTGCGTGTTTAAGAACTAGTTAAAGTCTTTGCGAAAAGACTAAGATTAGGTAAATTGAACATAGTCTTGTATGCTAAATCCAAGATGAATTTCCTGTTTTATCCCGTGTATTTCATGCATTGAGACTTTCATTTCCGTGAGGTATATAGTCTTTTGGATATACCATTGATGAGTTGGTTAACTTGTGAGACTAATTAACCTAAACCGGTGTTTAAAATAATTATAGACATTTTAGTTGAAATCTTTGAAAATGGTTAAAGAATCTCTAATTTGTTGATAAGCTAAAATTCAAAGATCCCGGTTCCAAACATAGGTTCCATAATCAATCTAAACACATTAGACATGTATAAAGTAAATCCTAGGTAGTCATTTCATCATTAGTGAGTTTTAGTTGCATTTTCCCATTTGAGTCTTAATTCGGTTTTCAGTATTTTTATTTTTAATTCCAGTCTAATTAGTTATTTATAAAAAACCCCCTTTCAAACAATCAATTTAGTTCAAGTAATTTGTATAGATAAGTTATTGAGTCTATTTTGCATTTTCTATAGGAGTCTGTGGGTTCGATATCCGGACTTGCTTTTCTATACTACTTTTCGATAGGTTCACTTGCCTGTTACTAGTTTAGTTTAGGGAGTCTAGAGTATTACTTAGTGTCTATGTTTGTTTTGATTTTTATTAGTTTTAATTAAACTACTTTACACACATCAAGTTTTTGGCGCCATTGCCGGGGACTTCTTAGTCGATTGTGCAGTTTAGTTCTTGTGTCTTATCTGTGCATATTTGTTTTTAGTTTTAGTTTTATTTTATTTAGTTTTATTTCTTTTTGATTCATTTTTATTTCGTTTGCAGGTATGGTAGCGTATGCCACACCTACGTCCACACGGATCGCCACCTGAGCTTTCTTTGCCTTCAAGGAGCAATTCGCGGGTCTTTTCTGAAGGTTCTACGAGCGAGGTAAGTGCTTCTACACCCATCTCTGCTGATTCTTCTGAGCACACACCACCGTCTTCTTCTTCTTCTACTCATTCTAGTCCTCGTTTGCACTTTATTCCACTCATGGCTGAGCATCGCGCGGTTCACCAGCAGGCCACTGCAGGTTTCACGGGACTTAATAATCCCATCACTATGCCAAATATCACGAATGAAAATTCGTGGCAAATTCCCTCGTATATCATGACAGCCATTAATAACTCTCAGTTTAATGGCCGGGATGATGAGGATGCTCCAGCACACATAGCTCGCCTCACTCGCATCTGTGGTACCTTCAATCTTCAAGGTGCCACTGAAGATGCCATTTTCTTGCAGTTATTTCCATTTTCTCTTGCGGGTAGGGCTGCCACTTGGCTCGATTCGCATGCACCTGGATCTTTCACTACTTGGGGCAGTCTTAGGGATGCATTCCTTAAGAAGTACTTTCCACCTCCCAAGGCAGCTCGCCTTCGTGATGAGATCCACTCTTTTTGTATTGCACCCGATGAGCCATACTACCTTGCTTGGGAGAGATTCCAGAATTTGATTAGCAGATGCTCCCAACATGGTCTCTTTGACTGGGCCCTTGTAGAGAAATTCTACAATGGTCTAACTTATGAGACCCGGGCTCGTTTTGACACTTTTGCGGATGGTCATCTTATGGGAAAGAGGGATGTTGCTGAGTGTACTAATATGTTTGAAAGCCTTGCTCAGGCTGAGTATGAGCAGAGGTCTGCTAATAGGAATTCAAATCCTATTTCTAGTTCCTCCTCTTCCATGAGAGGAGTTCACCACGTTAATGTGGATACTAGTGTGGCAGCTGCTCTCGAGGCCTTGTCGAGGGATGTGAAGGAGTTGAAGATGAAGGTGGATAGGTGTGAGATTTATAGGGGTGGCCATGCCACATCTGAGTGTTTGGTGGTCAACCAGGAGCAGGTTGACTATTTGGGGGGTCAAGGTAGGGGTCACACGAACCCTTTCAATAATTCCTACAATCAGAATTGGAGGAACCACCCGAATTTTAATTGGCGCTCTTCCGATCATCCCCATGGTTTCCAATCTGGGTCATCTCATAACCAGGGGCAGGGTCATTCTTCGGTTAGTCATCCGAGTCATACACCGGGGGCGGGCAGTAGTAGTGGTGGTAGTTCTAGGGGTAGCATGAGTAAGATTGAGGAGTTACTGACCCAGTTGGTTGCTAAGGATGCCAATACTCAGAAAACCCTTGCTGAGCATGACATTCTTCTGAAAAACCAACAATCTGCTTTTCTTGATCTTCAAAGATCTGTTGGTGATATTGCTATGCGTTTGGACGAGAGGCCCTAAGGCCAGTTTTCGGGCACCACTCAGCCTAATCCAAATGCTCATGTGAAAGCAGTGACTACTAGGAGTGGTCGAGGGGGTGTGAGTGTAGAGCCACCGGTTGAGTTAGATGATGAGGAACCGGTGGATGAGGAGATTGAGATGGAGACTCCTGGGGGGTGCACATGAGGCCAGTCCCAACAAGTACAGTATCAACCAGTGAGTCTCCCGTAGTGGTCCCGGTTGAGAAGAAACCGGTTGAGATTAGGCCGAGTCCAAAGATTGATCATGCACGACTTCCTTACCCTGCTCGTTTAGCTCACCAAAAGCATGCTAAGGAGTATGGGCATTTTCTTGACATGTTCAAACAGTTGAAGATCAATCTTCCGTTTATTGAGGCTCTTCAGCATATGCCTAAGTATGCCAAATTCCTGAAGGATTTTTTGAAGAGCAAGGATCGGCTAGGGGAACTTTCTAATGTTCCATTGAGTGGGGGTGTTCTGCGGTGATTCTGAACAAGCTACCGGAGAAGTTGACAGATCCTAGGATCTTTACAATCCCATGTTTGTTTAGTAGTGACACTCAGAGGCACGCGTTGGCAGATTCAGGTGCTAGCATCAATTTGATGCCTTATGCTTTGTATGAGAAGCTAGCACTTGGTGAACTTATGCCTACGCGCATGACATTGTCCCTTGCTGACCAGACGGTCAAGTGTCCACGGGGTATTGTTGAGAATCTGTTGGTGAAGGTGGACAAATTTGTATTCCCCGTGGAGTTTGTGATTCTTGACATGGAGGACGATGATAGTGTGCCTATCATTCTAGGCCGTCCATTCTTGAGGACTTCTAAGGCCATCATTGATGTGCTTGATGGGAAGCTCACTCTTAGAGTGGGTGATGAGACTGTCACATTTGAGGTTGTGAAGTCTATGAGGCATCCCAGTGATCATGATGACTTTTGTGGCCCATGTCATTCTGTTTACTTCATAAATTCTTTCATGTCACACGTAGATAGGTGTTTTGAGTACGTGTGCGGGGCTGATTTCGTAGTTTAGAGGAGTGAGGAGGAGTGTGAGATTGTTGATGAGGGTGTTGGTGTTATTTCTGATGTGTTAGAGATTGATGAGTTGAGGGAGGAGAGTAAGAAGCCCTCTGTTGAGTCACCACCCGCCCTAAAGCTTAAGGTTTTACCATCCCATTTAGAGTATGCCTTTCTAGGAGAGGATTCCACTCTACCTGTGGTCATTTCATCCATGTTGAGTGAGGAGGAGAAGAAGAGATTGCTAGGTGTCTTGAGGTTGTATAAGGGGGCTATTGCTTGGAGACTCTCCGATATCCAAGGCATTAGTCCTGCTTATTTCACACATAGGATACTCATGGTGGATGAGTATAAGCCGGTAGTCCAACCTCAGAGGCGTTTAAATCCCAATATGCAAGAGGTTGTGAAGAAGGAGGTGTTGAAGCTGATGGATGCGGGCTTGATTTATCCTATCTCGGATTCATCATGGGTGAGCCCGACTCAGGTTGTTCCTAAAAAGAGAGGGATGACAGTCATCACGAATGAGAAAAACGAGCTCATTCCTTCTCGCACTGTCACGGGGTGGCGAGTTTGCATCGACTATAGGAAACTTAACGATGCCACCCGGAAGGATCACTTTCCCCTTCTTTTCATTGACCAGATGTTGGAGTGATTGGCGGGCCAACAGTTCTATTGCTTCCTAGATGGCTTTTCTGGGTATTTCCAGATCCCCATAGCACCGGAGGATCAGGAAAAGACAACATTCACGTGCCCTTATGGCACCTATGCTTATCGTCGCATGCCATTTGGGCTATGCAATGCTCCTGCAACATTTCAAAGGTGCATGGTAGCCATTTTCGAAGATATGATTGAATCATCCATGGAGGTGTTTATGGATGACTTTTCGGTTTATGGCGACTCATTTGATCAATGCTTGGTGAATCTTGAGAGGATTTTAAAGAGGTGTGTAGAGACGAAGTTGATGCTTAATTGGGAGAAGTGTCACTTCACGGTGACCGAGGGGATAGTGTTAGGTCATAAGATTTCGAGAGCGGGTATTGAGGTAAACCAAGCGAAGATAGAGACCATAAGTAAACTCCCACCACCTTCAAGTATCAAAGCCATTAGGAGTTTTCTTGGTCACGCGGGTTTTTATAGGCAATTCATTAAGGATTTTTCCAAAATCACTAGGCCTATTACCCATCTTTTAGAGAAAGATACCCTGCTTGTGTTTGATGAGGAATGCATGAAGGCAATCAAATTTTTGAAGGAGAGGCTTGTGAGTGCTCCTATTTTGGTTGCCCCCGATTGGAGCTTGCCCTTTGAGCTCATGTTCGATGCTAGTGACCAAGCCGTTGGGGCGGTCTTGGGGCAAAGAAGAGAGAAGCATTTTCGCCCGATATACTATGCTAGCAAAACTCTCAATGATGCTCTAGAGAACTACACTACCACCGAGAAGAAGCTTCTTGCGGTAGTGTTTGATTTTGACAAATTCCGGTCTTACGTTGCGCTTTCAAAGACCACCGTTTTCACCGATCACTCGGCTTTGAGGTTTCTTTTTGCAAAGAAAGATGCAAAACCTCGTCTCATTAGGTGGATTCTTTTGTTGTCGGAATTTGACATTGAGATCAAAGATAAGAAAGGGGCTGAAAATGTGGCGGCCGATCATCTCTCCCGGTCGGAGGACCCGGAGAGGAGTGAGATTCGTGAGGAGAAGATTGGTGATAGGTTCCCTCACGAGATGATCGACTTTGCAGAGGCGGAGAAGCAAGGAATGCCATGGTTCACCGACTTGGCAAATATCCTTGCCCATGGAGTAGTGATTGAAGGGATGACCTCCCAACAAAAGAAGAAGTTCTTTAGAGATGTGGGTAAGTATGTTTGGGATGACCCGTATCTTTATCGTGTGGGAGGTGATAGGATTCTTAGGAGGTGTGTGAGTAGAAAGGAGGGCCTAGATATTTTAAAACATTGTCATGAAGGCTTGACGGGTGGACATCATGGATATCATTCCACCGCCCAAAAGGTCTACGATTGTGGGTTCTATTGGCCTTCGGTGGTGAAGGATGCACTAGAGTTTGTGAAGAAGTGTGATCCTTGCCAACGCACCGGGAACATCTCTTCTAAGGATGAGATGCCTCAAAACCCGATTCAAGTGTTGGAGGTTTTTGATGTTTGGGGCATCGATTTTGTTGGACCTTTCCCTTTGTCCAAAGGGAATAGGTATATACTCGAGGCCATAGATTATGTCTCAAAGTGGGTGGTGGCTCAAGCTTTGCCTACAAATGATGCCCAAGTAGTTCTCAAGTTCCTTAAGAAGTTGTTTAGTAGGTTTGGGACTCCTAGAGCTTTAATAAGTGACCGTGGCATGCAATTTTGTAACAATGTTGGAAAAGGCACTGCAACGCTATGGTGTCACTCATCGTTTAGCTACCGCTTACCATCCTCAAACAAGCGGTCAAGTAGAGAATGCAAACTGAGGGGTGAAAAGGATACTTGAGAAGACCGTAGGGAAGAGTCGGAAGGATTGGTCCGACAAGTTAGACGACGCGTTGTCGGCGTTTAGAACGGCCTACAAGACACCTTTAGGAACCACACCATACATGGTGGTCTATGGCAAAGCGTGCCATCTTCCCGTTGAATTGGAACATAGAGCTCTTTGAGCTCTCAAAACGGTCAACCTTGATCTTACCGAGGTGGGTAGGAAGAGGTATTTCCAAATTCATGAGTTAGAAGCCCTTCGTGATGCGGTTTATGCACGTTCATTGAGCATTAAAGAGAAAACCAAATCATTGCATGATACGAGATTGAAGGGTTTAAAGGAGTTTAAGAAAGGAGATCGGGTTTTGCTCTATAATTCCCGATTGAAATTGTTTGGAGGGAAGTTAAAGTCCAAGTGGACAGGTCCATACGTGGTTGAAGAGGTTTTTCCATATGGAACCGTTGAGTTGCAAAACGAAGTTGATGGGAACACTTGGAAAGTGAATAGTCATAGATTGAAACACTACATCGAAGGACCGATTGATGAGAATGAGGAGGGGGAAGAGATCCTCCTAGAGAAACCCGAATGAAGGAGTGTTGAGGGGTTCTTGGGATGAAACCCAAGTGTATAGTTTGTAAATGGTAGGTTTTTAGAGTTCCTGATGCATTTTTGGTGTGATTTTCGTATTTATTTTCTGTTTTTCATTTTCGTTTTTGTGTGTTTTCTTGAGTTTTGCAGGTGTTTAATCATTTTGAAGTATGAAAGATGGATTTGAGCTACCAGGTATGTATCCTTTGCCTTAGAATAAATTTTAGGTGTGTAGGAAAAAAAAAAGAGTTGGAAATTTGGTTAAGGCATGAAAATCCCGGAAACTCTCAGGAAATTTGACCCCGTCGCGTCACACGACACCCAGAGGCTGAACTGTCGCGCTACACTATAGATCTGATCAAACAAGCGGGTCAACAAGTTGTCGCGCTACGCGACAACCTTTTGATTATCTATTGCGATACGCGACGCGTGCCCAGACGGGTTTTATTTGATTTCAAGCCCTAGATTTCATTTTTATCCCCATTTCTTCTTCTCCAAACCGTCGCCATCACCATTTTCACCACCATTTATATTTCTTACCACCATCTAACCACCAATTTCATCAACCAAAACCATAAACTATCACCCCAACCTTCGATTTCACCTATTTTCCACCATTTCTTCCTCATTTCACTATTTCACCATCTCCATCCTCCATTGACGGGTCCAAGGAAGAAGAAGAGGGATTTTCGTCAAAGCTTCAATTTTTCTTCTTAATCTCATCTTATAATTCGTTTCTAAGGTAATGTGACTAACTATTTTAATATTTTCTTGCATCTTAATTAATTTTTGTCAATTTCTAGTTTAACCTAAGTTTAGATTTTTAGTTGTGAATTTTTTGTGTTGATTTTAGTGTAGTTTTAGTTTGTTTAGTCTTGTTGAATGCTTCTAGGTTTTCCATTGTGGTTGAATGTGTTGTTTGATATCCAAGAACCATACATTGTAGTTTGGGTAAATACTTTAAATTTGAAATTGGTTCTTTTGATCTTGACAAGTTAAACAAACTGATTTGTTGAATGAAATTTGAGAAAATGATGTTCATTTAAGCTTTAAAATCAGTTTTTGGGATGGTTTGTTTATGGGTTTGTTCTTGAAACTTAAAGTGTGTTATTGGGTAACCGCGAATGAAATGTTATACGGTTACATTTCTTAATTTCTTTACTAACTTGTCAGCTTGTGTTTGATTTTGATGTTGTTTCAGGATGTCTGGAGCAAGCTCATCAGGTACAGGGGGAAAAAGAAGTAGGGGACCAGTTCCAAGGTCCCGGGGAGAACCCAGTTCCCCAGTCCAGCCACAAAGAGACGAGAGGACAATCCGATATCTTGAAGCTGAGCGAATACCTGTTATCAAAACTAGAAGACTGAAGGACCACACCCTCTTGATGTTTGACATGGGCACCTTCGAAAGTGATAGGCTGGATAGGTTTCTATCTCTCGAACTCCTACACCATAGGAATATCAATTGGGAGTTAGTTGACCAATTAGGTCAGAGAGATAGGTTGGAGAGGCTATTAGGGCCTAGATGGAGGAGGGTATTAGCTTGTGATTGGCCTTAGTATAAGGAGTTGACCATGGAGTTTCACTCCACTTTTATGTATGATGATTCTGAGTTCGACTCCTTAGATGTTGTTTCTTTCTCCTTAGGCAGGCAAGTTTATGAGATGTCTATCCCACAGTTTGCTGTTGTTTGTGGGTTTTATACTGAGGACGAGGTCTTATCACCTGATTTTGTGCAGGCCTTGAGGGGAGCCACCAAGAAGAACAGAGATTTCTGTCTTTCTGAGGTGGATCTGAGTGAGTTTTGGGCTACAATTGCTGATGCCCCGTTTTCCACTAGTATACTAGAGTCGAACATCAGGGATCCCTTGTTGAGATACATTCATAGGGTGTTAGCATGCACTGTTGTAGGAGGAGTTCGGGGGAAGAAAAGGTCAACTGGATTGATCTTTTCTGTTTGTACTGTATGGTGACAGGTAGAGAGGCCAATGTGGCCTGTGTGTTGGCTACTTCTTTGGCTAGAGCTAGGCGGGGGGCGGACGAGCTAGGTTAGACATGGGCCCTTATATCTACCGTATGGCAGAATATTTGGGAGTTTTTGATATATATCGTCCTGATTTGATGATCTTAGGACCGTTGACCACACCTATAGACTTGAGGGACTTGCAGAGAGCAGGGATTGTAGAGAGAGGTGACCCACCAAGGTGGGAAGGTTTTATGGTTGGGCCTCAGGTGATGCCTCCACATGGGACACCTGCAGCAGATGTGGTCATGGGTTCGGTCCCAACTCATAGGCATAGGCCTGTTTTTAGGAGAGATTTCCCCCCGAGACAGTACCCACTTCGGGAACCTATACCTGACCCACTTACCTAAGAATCCTTATGCCATAGGATGGATGGATACCACGATCAATACAGGGATTGGAGGGAGCACGATCAGAGGAGGCAGGAGGATGCCATGAGGTATTTGATGACCTCGCTTCACATCGACATACCAGAGTTTTACAGGGCTCCGGAGGAGCATGATGGGGGAGATGATGAAGAGTAAGTGTGGGGAGGTGTTAGCACGATGGTTTGATGCAGTTGTGTATGATTATTGAACATTTTTACTCTTTGACATCTGTGGTTGGGTTGGTTATTGGGTTGGTGAATTTTTAACTTATTCTGGTTGTGGTACTTTTGTATTTGAACTTATGGTTGTTTATCTTGATCTTTGTGGTGCTTGTTTCATATGTTTGTTTATGGCTTGTGGAGCAATTTGTAGAGTGAAGAGCCTACGTAGAAAGACTAGCACACGACAGTCTTCTCTTTAACCAGCTAAGTCATTTTCATTTTTGACTTTCTTTTTATTCTTAGTTTTCTTTTGGGGTTTCCTTTTTCTCTACATTGGGGACAGTGTATAGTTTAAGTGTGGGGATGGGAAACTTAGTTTAGTTAATTTTGTTTTTAGTTTAATTTTGCTTTATTAGTAGTTTTTGAGTCAAAATTTTTGTTTTACATCTCTAGCTTAGTTCTTTTTGTTCCTTGTTAAAGTTGGTTGCAAAAAGCATGATGGGAAATGATAGGAAAGTTGGGTTTTGTGGTTTCATGCAGGGTTAACTAGTTGGTTTGGGTTTATGCTTTGGTTATGGGATGTGTAGGTAGGCTCAACTGATTGTATTTGTCCCGTAGGATAGGTAAAATTTTACTTAAATGCATGAATTTCATGGGAAACATCTTGGGAATTTAGAATTAATGAAACTGTTTTCCAGTCAGATAGAAGTCTTTGCATAATAATAGATTAGAGTTTTGAAAATCTGATTTCTGTTTGGCACATAAGTACTCTTTTTATGAGAATAAATCCGAGTCTTATGGCGCCTCCATTTCACCAAATAAGCTGAGTAAAAAGAAAAATAAAAAGAAAAGAAGTTTGATTAAAAACTTATGTGTCACACGCCGGGTTGCAGCCTGGTTGAAACACCACTAAGTTAAATTCAATGGATTGAAAAATAAAAGAAAAATGCTCACGCTTCCATCTGTCTCATTTGAAAAAAATTTGATTTGAGAAATTCATAGTTTGTTTATATGTAAGGATGACTTGAAGGCTAGAACCCAAGTTTGATTTAATTTTAGGTTTCCTAAGTGTGGGTCTAATGAAATGAAATGTAGAACATGAACTTAATGGACCGTTACTAAGGGATAGGAATAATCAGTATGGGTTTAAAAGGACAAAAATACCTGCAATATTTTCCAAAGCATTGAATTTTAAATTGACTTTGTTAATTGTGTAGGAACCATTTTATCCAGCTGTGATCCCAGATTTTTGCATAAACCTTTTTCAGGGACGAAAAAGAAATAAGTGTGGGGATGTGATGTGTTGCAAAACACATCTGTTTTTCTAGTTCTTTTTAATTAGTTTCTGCACAGTTTTATTCAATTTTAGAGTCGATTTATGCTGGTTCTTCACATTTCCACAAATTGTTGCATACAGGTAATAAACATGTTATTTTGGCGTAAAAGATCAAGAAAACGAGCTCCCGGGTGGACGAGAACAAACTGAAGATCAAAGGAAGAAGATTTCAGGAATTTCTCCTTGTCGCGTATCACGACAACCACAAGAAACCCTGTCGCATAGCACGACAGGTGGAAAAGATAGTTTTGCCCTTTTTAATGATTGCGGGTTTGACCCGACTATTTTGTCGGGTAGCGGGTACCGTCGCGTTGCGCGAAAGGTTTAAGGGTGCCTGTCGCGTAGCGCGACAAGGTTAAAAATCCAGAATTTCGAGTTTTATATTGTTGAAACGGCTGTAGGCGTATTCATTCGATTCTGGAGGATTAGAGACGACTTGGGAGGCGACTAGAAGCAAGGAGATAAGATTGGAGTCGAGTTGGACCATCGGGAAGCCCTAGACGAGTGATCCGAAGGGTGTAACGTGATCGGTTCTTCTTTCTTTCTTGTTATTCTCATTTGACTGATGTTTGGGATGTGTTTTGACATTACTTATTACTTTTTATCTAGTATGATTAGTGGCTAAACATTCTAGACCACCTAGGGTTTTACGAACATGCATGTTTGATGTTTATTACGATTGATTGTGGAACATGTTTGGATTTTTCAATGGTTTAATGAATTGGTTTGGATTCTTGGATGTGTATGAATGTTTATGATGATTGTGATCTGAATTATTATTTCCTCGTGTGCTTTGGCGAATGTCTTTCGTGTAATAGGCATGTGCTAGGTCATTTACTTTGTGTTTATGATTTGTGGATGTATTACTAGACGTAGTAATTCATAGGAACAATAATTAGGTCACAAATGAATTAAATGTTTAATCAACTTCAATAGCCGTGAAGTGAGGGTTTGTTAGTGTATCTTGCGTGTTTAAGAACTAGTTAAAGTCTTTGTGAAAAGACTAAGATTAGGTAAATTGCACATAATCTTGTATGCTAAATCCAAGATGAATTTCCTGTTTTATCCCGTGTATTTCATGCATTGAGACTTTCATTTCCGTGAGGTATATAGTCTTTAGGATATACCGTTGATCGGTTGGTTAACTTGTGAGAGTAATTAACCTAAACCGGTGTTTAAAATAATTATAGACATTTTAGTTGAAATCTTTGAAAATGGTTAAAAAATCTCTAATTTGTTGATAAGCTAAAATTCAAAGATCCCGGTTCCAAACATAAGTTCCATAATCAATCTAAACACATTAGACATGTATAAAGTAAACCCTAGGTAGTCATTTCATCATTAGTGAGTTTTAGTTGCATTTTCCCATTTGAGTCTTAATTCGGTTTTCAGTATTTTTATTTTTAATTCCAGTCTAATTAGTTATTTATAAAAACCCCCTTTCAAAAAATCAATTTAATTCAAGTCATTTGTATAGATAAGTTATTGAGTCTATTTTGCATTTTCTATAGGGGTCTGTGGGTTCGATATCCGGACTTGCTTTTCTGTACTACTTTTCGATAGGTTCACTTGCCTGTTAGTAGTTTATTTTAGAGAGTCTGGAGTATTACTTAGTGTCTAGGTTAGTTTTAATTTTTATTAGTTTTAATTAAACTACTTTGCACACATCACCAAGCAAGTTTGCAATCCTGTCTTTCTTGGGAATATGTTGAGATTTTGTTCCATTTTCTAACAATTCATTCATTTTACTTTTAAGCTCATCCTGATACAGTACTAAATTTTCCATGTTGTCTACTAGTTGATTTACTATGTAATCATTAGACAACATTATCTCACGTACAATCCCTTCCACATCGTTACTGTCATCTCGATTGCTTCCGTTAACTGTATGATTCTTGGTATACATGGTTGGAACTGCATCTCTCGTCCATCTTCTGATTACTTAATTTTTTGGAAACACTTTTACTTTACATACCCTCAACACATAAAACACGTGCCTACATAGCAACCCATATTGCTCAAACATGTTGCAACTGCACGTGACAGTCATATCAACATCTCTGTACAACACCCGTTTTTAATAATAATAATAATAATAATAACATTAACTCAACATCAACACATATCATAATTCAATGACAAATAACAAATAATAAATTATCAATATTTATATACTAGAACATCCCAACACATCATAACATGTAACTTTATTTATCTAATAATTGACTAAATTATGACATACCTCATACAATCCAGAACGATCGTGATCCAGCTCTTTTATCTTAAACTTTGTGAAATCACCAACTTCAGATGTTTGAACAGACATGTCTTTGTTTACTGCCTGGAAAATTTCCTCTTGAACATCGTAAAAAATATTCCTCGTATATATCTCATTAGCTTCTTTCTAAAGTTCGTAATCGGTAACCCAATCAGGATTCTTATACCTTGTATCATGGTCATTCTTTTGATGCGTAAATCTTTGTGCTTCTATAGCAGTTTCCAAATTACTTAGAAATTCAATAAACATGATTCTACTGTTGATAAATTTACAGAAAAAATGGTTCTCACTTTCAGATCGAGAAGTCGTTCTCATCAGGCCAGACATGTGCTCATGACAATAATATGCAGGTATCCAATCCGATCTTATAGAATACATGTCTGCCATCCATTTGTTCGCAGTTAGATTGAACTCATTCATAACATCCTTCCATCTAGACTCGAAATCGTCTATTTCAATAGAATCATTCCACACAATTTCACAAATGCGTTGTTTAAAATTTCTGTCTGAACGCAACGATTTACCAACCTGATAAAAACAAAACATAAATACTTTCATTAAACACCACATGATTTAACAACCTATAATTAGTACACATTGAAATTCATTATATCACAAATGTCGTGTTAGTCATTAACAACACAAGTTAGCACATTATATAAATATTATTTACTACTCATCACCCATTTTATCAAAAGAGCATTCATTTTAACAACACATATTATCACATAAATTATTTTAATGAAAACATTATTTATCATCCACATATCATCTATCGGTTTAAATTAACATATTTATATACCCAGATATAAAAATTTATCAACTACTAACCATGTAAAACAAAATTTATTTATGAAACAACATATTATTACTTAATTTTCTTACCTTGTCAGCAACCTTCTTCATTATATGCCACATACACAAACGATGCCTAGATGTAGGTAAATCCTCTTCTATAGCTTTTCTCGTCGCAGGATCTTGGTCGGTAACAACCACGCGAGGTTCTTTACCCATAGATTTCTTAAATGCGCCTAACAACCACTTATAGAAATCAGCAGTCTCGGATGCTAACAATGCAGCCCCAACATTGACATTTCGGTGGTGATTGTCAATAGCAGTAAATGGGACAAATAGCATATCATATCTATATAATAATCAAAACAAAACAAAGCCGTATGGATTGTTTACAAAATAATTTCTATATTCAATGCGACAAGAAAACACAAAATATTAGTTTTAATACACTTACTTGTTAGAACGAAAAGTCGAATCGAATGAAATAACATCACCAAAGTTGATATAATTACGCTTCATTTCTTCATCTGCCCAAAAAAGACAAGTAAGGGAGTTGTCCTTTGAAGTAAAATATTCACACGAAAAGTCCGGCAAAAATTCTTTTTTCTGCATAAGACATCTTACAATCATCTTAGCGTCATATTTACCAATAAATAGATTAATATCTCCTTTGAAATTCTTACAATCATCTTTCGTCACCCCCGTTTCTTCAAAACCACCTAAGTTTTTCGCATGATGTTGAACGCCTTTACCGGACCAATAATTAACTTAGACAGGTTGTGAATAAGGCTTTCCTGATTAAACAAAAGATTCCTGGCAGCACTTAATAGATGATAATAATAATCATCAACGAGTGGATGATTATGTTCTTCAACAAATCCGTATAGTTTATATGATTTGTTATCACATAATTGTAAAAGCATACGTGCTTGACATCCAGTTCGAATAGATGGTCTTGTTCTGTATAATTTTTATTTCGTACACGTATCGTTTGTTCCGTTCAATGTATCAACTTTAACCTTAGTAAAAGGTTTATTACCTTCTTTTGAACATACAAAATATTTAAGTGTAACAATCCCGTGCTTGGTAACCTCGGTATTCTTTCGAATTGTAAAACCACCATTCTTAGCATACCTCTCGTAAAATTTGTATGCTACATCAACAGTTCTAAATATCATACCAACTTCAAGCTTGTCTGATATGGGTACATCAGGTATGTAAAACTCTTACCGGTCCTTGGAGATATACGCTCAATACCAACATTTCTTCTTGTTTTGTAATTCTCTTTACTAGCTACAAACATATATTTCACATTATATCATACTAAAATATCAAAAAAAAATCTTACAAATATTATCGCACTAATTTCACAAAAATGTGATAACAACACACATAAAAAATATCAAACTGTCAACATTTTGAAAATAACAACACATCCTAGCACATTAAATTAATTAATTTTCTTTTTTTTTTGAAAATATGCAACAAAACAATTCCTAAAAAATCACAATTGTTTGATAACAACACAACATCGCACAATACATTTATCAATTCATATCAAACCTATTTAATAGCATATAATAACACATAACAAAATATCAATTCTTAAGCTTGTTTAACATACCAGCACATCTTAGCACAATTAAAATAATTAATACTTAAAATTTATTATTAAAAAAACATATTAAAATATTAATTTTATCAATTTATTAACATTTTTAATAACAACACATCTTAGCACCACAAATACTAACATCCGCAAATGTTATAATTTGTCAGATCCATCATCATTTCTGATCGCAATTCAATCCAACAAATCAATCAAAAATCCAATGTTTGTTACATTAATCGAAATTAGAAAAGATTTGACCAAATTCATCGAAACAAACATAGCAGTTTGACTTTTGACATCAATGTAGCTGATTATGCAATTGTATAAACCTTCACTATTTTTTATATGTTTTAAATAGTTTGGACTAATTCCAAACCTTCACAGAATCACAGCTTTATCATTGCCCCCTGATATTATGTACCTTTATTTCTCCCAAAAAAGAAAATGCCCTATATCACAATCATGAAAAAAAAAATTTTCAGGCTTTGAATATTTTATATTTTCTCGAGTGGGTCACATGTATAAAAAGAAAAAGCAACTAAACTACCCTATTTCTTATGGTTCATAATCCTCCTACAAACACAACCCTCTGAAGATTTCTTATGGTAATGCATTTCTTTATTTGGCTACTCATAACTATCAATAATGGGGAATGCACCATAAGCTATTTTTGGGGCCTGGTCTTGCAAATAATTCAAACATGAATTAGAAATCTAAGTTGACCAATGACATGCTACAAAGATACTCCCACATGCAAGTATTACTATATTTAAATTTAGGGAAAACTAATTGTACTATATTCAAATACACAAAGATGAAATGTAATTTAATTGAAGTTAATATATAGACAAATGAAGGAACTTGTCAATCGGTAAGTGTAGTGAAAATACTATCAATACCTGGTCTCTTGAGTGCCTCTAAAAGTTATAACAATAGCATAAGTTCTTCTGTTACCCCAACAAAGGCATGCAATCAATTTATAATAATGTAGATATTACCTTGATCGGTTTTCATGTATGTGCCTTGGTTCAAGCCCAAATTAATAGTTAGACATTCCTTTCAAAACAAAAATAATAAAAGAATATTGAGCCTATGAAAGTACAAATACAATTCAACAAGTTCTCATTTTCAAACTAACAATCTTTTAACAAAGCAACAGATAAAAACAAAAAACTGAAACGATTTTACAATACTTCCAAAATGACATGATTTTACAAGATTATAATCATTTACTTCAAACAAAATCAAATTCAATTGCATTTCACTATACGTTTTTGTGTGCTTATGCGTAAAAGTCAATAAATAACATATGATTAACTCACCTTTGAAGAACACGACCTGCTATCATAAAGAGTAAGCATACGAATCGCAATATGTTTTTGTGCAATGAATTGGTATTGGTAACCATTATAGTCCATCTTGCAATTTTTCTTCTCCTTTTTTCATTAAACAAGGCTGAAGAAAAGTCAAAAAAATTATTAACTGGTCAAATTTTCTAGTAACAAATGGGTCTATATGAATGCTATAAAGTCTGAATTACAAACCTTAAGCCGCTACTTAAGCGATTAGAGGCTATTCAACTCATATCTCTCCATAAACACCACCTTCACAATTGCTGAATTCCAATATTACTAAATTTACAAAGACAAACCAGCAATACATACATTAATTGCTGAATTCCAATACTAACTAAATTCACAAAGACAAACCAACGATACATACATCAATACATATGAATGCTACATGTTAGTGCATTTTCTGTGTAAAAGCTGCATTTAATGTGTGAACCTGGCTTGTTATATATGAAATCATAGTCTGTTGAATATGATTAAGGGTTCGGCTGTGATTGATGGCTAAAGGTTCGGCGAACCTATGCTCATGTTATTGTATAGGTTCGTCTAGCAAACCTATTGGTTTGTCTGCCGAACCTAATGATCTAAGTAGGTTCAGAACTTACATGTTCTAAGGTTCAGCTGGCAAAAGGTACACGAACCTTATCAAGGTTCGTGTAATATGGAGGTTCGTGTAGTGTAAAAGTGGCCGAACCTTTGCATTTGGAAACCTATATATAGAGAAAAGGTGGTGAACTTGAAGACTTAGAGCTCACAATTCACACACACAAAGTCAAATTCTCTCTCAAGCTCAAGATCAAGACTCTCTTCATCTTTGTTTCTTTTGATCGTTCAAGTGTTGTATTTTCACGTTTATTGTTTGTAAACACTTGGATATCAATGAAGAATTCAGATTCATGATCTATTACATTGTCATTGTTGATTCAAATCTAGTTGTAAACGGATTCCGCACGTTTATGATCGAATCATAGAATTTCGTGATCGATTCTTCAAATCTACAGTGGTATCAGAGCGTTAGGCTCGATTCTACGACTATTTGGACATCAATCTCAAGTAATTTGATAAGAAAATTCATCATCTTGGAGGTGTTCTTGAAGTTCTTCACGTTTTTGTCAACAAAAAGTCAGATCTACGAAAAATTATTTAGTTTTTGCAATTTTTGATTTGATAGAAAGATGCGCCTCGAAAAAACGAAGATTTTGAGTACTCATAGGCCTTCTAACTCCAAAAAATGAAGATTCTAGAGCCGTTTTAGTGAAGTTGCAGATCTGTTCAACGATCAGACGAACCTAAGAGCTGAACCTGCACAGGTTCGTGAGAAATAGGTTCGTGGGAACCTTAGGTTCGTGAGAAATCAATAGGTTCGTCACATATAGGTTCGTGGGAACCTCTAGGTTCGCCAAAACTTTCATAGGTTCGCCAAAACCTCAATAGGTTCGTGAAAAACCTCAAAAGGTTCGTGAAAACCTCAAAAGGTTCGTGAAAAGGTTTGGGAGAACCTCCAATAGGTTTGTTCGAAGAGTTTTGCAAGAAATATACCATTTTAAAAGTTCAAGTAAACCTTGTTCACTTATTTTGGGCCTTCCGGATCATTTGGGATAGGTTTCAAGACCTAATTCGGACGTTAAGACGAGGTTTGATCTGTTTTGTTTTGAGAGGTTAAATTTTGACGTTCTGAACATAAAAGTTAACTATGACATACAAGAACTGGAACGTGGAATGGTTGGCTAACAATGGACTTGTGTTGGACAATTTGGACAATTATCCGAACTGGAGATCCACATTCGAAATGTTTATTACCAAAGCGGATGATAATTATCAGAAGTTATTATACCAACAATACAAGAAACCATGTTTGAAACTGAATAAAGATCAAATGTCTGAATTTAATCAAGAAAGAGAATTGTGTGAATTGTTTTCAGTGATCTTTTCTGAAGATATTAAAAAGACTGATGTTGAACAAATGCCACATTCATGTGCAAAGTGGAGTTTGTTTGAATTTGCATATAATAGTCATGTTGCAAAGAAGATCAAGGATGCTTATGATCATCTTTTACCATTTATGCAAGAATTGAAATATTTTCAGTTTGATATCACTGATGGGCAAATCGTTGAGAAGTTTACGCAATTCTTACCTTATCGATGGAGTGATTTTGTTGAAAGGATGAAGGAAACAGAAGTTATTCATCATGTCACATTAATAAACTTCAAAGATGTGGTTGATAAAATTGAATAGGAGATAAGGCGAAACAGAAAATGGATTGTGAAAATTGTTGATTTCTCGTGGATTGATGACCAAAGAAACATGTTAAAGGCAAGTATGACTGTTGAGAAAGAAAAAGATGTTGATGGAGGAACAGAAGATGAATCTGATATGTTTGAAGATATCAAACAGATGAATGAAGTTGTAAATGAGAGATGTAATGTAACTGAAGACACACACATTCTTGATGATTCTGAAATCACAAGTGAGATGAAGAAGTCTGAAGATGATGTTTTGAAGTCAAAGGATGAAACTTCAAGTGTTGAAGTGGTGTCAACAGAGGATGAGAGTGTTTATGAGGATGCCTCTGATGATTTGTCTGAAACAACCACCATCATTAGTGAAGACCATTGTCATACAATTTCAGATAAAGAGGTAAGTTCAGGTAGATTTTCTAAACTCTCATGCTCTGAATGTTTAAATCTTGAGGGAAAAATTTGGAGTTTGGAGGAAGAAAACATAAATTTGAAATGTGACTTATCAAACTGCAATAAACATACATGGATTTAAAATCAAATGAAAAGTTTTTTTCAAAACAGATTGCAGATTTGAAGTTACAGGTTCAAATGTTGACTGATGATTTGTCAAAGTCAAATGCCAATGAAAGTGTTTCTAAACAAAAACTTGACATTTTGAGCAAAGTAAATGTTGAATTGACAAATGCAGTAAATAAAATTAAAATCAAAATGGACATGGCAAAATGGGACTTTGACAGAATCATGCACAAATTGGAGAATCATCATGATTCTATAATTTCTTCAAGTCCTCTTATTGAGAAATCAAGTGATAGTGAAATTTCAAAAGACAACACTCTCAATAAGGGAAAGTCTCCAATTTGTGCTGATGACGACATTCCTCCGATCATTGAAGATTGTACTTTAGAGGAATATGATGAGGAGACATTGTACAGATGTGGGTTGATTGATGTACATAAGAATTATGATGATTCTCACAATAATATCTTTGATGATGTGAAACCATATGTTTCAAATTCTGCATCATCATCCAAAAAGAAAATTTCTTTCAAAACCCCATTGGTTGAAATTAAAAAATTTTCGAAGAACAAAAACAAGAAATTTTCAAAACAAAATGGTTTTTCAAGTTACAAACCTAAAAGTCAAATTCAATCAAAATGGGTTGTGAAATCATCATGTGCATAAAATAAAGTGGAATCAAAGTGTGATACTTCAAAGTCTTGGATCAAAGACAAGATTTCACTAAGTCCCACAAGATGTGAAAAGTTGAACTTTGAGTTTCTCACGTCAAGTGGTAAGAAGTCACATTTGACTCATATTGGTTCAACAAGGAATCAAAGACTGGTTAGTTCACCAGTGACAAATCACCAAAAACCATAGGTTGGTGCAAAACTATTCTCCTAGGTTTGTGGAGAGGAGAATATGTTTTGAGTGTGGAACAAGAGGGCATATTATTGCTAATTGTCCTTATCTGTGTGAGTTACAAGGACAAGTTAGTAATGCCAGGCCTTGTGAAAGCCTCGGATGAAGAAAAGTTGAAACTTTCAAAACCTTTAATGACTAATTTGGTGTTTAACAACAATGTAGTGATTGAAGATAAGTATTATCTTAAGAATGCACTTGAACAGGAACAGTTGTGGATACCAAAAACAAACAAAGTTTCAAAGGAAACTTCCTTAGTTTCAACTGGAAAATTGATTAAATTTCGGTGTATGGATTTTCATGGAAAACTCAAGACCTCGAAGGCTTGGGTGACTAAAGATATCTAATGGTTTGTGAGTGTGTGAAGGAGGATTTCAAGAGGACCTATCAATTGGAGGAGAGCTCATTGAAAGTGAAATTTCCTAATGTGTATTTGGTAAAATAGTTCTAATTCTTTAACTGTCATATTATTCTGGAGAACTTGACAGGTTTTGAATTACATTGTCATATTTTCTTGATGTTTTCAAGTCACACTGAACATAATGTTTTACAAAGATGGTAAATCATATCGGTTGTCAATTTTCTGGGAATTTTGATTTTTCTATATATACTTATAAAATTCTAAAAATCAAAAGGATTTTCATTTTTAGCATTTTAGGGGGGGTAAAAATTTAAAAAAATCAAAAACAATATAAAATTAGAAAATTGAGAAATCGATCCGATCTTTGAGATATGATTGTACATTGTAACATTCTGAAGCTTACTTGTATGATACAAGATCAAATACAAAGTGATCACAATGCACTCAATATGATATGTTGGTAGATCTTTCATTTAGTTGTGATTTCTGTAGACTAATGCCATAATCATTCTTTGTGGGACACATTACTTAGAACACAGTGTTCGATCTTTGTCCTGAGTGCGTGGCCATTTGCCTTGGTGATTGCTAATTGTATTAGTACATATATTAGTTTGATCATGTGTTTCTTTTACAAAAGAAATTCTGAGTTCATTTTTTTCTTTTATTTTAGTTCAAAACATGGACATTCTCTGTGCATACTTACGTATCGATCTGATTGTTATGTTTTGGACATTCTGCTTTTATTTTCTTGGTTTGTTTAGAACTTGGGCATTCTATGTGTATACGGAAGTATCAATCTGATTGCTAGGTTTTAAACTTAACTAATTTGTTGGTTCAATATTATGGTTTCATCTGCGCATACGGAAGTATCAATCTTGTTACCGGATTTTGAACATTCTGTTTTATTTTACACTTTGTTATTTCACAAAAGATATTCTGCTTTATTTTTGCGTGATCAAACTAATCAGGAATTTGAACTTATAATTTACAATGGCATCGCTGTTGGTTGATGTTTCACAAAGCGGGGATGTGTTCAAGTGAGTGGGGAACACAAAGTCTTGTGATTGGTTTTCATTAATCTATATTCACAACAAGTTGTAAGACTTAAAGTGGATCCATATACTGACAATCATCCTAGGCTTGTGCATCGAATAAATAAATATCATTAATCATCAACAAGTAATGATGAGGTATGATTACAATATGATCTCATGTTTGGATCTTTCTCATCAAAAACATATTTATTTTTTAGTTAGAATACAAATTTTGTAGGATTCTAGGATATACAATTTTGTAATTCATAGCTTTAGGGGGAGTTTATTTAAATCATTGAAAAAATTCATAAAAATTTTCTTCTATTTTCTTTTAGAGTATCCGATGTGACTTACTAATTCTTTGTAAACACTATAATTGATTTACTGTTAATAAGTGACAAAGAGGAATTGGAATTGTGATGAGGCATCTAGTATGATCACATGTGAAGCAAAAGATTTAGTTTTGATTATGTGTCAACTGCTGCAGGTGATAAGAGTGATGAAGATCTGTGGGTTGAAGATATCACTGCAGTCCTCAGCAAGTGAATCTTGAAAAAGAAAGACATAAGATGGAGAGAGAGAGAGAGAGAGAGAGAGAGAATGAAATTAAGATTGAGAGGGTGAAGTAGAAACAATGAGACTGATGTATTTTCTGTGTGAAAATATAACAACTACAACTGAGGGAAGTATGTTGAGAGCAAGTTTGTAGGGGAGTATGTTGATGTATATTTGTTCCCCGATGCACAAAATTTTTGAGCATATACAATAGCAAGGTTCAAGGGGGAGTATGTTAGTGCATTTTCTGTGTGAAAGCTGCATTTAATGTGTGAACCTGGCTTGTTATATATGAAATCATAGTCTGTTGAATATGATTAAGGGTTCGGCTAAAGAATCAAGAAGGTTCGGCTGTGATTGATGGCTAAAGGTTCGGCGAACCTATGTTCATGTTATTGTATAGGTTCGTCTAGCAAACCTATTGGTTTGTCTGGCGAACCTAATGATCTAAGTAGGTTCGGAACTTACATGTTCTAAGGTTCGGCTGGCAAAAGGTACACGAACCTTATCAAGGTTCGTGTAATATGGAGGTTCATGTAGTGTAAAAGTGGCCGAACCTTTGCATTTGGAAACTATATATAGAGAAAAGGTGGTGGACTTGAAGACTTAGAGCTCACAATTCACACACACAAAGTCAAATTCTCTCTCAAGCTCAAGCTCAAGATCAAGACTCTCTTCGTCTTTGTTTCTTTTGATAGTTCAAGTGTTGTATTTTCACGTTTATTGTTTGTAAACACTTGGATATCAATGAAGAATTCAGATTCATGATCTATTACATTGTCATTGTTGATTCAAATCTAGTTGTAAACGGATTCCGCACGTTTATGATCGAATCGTAGAATTTCGTGATCGATTCTTCAAATCTACACTATAAAGTCTAACTGACATATGCAAACATATACATGTACAACAATACATACATCAATCTCTTAACAAATAATTTTCTAAACCTACAAACTGAATTCCAATATTAACTAAATTCACAAAGACAAACCAACAATTGTAATGTTACATCTGAAACGAAAAAAGACCAGAATCTTAGCACCTATATAATAATGACCAACAAATCAACTTATTGGTTCAAATATGGGAGTAGGGTAGTGAATCACTTTTATAACCATGATTTTTTCCTAGAAAAGGTTTATGCAACAACAATTACAAAACAGGGAGGAACCAACATTGAGTTAATCCCCAACTAAAAATTAGATATAAGAGTCCTATCTGACAGTAATGGTGAGGAGCCACTTGGCGACAATGCAGTGAATGTTTCTACTTGAGAGCATGAGGAGATTTTACTTGGAAGCAATGGGGTGCATTGTTTTATTTCTTTGTTAATACATATGTATGTTGATACTAAGGCAAGATTGAAAAAGAAATTTATATCTTCTTTCAAAAATTAAGAACAGGTAGTTTTTTAAATGAACCCAAATCACCCCAAAACCCAAACTATCAAGTTATATGTACTTTTTAATTGTTCTATAAATAATGAGCATGCTCTGTTTTGCCATTCTAAAACATATTAAAAAAAATAAAAAAACCATGTTGCATTCGTAAATTTACTAAAAGTCAAAAATAAATTCAAAATAAAACATATTGTTCATGTTTCTATGACCAATCCCTTCACGCATCTGCAACAATCATAAGAATTTCAAAACAAGTCATCAGCATGTCGAGCACTGCCAAAAAACGAAGCAAAAAAACCAAAATGTAACTATATTACAATTTTATGAAATACGTGCAACAATTATAACAATAATAACAGCCAAAGCTTTGCTTTCCCCATCATACCAACCTTCTATGATCCCTTGAAAATATGAAAACCAAAAATACTATGCAATAAGTGTTAACCTGTTTTTGATTCACTGACTTTTGTTTTTTTTTTTTGTTGCCTTGAACCAAAGAAGCAGTTGAAGCTACCATCAACATGATCAAGGTTGTATTATAATATGCATCCAACAAAATTTGATAGCAATATACATATTGCTTTAAAAAGGAGAACTCAAGCAGGAGGCTTCTTCAACACAAATGTGAAGCTTTTTATCCTGTAAATTCAAACATCCACACAATTCTTGTAATAGTAGGAAAAAACACTAAAAAGGGGAATGAAATAAAACCAAAAACCAACTTCATAGACGGTGGTTACAACGGGATAACAAAGACCTTAATGTTCACTCCCTTAGAACCCAATTCCCTGCTTCCAGCGCTAGCATAATTACTCCGGTCACTGAACAAACTCAAACGTAACTAAATTATGTCAAAATTTGCAGTCAAATCTTTGATTCTGAAGAAGAAATTGAGTACCCTTTTTGGATTTTCCACTGGGTTTATTAGGAGCCTTGTCTTTACCTGTTAGTGGTCTGAGAATTACAGAGGGATGTTTGAGTTGGACGATAAAGGGATTGTAGATGGGTATGATAAAAAGGAAGATGAGACCTAGTTGAGAAACTTACTTTGTCAGTAGGGCCCAAAAGCATGAAGTCACCACCACTGCTACTGTGGACGGCGGTGTTTGATGTCAATACGAAGCAGAAGCCATGGATAGAGAACCCTCATGCCTGGGATTTGAAATGGAAGGAGGCAACACAACTCACTCCGATTTTAGGGTTTTAAGTGGATCGAGTTTTCCTTCACCATCGGTGGATCGTGCCATGATTTACCTTTAGCTAGGTCTTGAATCTTGTCTCCATAAACCGAAGCAACAATAGTATTATACTTCATTGCCGCCTGAATCCATTTTCTGGAGCTGGATCTCTGACCATGAGTCCATGGTTAATGATCGGACGAACGAAATGTGAACGCCGAGGCCACGGCAAGAGCGATCGTTGATGCTGGAGAAGTCTTCTAGGAGAGAATCACAAACACGTATGGTTTGAATTTTGAAATGAGATTTTAGGGTTTTGAAACGGTGGATTTACCCGCTCATGGTTTTCAGATCTCAAACTTGCAATGTTGGTTGTACATTATGCTTAAAGGGTTGTACATTTCTTAATTTTAAGACATTACACATTTCTCTCTCCAATATACATTATATATAGTATATAGATAAATATATATATATATATGTATATTATAAGTGTGTGCATGTGTGTAATTTTTATATGTAGTCCAAATTTAGTTTTCATCAAGGTGAAACAAGTGAGATTAAATATGGATACTCTATAACATGCGGAAAAAATGGAGAACGTGGAAAGGAATTTTAAAGCCACGTGGATATGATCCAAGCATCACCATTGCTGAAATTGTGACCCAACAAACTAATAATGATGATATAGTGAATCCAGTTCAATTTAAAGAACTTGTTAAACGTTGGTTCACTTCGAACTTTCAGGCAATACCAATATTAGACATATCATATTTAGGTTAAACTGAATACTAGTCCTTTCTATTGTAGTTATGCATATATCCAAATTGAAAAATTAACTTTTTCCTGTTATATAACATAAAAAGATATCTAGCTTTTTTTTTGTTTTTTGACCTAAAAAATTCAAAATTAACTTGTTCTTGTTATATGATATATCAAAAGTCGATAGCCTAGGTTGGCCTACTTTGGCGCAGCTTGTGGATGACCTGTACTTGGTTCTAGGTGGCATGCGAGTGGCTTTAGGAAGGCTTGTTGTGACTTTTTGACTGCATGTGGTCTGGTTGTGGCTTGGTGGGTGGCTTAGCATGGGTTGTCAATGGCAGGTTGTGGCATGTCTTCTGATTGAGGATGGCCTACTTTGGCCCAGGTTTGTCATGCTTTTACCTTACTCCATGATGCTTGCTGCTTGCTCTCTTGGTCTGCTTCTGCTCAGGTTCTAGGCATGGCTTTCTCTACCCTGCCTTGCCCTACCTTGCCCTGCCAAGTAGTGACCCATTACGCAAAAAAATAAAAAAATTGTTGATGGTATATCAAAATTATTATGGATGATATATCAAAACTATTGCATATGATATTATTCTGTTGTAGTCATAGATATATAAAATTGCAATTTAATAAAACATGTTCTTGTAATATGAATTTTGATAGTGTGCTAAATTACAATTTACTACAGAATACGTGTGAAAGAAAATATCGAGCCGCTCAAAGACGAAGGAGCCTCAAGTAACCGGGACAAAGTCGTTTGCTAGACTTGCTAATGAAGTGGTAATATTTTAGTTATTCTTACATGTTATTGTTGTAATATTTGTTTTTAATTATCTTAATAACCATCAAACATAAATTATAGGCGATGAAGAATGATGGTGTGTGCCCAACAAGAGGTGAAATGTACATAAAAACACGCACTCGTAAAGATGGAAGTGTTGTAGATAATGAAGCCGCCAGTGTTGTGGTAATTCATTAATATTCCTATTTATCATGTTGCTCGTTACTTTTTTTTTAACTCTTCTATATTATTTCACATTTAGACTTCACTAAAAGCTATTGCAAGCGACTCTACAATCACACCCAGAGACCGAGATGCTTTTACAAGAGATGACTATTCAAAAGTTAAAGTGTCACACCCCAAGCCGGTGAGCCGGATTGAATGTCCCGTCAGGCAGAAGGTTCTCGGGGCGCGAAATCGTGTGATAATCGGAATGATCAGATTGTATACATAGCATCAACATTGAGAATAACTAAAGCACAATAAGCATTAAACTAGGATTACAAAGTTAAATTACAATTGTCAATGTTGATAATTTAACTAAGTAAACCTATCAAAAGAATCATAAGTTTACTATCTTGTAACTGTACAAGATATCAAAAGTGATTCACAGTTGGTCAACAAAAGTATGTGCTTTCCAAAAGCTACTATGTCCTCTAACTGGGCATCCTAGTATGCAATCCTTAGCCTTAGCTTACTCCTGCACATCACCTGAGAAACATGTAAGAAAAACAAAGTCAACACAATGGTTGGTTAGTCCATATAGTTTAGTAATTGAAAAATAGATTTGTAAACCTATTCAGTAACAACCTTAACCTCATTAGCAACCACGTGTCCTATCCAGTTCGGTATGCTTATATATAGGGCATACGTAAGGTCAAGCTTACCGCCAGCCCAGCAGCTAGCCCACCACATGCTAAACCACATATGACATTGTTGTTAATGATAATTAAACGTTTTACCTACCATCCAATTCCATTTCCATCATAGCTTCAAGCAATCTGTTTAAGAATTTTATGCACCTAGAGTTTGAAAACAAAGTTTTAGAGTTTACTCCAATGGACAACTGAATACCCTAAGGAATCCAATATCAATCCGTAGAAGAAACTAAATGTGACTTTCAACAGTGGGGTTTTGATAAAGGAATTCTCAAGACGACACATATTCAACTAAGGGAAACCAGAATCATCCTAGTCACTCGTCACAAAATCATAGATGAACCAAGAAGAACACTGAATGACTAGTAGGGGTTGACACCTTAGTTCAACACTCAGCGACCAATCAGTCTGTCTTACAAGGTTCTGACCACGAAGAACACTGATGACTAGTAGGGGTTGACACCATAGGTCAAGACTCAGCGACCAATCAGTCTGTCTTACGAAGTCTAATAGCTTTAGCATACAACTTTATAGCATACAAATTGTTTAGAATTTATGTATCATGTGCACACGTACTAGCTTCACAACCGGAATCCCATTCTGTTAGTTTTAGCATTTCAAGCATTCCAAGCATTCAAGTATTTGTAGCATTTCGAGCATTTCAAGCATTCTAGAATTTCAAGCATATAAGTCTTTCTGAGTTTAAGTATATGAGCTTTCAAGAGTATAGTTCATAAAAGCATTTCAGAGTTTCAATATTTGTTTATCTCAAGAATTTGTAGCATCACGAGTTTAAACCATCAAAGTATAAGTGTATAAAGCATTAACGCCAAGAATAAGTATATAAGCGTTTAAGAAACCTTTAAACATTTATTTAAAATATTTAAACAAGTTTCTTAGTCCCGAAGTAAAAACAAAATAGTTTGAATGGGGACAATGAACTCACCTGTGTTATAGTATGGCTGTAGAACTATGAATCAGATAAACGCGCTCTCATACGTTGTAGATTATGTGACTTCAATACCTGAGTTGATTTGTTGTGATTTGTACACGATATGTATTTATAATTAACGTAGATGTGGATTTGGTCTCGGTGTGCAACTATGTGTCCTAAGTGTTTTCTAATGTGTTACCAGCATTTCACTAAGTGTTTCTAAGCTAAGTATTTCCCATGCCCTTTATTCATTAGTTAATAGTAATTAAACCTTATTTGCATAAAGTTCACAATTCAAGCATTTCATTTTAGAAATCATCATTTATAGTCTTATTAAGTAAATAAATAAATTTCAAGTCTAAAATCATTTAAATTATTCTAAACTACTTTATTAAATCAAGTTATAATTATTATTATATATTATGATTACATTTATAAAACATTGCTTTTCATTACGAAGCATAAGTTATTTTATGAAAACTTGTTTTAATCGTATAAGAATTTGAGTTAACTCTTTTAGGTTAAATACAAGTCCTTCATTAGCTTCTATTTATTTAGTTGTTAGTTTTTCGAGTTGGTAATTAACTAAGATTATTCTATTTGAATAATCCAAGTTCATCGTCCATAAGTATGAAATCACTAAGGATTGGGAAGTTAATCATATAAAACTAACATAACCCATACATTGTTTAATTTCTTAGTTTCACACATATGGATGCTGTCGATATTATCAGTCTCGGAGCAGACCATCGACTTTAACCCATCGATATTGTCAATATCGGCTGAAGAACACCATGCAAGACTAGGCCATCGACACTATTCTATGTTTCCTGTTCTTGCGTCGATCTTAATCTGCCCAGGCGCAATCTCGACGATATGTGTTCCAAACTTCAATCCAAGATGTTCCTAAACTTCCTATGTTGGTTTTGAGTGAATCCTAAGAGTGTAAAGGTCGGAAACGAGACGGAAAACCCAAGTCATTCGAAAAAAATAGTGAATAGTATAGGCTTTTGAAAATCAGTGATTTCTCACTCAATTCTACATCGTTTTTGGCGATTCTATGCTCAATTTCGTTGTCTCTTCACGATCCCATGTTTGACACCAAATTTGCCCAATTTGCTGCAGATCTGAGGAGATCTAAGAGTTTTAGTGAGAGAAAGTAGATGAGAGAGAGAGAACCGGGAATTGGGTGTAGGTGAGTGGTTGGTGAGTGACATAAATGACATTTAATTTCATTTGATCACTTTTATCATTCGAGCGTGTTTAGGTTCGTTCGGTTACGTTTGGTTTCTCGCGTACATGTCGGTTTTCGGTTTTCTTGTAACGTAATGTTAAGATTTTATAAAATAAGATTTTACAAGTTATTTTATGTGGTAATTAAAATTACCTAATTATCTTGTATTTATTTTTAGTATTTCAAAAATATTTAAATTTAACTATTTAATCGAATTCTACAGTTTTCGTGCGTATTCATTCGGATCGTCACCCGTACGAACATGATTAACTGTGCTTTCCGATTTGATTATCTAATTATTAGACATCATTCAGAACGTTAAACCCACAGATATACTCGTACGAATCGTCATTCACACGAATACTTTGTTAGTTTAATGTTCACTTAATAGTGTCCGTTATTGTTTTGTTTTAGTCGTTCTCGGATACATTTACACATAATAATACTTAAACTACCAAAGATAGCATATTTTAGTGTTGCCAGACAAAATATGATTGTTGCGTCATAGCTTACATAGTGTTTCTAAAATAGCATACATAAGCATTTAGCATCAATGACATAGAATAAGCATTACACAGAGTTCAGTACTAAAGTATACTGTACATTTCACAGTTCCGAACTACTGTTCGGGCACTGATGTTACAAGTTAAAGGCCCAGAAAAAAGAGGACATGTTCGATTATTTGGAAGGATGTCTGCCACAAAAGATAAAGGTGATTTAGTGAGTAATTCACAAACTATTCATCAGCTGCAGAGTGTTGTCAACGTGGTGATTAATATTATCCACGAACACATCCCCAATGCAAACTTGTCAACAGTTCTTAGTGATCTAAACATATAGGTACACTTCTTTGTAATCAAAACTATCATCGTATATTGTGCTTGCTTATCAGGTAGGTGTGGATCTAATTTGGTTATATCTTGCTAACTTTTCTTGCATATCATTTACTATTTTGTATTAACATTTATTTTTACTAATATATATTTTTTAGGTCCCTCGTATTGGTTCTTCAACTCTTAAAAACTATTTATCTGGTAACCAATTATCATCTTCAAGATCTCATGATGATGAAGGCATAGTTGACAAATTGTAAAGCGATGCTGGAGTAGATATAAGAATAACAATGGATTTCTTGAAATAGAGTTAGACAACGTGAAAGATTGTTTTCACTTTTTTTGGTATACATATTAAATCGTTTGAAACTTATTATGTATTTCTTTGCTAATATTTGGAATATGTTTTGGATTTGAACTTCACTTTAGATTATGGTTATAAAATTTTGCATCTTTTTAGTTTAGCTTTTATTTTGTATTTTAAATGAATAATGATTACTTAATTTAAATTATATAATGATTTATGTGCTACCAAAAGTATTATGTGTTTTTAAATATAAATACTTTTTACTGACATAAAATTTGTGTCACAAAAGCCTTTTTCTAATTTATGGCATAAGAAAATTTTGCCACTAAATTAATATAGATATTTTGTAGTGAATACTATGGAAAAATAAAAGTGTCATTCAACATCTTTGGAGAAATAAGTGGCGCATAAAATAGTGTCACTAAAAGGCTTTAGTGGTACTGCTTTAGTGGTACTTTAATTGTGTGCCATTCATTCCTATAAGAGTCAATAGTGTCACTTTTATGGTTTTTTGTCACACTTTTTGTGTTTCACTCTATGGCATTTTTTTGTAGTGATACGAATGTTACATTCATGTTCCATGGCATGGATGATGACAAGGAAGTAGGGTAATCATGCAATGCAAATTGTCGTTGCGGGTGCACACGTAATGAGAATTTGGACTAATGTGAATCCTAGAAAATCTTGTTCAACGAGAAAATGGACACAATCATAGCACTGAGAGTATGTGGTTGGTTGGTTGGTTGCGGTATACCCTATATATAAGCACCAATAGTAAATTGAGTAGAATCAAAAGCTTAACCATGGACAGTGATATAATTCAAAATTCATTATCAAGTAAGTTATTCTTTAGTTGAAATTAGTTGTCAAATCAATTATTGTTATTGATGCTCAGACTCGAGGCATGTTTACACACCAAGTCAATCAAGGGTCTTATTCATCAATCAAGATCACTTACCTTTCAATAATCCAAACATTCTGTGTCAAGTAAACTAGATGATAGCAAATTCTTAAGACAAATACTTTATTCTTATACTTTTGATACAATTCATAGAAATCCACATCCGAGGTAATCGCCAACATATGATATTAAACTCTTCAAATGCTACGATCTCATGTTAGTTCATAATTGGGAGACGTTAGTTCATAACACCAGTACATCCACCTGCAGTTGTAATACATCAAACAACAATTCCAACATCATTCTCGTGTGTAAGCTACACATTTTAAAATCAGAATCCATGATTCAAATTTGACAGTTTAAGATTCGAAATCCTAAGTCTATATATTGTATCTTTTGATGCATCACAAAACATGAAAGTTTTACGATCATAACCTATTCACCTCACCTTTATATCAACATGTTATCTCGAAATATAAAAACCAATACATTGCCAATCATTTGAAATAATATCTCTAATAGCATCGAAAATTACCATAGGATTTAACTAGGAAAAGCTGTTGGGTATTAACAATGTGGTTGGTTGGTGGCTGGGTTCGTACTACATATATCCTATATATAAACATTACCGATGTTATGGTAGAATACCCTAGTCAGAATTTACGAGAATTTGGTAGTAAAAAAATTTAAATCTTAAACAATGAACCTTTTGCAATTATAATACAAGAAAAACCCCATATAGAATCCTACCACCGTAACATTTTTTCTAAACTATGGGAGAAAGTGTTGTATACCATCTTTCTAAGCGTTTCCTTATCAAATGTAGATCGTTATAAACATTTTGGGATTCTAATAAAACAATGACCACAAAAAGAATCCCTTGACATTGCTTTTCAAATCACTTGCAAGTTTCTTTTCTTCACGCCATTACTGATTTTCTACTTGAAAATTAGTTATTCATAAGACCATGTTTCATTAGGAGTTTTTAGTTATAAACATCTTGGGTTAACTGATCGCTAACAAAATTCATGAAAATAACGAATCACTTTTTTGCAAACAAAACTTAAACAAATTAATAATCATTTTCACTTTGTAATATCTTGATTTATTCATTTGCCTGATTACAGAAACGTGTCAAGTCGTAGCCTATTTTATTATTCAGACAATATTTAGTCTTTTAACAAAAGAAATTTCATTATCCATAACAACATGTATGATGAAAGATTGTTCGCTACAAAAGTTCTTCAATAACTTCAATCACACGAGCTATTTCGACATGTTTTACCATGCTCGAAATCTAAAGGCTCAAAAAAATACATACGTTAATTACAACGAGACTCGCAAGTTTTTCCATGCTTTTCATTTCAACAAAGGAACCCCTATTCTCAATGTATAAAATCAAAGAAAAAAAGGACACCGACCGTACAACCTAACCAACATCTGCTTATGTAAGGTCACACAACGTTCACGAAGGAAGGAGAATAGTAATTTGGTGGTTCAATCCACTTTGTTGCGAAAACTTAAGGAGATTTGGATAACATCACACTAAAAACTTTGATATCATTCTTGTCAAAGTTTACATTGGTATTTCAATGCACTTTGTAGAGAAATTTATGAAGGCCAAAAGATAAGAAAACTGAAGGCCTCCATATACTTCTCGTTATAGCATTCATTGAATATTCAAAGAAATTTGTAACAAAAATTATGGAGATCACATATTAGGGTAACCAATAAGCTCTACAAGTTTCTCGATAAAAGCATACATTGGTGAATCAATGCGTCAAGTACATAAACCAATGATGTAGACAAAGAACTCAAACGTACTCAAATTTCAGTGATCAAGATCATTAGAACTCAAAACAGAACAAATAAAACTAAGAAACAATCATATCTCAGATAACAGTTTCTTATTAATAAATTTCGGGGCGAAATTTTCTAAATTAGCGGAGACTATAACTTTTGAGAAATTCCGTTTGGACAACAATTTTGACACATCTCAAAATCAGAATAATTACGTGAAATATTTCTTAATCTGACTATGTTACAACTCATAAATATATTTTTACGTAAACTTTATTAACAAAAAAATGAATAAAAGATTTAATTAGTTGACATTAATTAGTATTTGTAAATTGTTTTGAATTATTGTGTGTTATTAAATGTTATTGAATGTGTTGTTTGAATAAATTAATATAGATAATTTAAATATTGAAACCTTAATAGCACCATGAGCTTTTAAGCATTCATAATCACACCTTGACGTAGTCCGCTGTCGATTGGCATCAGAGCCATGATTATTGGGATTTAGGTTATTAGAAATGGTGACCTAGACTATAACTAAGCTAACCCAAATATGATTTATCTCATATTATCATTGTATGTTCATTATATGCTTATGTGCTACATAATATACTATGTACTATATACACTGCTATCATTGAGGGAATCCTTAGATTTTGATAACTATATATCACCTGCCTTTACTTAGATTTGGAATTCTTTAGAATTGTCTTAAGAAACTATATTCCTTACTCACACATGCGTAAAAAATCCTAAGATGATAGGACACAAACTGAATTGGCTAAATGCCTAATATTATTCCTTAAACTATATATATACAAGTATATGATTTTTGTATTAATTTTATAATCTCCTTAGACTAAAGTTTGTAAGGTGGGCATGTAATAACTCGAAGAGTGAAATACTTGTAGTCTCGATTCATGTCTTGAAAGTTATTCGTATAAATCCCCAATATATAGTGGAACATGCCTAACTTTCTTGGGGAATTCTGATGAGAATATTCTCACTTATTGGCCAAAACATATCATACCAAACATTTTACAAAGTGTACAATTCAAATATGTCGAATGTATTTAACTCTGGATACCATTTCCTCAAAGTCTAGACACCTTACACCTATGATTAGTAAAGGTGATTCCTTATTTTATCTAAGGTATATTAGTGTCACAATTTCTAAAAGATCCACAAAACTTATACTATGATTTTTTGACATTTCATCTACGATTTTGTGAAGGTGATTCCATACTATAACTAAGAGGTAATAATGTCACACGCTTATACATTTTATACAAATTAAATAAATCTTATAACATTATATCTGTGTTTGGTGAATCTTATTCATTACTAAACCTAAGGTATTACAATGTTAAATACTTATACATATTATACAAGTAAAAAAAATCGATGACATTATTCTATGATTAATAATGAGCATTCATTATTATATCTAAAATAATAAAAATGTCACACATGTTATACATATCCTATCATAATTTTAAGATTTTATACATAGGAATTCGTAACGGTTATTCATTACTATATCTAAGGCATTATAATATCACATACTTTGTAACTAAGGTTATAATGTCACATAATTTTTTATTTTATATCCTACTCCTCAAAGATAGCAAACCTTACACAAAACATATACTTTACTACATGTGTAAACTTTCATTTTCATATATCCATATACTCAAACTACAATTTCAAATTTCTAAGACATTATACTTATGGTCATTGATATTCATTTATCATTTTATCTAATGTCCTATAATGTCACACTTCACATATCCACATAGTTAGACTACAATACAAAAGCTATAAGACATTTAAATTAGGTTATATTCATTATCATCGTAACCTAACGTTCTAAAATGTCTTATTCCACATATTCTTTTGCTTAAAACAAAATCTTATGTAATGAGGCTTACGATTTATGATAATTACTTATCATTGTAATCATAATGTCACAACTATATTCAGTATCGTTTGATATCCAAATGTAATTTGGATACAAAAATCTGTGAATCCAAATCGAGTCAAAGATTACGACTTCAGGGGACGGACCGTTCAATCTACACGGTGAAGACTATTATTCCAAACGTCCCATAATTCACAGATTTGATAAGACAAGTATTCATTTTACTTAATCCTAAATCAAGTCATTCATGTTCCATGTCTTGGATGATGACAAGGAAGTAGGGTAATCATGCAATGCAAATTGTCATTGCGGGTGCACACGTAACGAGAATTTGCAGTACATGTGAATCCTAGTGAATCTTGTTGTATGAGACATTGGACACAATCATAGGATACTTTGAATCCAAATCTTAAACTCATTCAAATCCTATTCTAGGATTGAAACATATGAGCACTTTAAGTTTAGTTTAGTGATTGAAACATATGAGCACTTTAAGTTTAGTTTAGTATTAGGAGGTGGTTGGTATGCCGTCAAAGTACAAGTGGTGTGGTGGGTTGGCTGCGGTATACCCTATATATAAGCACCAATAGTACATTAAGAGTAGAATCAAAAGTTGACCATGGACTATGATATAATTCAAAATTCATTATGGTGTAGGTTATTCTTTAGTCCAAATTAATGGTCGAATAAATTATTGTTATTGATGCTCAGACTCGAGGCATATTTACACACCTAGTCAATCAAGGGTCTTATTCATACATCAAGCTCACTAAACTATCATTAATCCAACCATTCTGACTCAAGTAAACTAGATGAAAGCAAAATCTTAAGACGAATAGTTTGTTCTTATACCTTTTGTTACAATTCATTTAAAATCCACATCCGAGGGTAATCACAAACATATGAAATTAAATTCTTCAAATGCTATGATCTCATGGTTGTTCATGATTGGGAGACGCTAGTTCATAACACCAATACATCCACCTAAAATTCTAATACATCAAACAAAAATTCCAACATCATTTTAGTACATAAGCTATGAATTTAAAAATCAGAATCCATGATTCAAATTTGATAGTTTAAGATTCGAAATCCTAAGTCTATATACTGTATCTTTTGATGTGTCACAAAACATGCAATTTTTACGATTATAACCTATTCACCACACCTTTATATCAACATGTTAACTCGAAATATCAAAACCAATATGAGTACCAATCATTTGAATTAATATATATAATATCACCGAAAATGACCATCGGATTTGATTAGGAAAAGCTATCAGGTATTAACAATGTGGTGGGTTGATGGCTGGGTTCGCACTAAATATTCCCTATATATAAACATTATCGATCTTATGGTAGGATACCCTAGTTAGAAACTATGAGAATTTGGAAGTAAACAAACTTTAAATCTTAAACATTGAACTTTTTGCAATTTGTAATACAAGAGAACCCCTGTTCAGAAACCAACCACCGTAACAATTTAACTAAACTATGGGAGAAAGTGTTGTATACCATCTTTCTAAGCGTTTCATTATCAAACGTAACTTGTTATAAACATTTTGGGATTTTAGTATAAAAATGATCATACAGAGAAGCCCTTGACATTTCTTTTCAAATCACTTTAAAGTTTATTTTCTTTTGGCCATTTCTAAGTTTCTACTTGTAAATGTGATATTCATAAGACCATGTTTCACTATGAGTTTATAGTTATAACTCTTTTGGATTAACTGATCGCTGACGACATTCATGAAAATAATGAATCACTTTTTCCAAACAAAACTTAAACAAATTAATAACCATTTTCACCTGGTAATATCTTGATTGATTCAAGACCTGATTACAGGAACGTGTCAAGCCGTAGCCTATATTAATATTCAAACAATATTTAGTCTTGTAATAAAGGAGTTTTCATTATCCAGAATAACATGTATGATGAAAGATTATTTCTTGCTAAAGTTCTTCAATAACTCAAATCATAAGAGCTATTCCAACATGTTTTACCATGCACGAAATATAAAGGCTGGAAAAAGATACATACGTTAATTGCAATGAGACTCACAAGTTTTCCCATGCTTTTCATTTCAACGAAGGAACCCCTATTCTCAATGCAAAAAATCAACAAGATTAAGGACACTAGCCTCTTTGTGGCAAAGTGCCTTACCTATCCATCATAAACAAACAAAAATCATCTAATGGTTTTTTGATTGTCCTGTGAGCGTCGATATGAAGTGAGGTAACATAACTTTGGAGTTCATTTCAACTTTCCTTCCCACTTCTAGTAATACAACAAAAGTCACCAACCGTACAACCTAACCAACATCTCGTTATGTAAGGTCATTCAACGTTCACAAAGGAACAATGATAGTAATTTGCAAACTTCAACAAACAGATTTATCCTACAATTCTCCATATTTTCCTGTCAAGGTGTACATTGGTGGTTCAATGCACTTCGTTGCGAAAACTTATGGAGATTTGGATAACATCACACTAAAAAATTCTATATCTTTCTTCTCAAAGTGTACATTGGTGTTTCAACGCACTTCGTAGAGAAATTTATGAAGACCAAAACATAAGAGAACTAAAGACCTCCATATACTTCTCGTTATACAATACATTGAATATTCAAAGCAATTTGTAAGAAATATTATAGAGATCACATATAGGGAAAACCAATAAGCTCTACAAGTTTCTTGATACATTGTGAATCAATGCGTCAAGTACATACACCAATGATGTCAATAAACAGCTTAAACGCAATCAAATTTCACCAATCAGGTTCATTAGAACTCAAAACAGAACAAGTGAAAACTAAAACAATCATATCTTGGATAACAGTTTCTTATTAATAAATGCCGAGACGAAATTTTCTAAAGTAGGAGAGACTGTAACATTCGAGAAATTCCGTTTGGATACGCAATTTTGACACATCTCATAATCAGAATAATTACGTGAAATTTTTCTCAATCTAACTATGTTACAACTCAAAAATATAGTTATATGTAATTTTTATTAACAAAAAATGAATAGACATTTTAATTAATTGAAATTAATTAAGTTTTATAAATGTTAAGGATATTAATGTTAAAAAACAAAGTGTATAATTTTTAATAAATGGTTTTAACTTAAAAAAATAAACTACAAAAATTTAACATGCCAATCTTACAACTTTCGAGACCTAAACGTAAACATAACTAAGTGTCTTTTCGATTAGAAATGAGAGAAATCCATAACCATAGGGGTTAATCCTACCAAATTTCATTTTCCTTTCGCCTTCTCATTTGGTCTCATGTTCGTCTATCTTGAACCAACTATCCATCTCTAAAGGACTAAGACTTAGGTTGATCAAAAAAGTTAGAGACTTTTTTAGCACACCTAAAACTCATATCCTTTCCATCTTATCATCCAACATACCTTATATACATATCCTAATATAGGACATTGTTTTCTGTAAGGATTATATGCAAAGGATAACAAGTAAGAAGCTATGCATGTTGAATTCTTAGTTTTGACATAAGATAACTTTCAAGTAACTTTTTAGACAACATTCTCCCATCCTCGAACTAACATTTTGGACCATCCAAATCTTCTAGATATAATAGTATACTAAGGAGCAACTAGGGTCAAATGGTACATAAAACTGAGCTCAAACGAAGCATCAATCACAAACAAAAGTTAGAGAACGTAAACCTTGACTCACACCAAGATCCAAATTTTAAACCCAATTCTCGACACAATGAATTTTGGATTACTCTCTTCCATGTGATGCACTCTGAAAAAGATGAACATGGGCGAAAACCATGCATGAAATAGTGTGACAATTGCATTCGAGAATTACGTCAGCAATGACATGAGCACATTTGGTTGTTCTAGAAATCAATGTTGATTTGTCGATTGAAATTACTACAGACTGATAGTATGCGACAAAATGATGAACATGCGTGAAAACCGTGAACAAAACGGAGTTCTGGATTGTCCGGAATCGAAAAACGAAGAAAATTTTCTAAGTATTGAACTTCTGGGGTCGTTGCGGTACGCTAAGGATGGTTTAAGGACTCTTAGAGGTACGCAATGGACCAAAAATATCTGATTTCTCCAGATTTCTTCGCGGTACGCGAAGCGTTGTTTTGATCCTCTTCACGTTACGCGACGGGTGAGGCGGTGGATAAACTTGGCCAACTTAATCAGATTTCATGCAGAATTTGATGTTCTTCAATTCTCTCGAACCTGCACCATTTCCAGACGAACAAAATAAAATTTTTACCATCAAATCTCAATTACAAGCCCATCAGATCGTATATTTGAAGCCAGGGAACGTATCTGCAAGTCCTGATCATTGTTTTGCAGTTAAAACTCCGTCATATCAGGTAATGATTAGTTTTAACCTTCTAGTTTGATAATGATTGATTAGATCTTGATTTTAACGTAATGATATAGTTAGGATTGTTGATTATTGCCTAGATGATGGCTAGGATTGATTATAAACGAAGAACACGATGTTTTAACGGGTAAATCCTTGTTTTGAACCATTGTGATGCCCGGTTTGGATGAAATCATACCCATGGTTATAATGGTTTAATCGATTTTGATTATGACAATGTAGGTGATTAGTTTGATTATTCTTTGAAATACAAGGTTAAATGCATGTCTTTCAAACTAATCACAATCATTAACATACTCATTGGAACGATTATCTGATGTTTTTGATAACAGTCAGATTAGTATGTTAAACATGGTTGTTAAACCTATTCTAATACTACATTGTGATATTTCATGATATTTAGGTAATCAATAACAAGTATTGATCATTCCTAAGCCATTAATCTGTCTAGAAACTGTTTTAGCATTATAATCAACAACATTAACTATTTGGTTAATTTTAGATTATTCTGATTAATGGAGGGTGGCATCAATCTTGTGTTAGGAATCTAATTCAATGTAGGTTCCTACATTATCATACATTGTATGATATAACATTAAAATAACTAATTAATTTCTTAACATCAGCTTGATGACTGTTAAGACAATGTCTTTGACATTGAACGTTCAGAAAGATCTAATAAGTAAGTTAAAACCTAAATAACTACAACCCCTTTTCTTTTTAATGTTTTATAAACTCCGAGGTCTTACTGTGAAACTTTTATTGAACATATGATATGTATCACTGTCATCTATGTGATTTCATGTGATTGTTGAGAACTTGTGGATTTCATGGGATTTTGCCCGGAGAACAGAACTTTATCACAAACTTAAAAGTCCTCATTTATTGAACTGTATCTAGTGAACCCATGTGGGGCCGAACAGGGAACAATGATAGTACTATCAGCTGACAACCCATTTGCTAGGAGTCTGCAACTCCCCGTGCTGTGAATGTTTGTTACCTGTTTTTAGAACTTCTTAATGTAGTGATAAACATTTAGACAATGAGGCATTAAGATGTTACCGGCGGGTAGTATCTTATAGAACAAGAACATGAACGTCCGAAAGGAACTAGATACGGGTCCCATGATTATTTGGAACTGAGCAATTCGTGAACTTGTACATCATATCATATTGTTGAACATGAACTTTACGAACTCACCAGCTTTGAGCTGACGTTTTTAATCTTAAAACTTTTGCAGGAAGACAGTGACCACCGGGTGAGGATGCACTTCATAAGTTTGTAATTAAATAAGATGTTATGTAATAAACTTAGCTTGTAAACTGTACTGTTGATTGTAATTTCGATCCTTGTAATGTATTTACTTTAAGTTAATCTGTGTGCTATGATATCGGATCAAGTAAGTCACACCTCATCTCTGAGATATCACCACTATGCTTCCGCAATCTTCTCAGTGACATCATCAACAGGTGACGAGAGGTGGGGGTGTGAACAATAGAGTTGTAACAAAGCGGGAATCACTTCAACAAGTTTGATGTTTCTTGATGATAAGAAAGTCGCGACCACCCCTCCTAAACTCGTCCCACATTGCCCAAAACCAATATTTTGCCACTTTAAACACATATAAATATCATTGCTTGGTCCCTCATAACTTGAAACTCTTACTTGAGTACAAACAAGTAGAATAACCAAATTTTGATGGTTCTACAAGTGCAACACCCCTTGCAATGTTGAACGTATTAGTTTAGTTTTGTTCTCTCGACGAGGAGGTGTTGCCCTTCGAGATCGTCTCATCTGTAAAGATTCCTTGTGGAATTTTTTTCTTCTCCCCGTTATACATTTATTTATTTCTTTCTTACTCTAATTAGTTTAGCTTAGGTTATTAGTTGTCAGCATGAGGCTCGTTTAGTTGGCCTTGTTTAGGCTGCCTTTGGAGTTGGGGGTGTGACATGGTGGTATCAACAGGTGACGAGAGGTGGGGGTGTGACATGGTGGTATAAGAGCCACAGCTTATAGATAATTAGGTTGACTTAGAGACCTAGGCTATAACCATAGTGACACAGACAGCACTGAACATAACTAATGAACAAAACTTGTTTTGAATTAAGCCTAGATAATCAGGTGGTACTAATTCCACTTATGACTGGCCAGCATAACTGAAATTCGCAACACGTGTGCGTTCTAGTTTAATTTAATTCAAGCAGAACATTAATAACTATAAGGACGAGTAGTTTCTCTGAGATAGGAAAAGACATCATATCATGTTCATATGGAATATTGTTATTCAATATTTATATCATGGTACTGATTAAATTTCTTGTGTATACAACAATGGCCAACCAAGGAGAGAGATATATACCAGCGGTTTCCATACGTTGTTCTGGATGATACACCTAGTTCTAGTTCCGGATCAGACTCGGATCCTTCTGAGGCTTCGTCTGCAGCCTCCCAGGTGACTCCTGCAGTACCACACACACCATCATCACCAGCACCTATTAATCCACCACCACCACTAGCACAGTCAGTATCACATGGACATTCTCAGCCTCGTGCTGAGAATACAACAGCTGATGGAGGACATAGTCCGTCCCCACAAAGAGTCCCTGGATGGGATGGCTTGAGGAGGATGTGGGGGCAGGCCTCCTAGGCATCCGTTAGCACAGAGAGATGAGCCACAGGTTATGCATGAGGTGGGGGAATCATCCCAGCAGGCTGAGCTTAGAGCCCAGCTACAGCAGGTCTACCAGGATCTGCAAGGGATGAGACAGGAGATGCAGCAGCAGAACGCCACTCTTGATGATACCCATAACACGATATTAGAGATTCTTACCTCTCATCTGACCCTATTGAATCAGGTGAACACACTAGACACTGAGACCTGAGCATGGAGGGTCACTTTAGAGGAGCGTCTATGCAGGACTTGGGGGTAGAGAATTATTGCGTTTTGGCAGCAGGTGGAGGTAGTGAGAGCAGGAGTGGTGAGAGTAAGAGAATTTTTGGTTTGGTTTGGGGCGGTCAGCTTCGAGACCATGATGATAGTCCTGGCTGTGATCATGGCAGTTGTATCCATGATGTTTCTTGCTTATCGTATTTCATTTCAGGTAGTTATTTTGAGATCATCATTGTAGATATCATCAGCAGCATGCAGACAGGTTGAGGATGGGATTTAGGGAATGTTTTTGGTTGTAAAATAGATCCCAAGTATTTAGTTGTAATGTCTTGTTTCTGGCAGTCTGTATAAATTTGTTATGGTTGTACGAAACTATGGTAATGCTACTAAAATGGTTGCTTTTGTATATCTGTCTATGTAATGTGTTATGTTTGTGATGTATGAACTAAGCATCAATGTCAAACTTGTGTGAACTATAACCAGAACTGTGAGAACATATCTGTATGAGAACATTGTTGTGTGATAACATATCTATTGCCGGTGTGGCAATGTATCAAAGAACTGTATGTGAACATTTCTGTGCGAGAACTTATCAATGTCTTGTATGTTAATATATCAAAAATATGTGAATGACATATTTATATCACAGTACTGTGAGCTGTGTAATATTATAACATGTTTTTGAATTAACATGACTGAGTATAACTATGAACATTTGTGTGATCTTTGTGTACTGAGAACATGTCTGAACTATATCAATGTAGTTATACTATATTTTCTTATAATCACATTTCAACATAAAATTTCAGTGTAACTGAATATGGTTGAATTTATGTGATTGAACAAGGGTTATAATTTTTATTATTCTTGAACTAACTGGAGTTTGTCTGCATGTGAGCAGAACGATGGCTCCAAAACGAGGTCGACCAGCCAAGAAAGCTAGAAGGAATAATGTTAACCCTGAACCGAAAAAACTTCCGCCTATGAACGTAGAATCGAATCCGGATCCACGTGTTAATCCGGAAGTGAACGTGGTTCCACCTGGAAATCTGGAAACAAATACTGTTCCGCCTGTGAACCCAGAAGTTAACACTGTTCCACGTGCTGGTGCACGTGGATCTGAATCAAATGAAGCAATGATAGCATGAATTGTACGAGAACAGCTATCTGCTTATGGTGTATTAAAACAACACCATCCACATGTCACTACGGGTTCGGGTGGGGATCATGATCACGTGGAACATAATGCTACTGGTGGCCACGTGGAAACTCATACTACACAAAAACAACTATTCCTCATCCACCACAGCAAGGATGTAATTAAAAGTATTTTGCTTCTTGCAACCCTCCTACTTTCACGGGCAAAGAAGGAGCGTCTGGGCTTATAAGGTGGATCAAGGAAATGGAAACGAAACTCAAGATCAGGCGATGTTTGGCAGAGCATAAGGTGCTTATGCCGCTTGTTCTTTGAAAGACTCAGCTCTAACCTGGTGGAATACCCAGGCTAAAACATTGGGCTCAGCTACAGTTGATTCGATGGGCTAGAACGATTTTAAAACTCTGATTATGTCAGAGTACAGCCCAATCATTGAAATCCAAAAGCTCCAGGAGGAATTCTGGAATCATTTGATGATCGGTGTTGATTGTTTAGCTTATACCGATCGTTTTCATGAACTTACTTGCTTACTTCCCAATATGTTTTTTACGGAAGAAGCGTTGATTGAGAAGTATATCAAAGGATTGGTTCCCCAGATTCAGGGAATGGTGACTGCAGCTGAACCTACAGCTCTCAAACGTACAATTCTTTTGACCACTAAGCTTACCGATGAGGCGGTAAGGAGCGGTACTTTGTCCACAAAAACTCAGACGACGGTGGGCCGTAGTGATGTCGGTACCTCGAATGTTTCTAAAGGTACTAAACAAAAGTGGTTTGGAAAGCCCAAAACAAAGGCTCCGGCTGAGACTAGCCAAAGCAAACCAGTTATGAAAAACTATGGTGCAACTGTTCCTTATAGGAAAGTTTACACTGGGCAGGCGCCCAAATGCAATAAATGTCCATTCCATCACACACGACCGTGTCCTGTTTGTCTAAACTGTAACCGAGTTGGACACTACGCTAAATATTGCAACTTTCCTACTCAACCATTAAACCAAGCATCACGACAAACCACTCAAACCAACCGGTCATGCTTCAAATGTGGAAGTCCTGACCATCTTATGAGAAACTGTCCGAACAACAACACCAATCCGGGAAATGAAGCTTGGGGGAGAGCTTTTCAGATTGGTGCAACCGAGGCTAGGCATGATGCAAATATTGTCACTAGTACGTTTCTTCTTAATAATCTTACGCATCAGTTCTATTTGATACGGGGGCAGATAAGAGTTTTATCTTTCCTGAATTTGCATCATTACTTTCATTGCCTACGGTAGATCTAGAAACTCCTTATGCCATTGAACTTGCTAATAGCAAGTTGATCAAAACTAACAGTGTCATTCAAGGGTGTTCCTTGAATTTGAATGATCATCTTTTCAATATCAATTTACTTCCCATTGAGCTTGGGAGCTTTGATGTTGTTGTCGGTATGGACTGGCTTTCTGATAACCAAGCAGAAGTTGTGTGTCAAAACAAGATGATCGGTATCCCATTACCTGATGGTAATACACTTATAGTTAAAGGAGAACGAGCTGGTAGAAAACTTGGTATCATTTCTTGTATGCAAACTCAGAAATGTCTACGGAAAGGTTGTCAGGCCTTTCTAGCATATGTGATCGAGAACTATTCTTTACCAAAACGTATCGAAGATATTCCAGTAGTCAAGGAATTTCCTGAAGTTTTTCCTGAGGATATATCAGGATTACCCCTAGTGAGACAAGTTGAATTTCGTATTGACTTGATTCCAGATGCAGCACCTGTAGCTAAAGCTCCTTATCGTTTAGCACCCTCAGAGATGCAAGAGCTTTCAGGTCAATCACAGGAACTGTTAGACAAAGATTTAATCAGACCTAGTTTCTCACCATGGGGAGCACCAATTCTTTTTGTGAAAAAGAAAGATGGTTCATTTAGGATGTGCATTGACTATAGGGATCTCAATAAACTGACAATCAAAAACCGTTATCCATTACCACGAATCAATGATATATTTGATCAGTTACAAGGTGCTAGTTATTTTTCGAAAATCGATTTAAGATCCAGATATCATGAGCTACGAATTGGTGATGATGATGTTCCTAAAACTGCTTTTAGAACTCGATACGGACATTACGAGTTTCTAGTAATGCCGTTTGGATTAACAAATGCACCTGCAGTTTTCATGGATCTGATGAATCGAGTATGTAGACCTTATCTGGATAAATTTGTGATTGTGTTTATTGATGATATTCTCATTTATTCTTAGAACCAACAAGAACATGCTCAACACTTGGAATTGATCTTAAAACTTTTGGCACATGAGAAATTATATGCCAAATTCTCCAAGTGTGAGTTTTGGTTACGGGAAGTTCAATTTATTGGGCACGTGGTGAACGAAAACGGTATTCAAGTGAATCCCAGTAAGATCAAGGCTGTGAAACAATGGGAAACACCACGAACCCCAACTGAAATACGTCAATTCTTAAAGCTGGCAGGTTACTATCGTTGATTCATCAAGAACTTTTCAAAGACAGCCTTGCCACTGACCACATTGACACAGAAAAATCAACCGTTAATATGGGGTTCCCAACAGGAGGAGGCATTCCAACTGTTGAAACACAAACTCTACAATGCACCTATCTTGGCATTACCAGAAGGTACTGATAATTTCACAGTGTACTGTGATGCTTCTCGTCAAGGTCTTGGGTGTGTTTTGATGTAGAACGACAAGGTAATTGCTTACGCTTCTCGACAACTCAAAATACATGAGAAGAACTATACCATTCATGATCTAGAACTTGGTGCAGTGGTGTTTGCACTTAAGATTTGGAGACACTATCTATATGGAACCAAGTGTATTATATACACTGATCACAAAAGTCTCCAGCACATTCTAGATTAGCAAATGTTGAACATGCGACAGAGGCGGTGGGTAGAACTTTTAAACGACTATGACTGTGAAATTCGTTATCATCCATGAAAAACAAATGTCATAGCCGATGCCTTAAGTCGCAAGGAACGGGTCAAACCTTTACGTGTGAAAGCATTAGGAATGATTATTTGAAACAGTCTAATTCCTCAGATTAAAGAAGCTCAGCAACAAGCATTACAAGCAAAAAAACTACCCTGCTGAGGAGTTAAGAGGATTAGACAAGCAACTTGAAATCAAGACTGACGGAGTGTTGTATTTCAAAAGTCGAATTTGGGTTCCTTTATTCGGTAACTCTCGAACAATTGTCTTGGATAAGGCGCACAAATCCAGGTATTCTATTCATCCAGGTGCTGATAAAATGTATAAAGATCTTAACGATTTTTACTGGTGGCCTGGAATGAAGAAACACATAGCAGAATACGTGGATCAATGTTTAACATGTCTCAAAATTAAGGCTGAACATCAACGACCTTCTGGATTATTGCAACAACCTGAGATTCCCATGTGGAAATGGGATCAGATCTCTATGGATATCATTGCTAAATTACCCAGAACATCACGTAATTATGACTCTATATGCGTTATCGTTGATCGCCTTACTAAATCTGCGCATTTCTTACCCATCCGAGAAGATTATTCTATGGATCGACTCACTAAACTCTAAGTTAATGAGATTGCATCTCGACATGGAGTACCAATCTCTATCATTTCTGACAGAGATAGTCGATTTATGTCACGATTTTGGCAAACTCTTCAGAATGCACTGGGCACACAAATCATTATGAGCACATCTTATTATCCACAAATGGATGGGCAGACTGAACGAACGAATCAAACTCTTGAAGATATGCTCAGAAGCTGTGTAATTGATTTTGGATGTAGCTGGGATATTCATCTTCCACATGTTGAATTCTCTTATAATAACAGCTACCATACGATTATTCAGTGCGCTCTGTTCGAAGCTCTTTGTGGACGCAAGTGTAGATCACCTATCTGTTGGTCAGAGGTAGGGGAAAGTCAGATCATAGGCCCAGAAACTGATAAGATCTAACTCATTCAAGAACGAATTAAAGCTGCTCACGATCGTTTAAAGGGTTATACTGATAATCGTCGTAGACCTTTAGAATTTCAAATAGGTGATCGAGTAATGTTGAAAGTTTCACCTTGGAAGGGCATTTTCAGATTTGGAAAGAGAGGTAAGCTTTCACCAAGACTTGTAGGGCCATTCAAAAATCTTGAACGAATTGGATCAGTAGCCTATAGAATTGAGTTACCTCTTGAACTCAGTAATATCCATGATGTCTTTCACGTATCAAATCTGAAAAAGTGCCTAGCTGACGAATCATTGATCGTACCTCTCGAAGAGATTCAAATTGATGAAAAATTTCAATTCAGTGAAGAACCAGTAGAGGTATTGAATCGAGAAGTGAAAGTATTGAAACGTAGTCGCATACCAATTGTTAAAGTGCGATGAAACTCGCAACGTGGACCTGAGTATACGTGGGAACGTGAAGATCGGATGAAAGCAAAGTACCCACAACTGTTCTCATGAATGATTGTCATCAGATAAGTCTTCACTAAATTTCGGGACGAAATTTCTCTAACAGAAGGAGACTGTGACAATTGCATTCTAGAATAGCGTCATCAATGACATGAGCACATTTGGTTGTTCTAGAAATCCACGTTGATTTGATGATTGAAATTACTACAGACAGATAGTATGCAAGAAATGATGAACATGGGTGAAAACCGTGTACAAAACGGAGTTCTGGATTGTCCGGAATCGAAAAACGAAGAAAAATTTCTAAGTATTGAACTTCTTGGGTCGTCGAGGTACTCTAATGATGGGTTAAGGACTCTTAGCGGTACGCGATGGACCAAAAATATGTGATTTCTCTGGATTTCATCGCGGTACGCGAAGCCTTGTTTTGATCCTCTTCGCAGTACACGACGGGTGAGGCGGTGGATAAACTTGCCCAACTTAATCGAATTTAATGCAGAATTTGATGTTCTTCAATTCTCTCGAACCTGCTCCATTTCCAGACGAACAAAATCGTAGTTTTACCATCAAATCTCAATTACAAGCCCATCAGATCATATATTTGAAGCTAGGGAACGTATCTGCAAATCCTGATTATTGTTTTGCAGTTAAAACTCCGTCAGATCAGGTAATGATTCGTTTTAACCTTCTAGTTTGATAATGATTGATTAGATCTTGATTCTGAATTTAATGATATAGTTAGGATTGTTGATTATTGCCTAGATGATGGCTAGCATTGATTATAAACGAAGAACATGATGTTTTAACAGGTAAATCCTTGTTTTGATCCGTTGTAATGCCCAGTTTGCATGAAATCATACCCATGTTTATAATGGTTTAAACCATTTGATTATCACAATGTAGGTGATTAGGTTGATTAATCTTTGAAATGAAAGGTTAAATCCGTGTGTTTCAAACTAATCACAATCATTAACATACTCATTGGAATGATTATCTGATGTTTATGATAACAGTCAGATTAGTATGGTAAACATGGTTGTTAAACCTATTCCCATACTACATTGTGATATTTCATGATATTTGGGTAATCAATAACAAGGATTGATCATTCCTAAGCCATTAATCTGTCTAGAAACTGTTTTAGCATTATAATCAACAACATTAACTATTTTGTTAATCTGAGATTATTCTGATTAATCGAGGGTGTCATCAATCTTATGTTAGGAATCTAATTCAATATAGGTTCCTACATTATCATACATTGTATGATATAACATTAAAATAACTAATTAATTTCTTAACATCAGCTTGATGACTGTTAAGACAATGTCTTTGACATTGAACGTTCAGAAAGATCTAATCAGTAAGTTAAAACCTAAATAACTTATAAGACATAAATAAATGCAGAATCACTCTATAACTAGCAGTCGTGTGACATTCTGCTACTTGTAAGTTATCAGGTGAGTTTCGTACAACCCCTTTTCTTTTTAATGTTTTATAAACTATAGGATCTTACTGTGGAACTTTCTTTGAACATATGATATGTATCACTGTTATCTGCGTGATTTCATGTGATTGTTGAGAACTTGTGGATTTCATAGGATTTTGGTCGGAGAACAGAACTTTATCACAGACTTAAAAGTCCTCATTTATTGAACTGTATGTAGTGAACCCATGTGGGGCCGAACAGGGAACAATGATAGTACTGTCGGCTGACAACCCATATGCTAGGAGTCTGCAACTCCCCGTGCTGTGAATGTTTGTTCCCTGTTTTTAGAACTTCTTAATGTAGTGATAAACATTAAGACAATGAGGCATTAAGATGTTACCGACGGGTAGTATCTTATAGAACAAGAACATGAACGTCCGAAAGGAACTAGATATGGGTCCCATGATTATCTGGAACTGAGCATTTTGTGAACTTGTACATCATATCATATGTTTGAACATGAACTTTACAAACTCACCAGCTTTAATATTAAAACTTTTGCAGGAAGACAGTGACCACCGGGTGAGGATGCACTTCATAAGTTTGTAATTAAATAAAATGTTATGTAATAAACTTATTTTGTAAACTGTACTGTTGATTGTAATTTCGATCCTTGTAATGTATTTACTTTAAGTTAATCTGTGTACTATGATATCGGATCAAGTAAGTCACACCTCATCTCTGAGATATCACCACTATGCTTCCGCAATCTTCTCAGTGACATCATCAACAGGTAACGAGAGGTGGGGGTGTGAAAAATAGAGTTATAACAAAGCGGGAATCACTTAAACAAGTTTGATGTTTCTTGATGATAAGAAAGTCGCGACTACCCCTCCTAAACTCGTCCCACATTGCCCAAAACCAATATTTTGCCACTTTAAACTCCTATAAATATCATTGCTTGGTCCCTCATAACTTAAAACTCCTACTTGAGTATAAACAAGTAGAATAACCAAATTTTGGTGGTTCTACAAGTGCAACACCCCTTGCGATGTTGAACGTACTAGTTTTATTTTGTTCTCTCGACGAGAATGTGTTGCCCTTCGAGATCGTCTCATCTGTAAAGCTTCTTTTTGGAATTTTTTTCTTCTCCCCGTTATACATTTATTTATTTTTTCTTAGTCTAATTAGTTTAGCTTAGGTTATTCGTTGTCAGCATTAGGCTCGTTTAGTTGGCCTTGTATAGGCTGCCTTTAGAGTTGGTGTAGCCTTGTAAGGCCCGTTAAGCCCAACGGCTCCATCCTATGATGTCCGTTCATTTATCTATGCCTAGCATAATGCTTACCCATCATCATTGCATCCGTTTGAGTATGTTGAACCATGTTTGCATTCGAATCGTTTACTTGTTCGTTTGAGCTGACGTAAACATAACCTAAGAATATTTTGGATTAGAAATGAGAGAAAGCCATAACCATAGAGATTAATCCTATCAAATTTTACCTTCCTTTCTCCTAATCATTTGGTCTCTGGTTTATCTGTCTTTAACCAACTATCCATCTCTCAAGGACTAAGACTTAGGTTGATCAAAAAAGTTGGACACTTCGTGAACACACCTAAAACTCAAATCCTTGCCATCTAATCTTCTGACATACATTATATACATTTCCTAAGATATGACATTGTGTTTTGTAAGTGTTATATGTAATGGATAGAAAGTAAGAAGCTCTACAAGTCGGATTCTTATTATTGACATAAGATAATATTCGGGTGTCTATTTAGCCAACATTTTCCTATCCTTGAACAAACATTTGGACCAACCAAATCTTCTAGATATACTAGTATACTAAGGAGAAACTAGGTTCAAACGGTGCATAAAACCGAGCACAAACGAAGCAAGAATCACAAAAAAAAAGTTTGAGAATGTAACCCTTGACTCACACCAAGATACAAAGTTTAAACCCAATTTTCAACACCATGAATGTTGGATAACTCTCTTCCATATGATAGCACTCTGAAAACAATGAATGTGGGAGAAGACCATGTGCGAAAGGAGTTTTAACGAAGCGGGAATCGCTAAAACAAGTTTGATGTTTGTTGATAATTTGCAAGTCGCAATCACCCCTCTTAAACTCGTTCCACATTGCCCAAAAATCAATATTTTACCCCTTTAAATACCTGTAAATATCTTTAATAGGTCCCTTATAAATTGAAACTGCTACTTGAGTATAAACAATTGGAATAACCAAATTTTGATGGTTCTACAAGTTAACACCCCTTGGGATGGTGAACGCAATAGTTTTATTTTATGCTCTTGACAAGGAGGTGTTACCTTTCAAGATCGTCTCTTTAGTAAAGCTTCATTGAGGTATTTTTTTTCTTCTCTTTGTTATACATTTATTTATTGCCTTCTTTGCCTTATTAGTTTAGCTTAGTTATTAGTTGTCGGCATTAGGCTCGTTTTGGTTGCCTTGTTTAGGCAACCTTTAGAGTAGGTGTAGCCTTGTAAGGCCCGTTAGGCCCAATGAGTCCGGCCTATGATGTCCGTTCATTTAGCTATGCCTAGAATAATGATTTCCCATCCTCGTTGCATTCGTTTGACTAGGTTGAACAACGTTTTCATTCGAATCGTATACTTGTGAACTTATGTGCTAAATGCTATGTGGGAATTAGGTTAGAAGACGTTTCATACATCAAACATATACTAGTACATAGTAGACTAAGAATGTGGCTACATTCTTCGCAATGACTTATGTCTTGTGTCAAAAAGGTAAATTGTACACCAACATAAACTTTATGAATTACTTTTTTTAAGTCAAAGACTTAGCTAGTCTTGATTTAATTTTGTAATATCAGTTGTGTGCATTCTTTCTTTATGATTAAACATGATACTATAAACTTCAAATGCTTTAAATCTAGTTCTAATTAGTTTAATAGTTTTGCATCTTTTTAAATGTATTGTATTAAACTGTTTTAAATTAGTTGGATTAATCAATTTTGTTTACGGGTTACTTCACGGGTCAGACGGATCAGGTTTTGGACATGGGTTAGAATGGCTCCAGAAACTTTGGTTTTGAGTTGACCGAATATGTGGGAAGACTGAGTAATCTGGTAGTGAACGTGGGTTACGTGAAGATTAATGAAGCTGAAGGAGTCTTTGTGCTCATGAAGTTATTTCCATGTTTTCCTTTGGTGAAAAGATCTGCAAGATTTACATCTGTGTGGACCTTTTCAAGATGGATCATGTCACACCCCGAGCCGGAGGGGTTGGATCAGAGTCCCCTTTGGGCGGAAGGTACCCGGGGCGCGATATCGTGAGTGATAATCGGAATGATCAGATTGTTACATCGCACATGATATATAAATGAGAAACTTGCTAAAATAAAATAGAATTACAAAGTTAAATTGCATAAGTTAAGTTTATAATTCAACAATGTAAATCTACTATCACATCATAAATCTTCTATCTTGTATCTGCACAAGATAACAAAATAACTGTATAATGATGCTTCAAAAATAAGCAGGTCTAAAAAGCTACGTCCTCTATCCGATAACCTAGTCCAAAGAAATAACTCTTCAGTTGACTTGTTCGTCACCTGAGAAGTCATGAAAAAAATAAAGTCAACACATGGTTGGTGAGTTCATTAAGTTTTATAAACTGAATTTGAATAACCTTAATGACAACCTTAACCTCACCATTAACCACCTATACCATCCAGCTTAGTATGCTTAAATATAGGGCATATGTAGGGTCGAACTTACCGCCCGCCCAGCCACCGTCCCACCACATACTAAACCACATGATATATTGTTCCTGGTGATAATTAAGCATTTCATTCCACTACTTTGATTCCATGACATATGATTCATAGCATTTGATTACCCTGAAAATGTTTACCTTGATTCCCCGAAGTGACAACCTTAACCTCATCAACAACCACCTATGCTATCCAATCAAGTATGCTTATATATAGGGCATATGTAGGGGACAAGCCCCAGCCAACATCCCACCACATACCGGACCACATAACATATTGTTATTGATGATAATTAAGCATTTCACTCCTTTCGCCTTCAATTTAGATTTAATTTTTCCACAAATAGATTTACCATTATCTTTTGAGTTCACCATGATGTCATGATCTTCCCAAACCATTTGTAGAAACATGATATTAAATGTTTAATTAAATAAATAAATAAGCATTTAAATGCAACTAGGACATGATGATTGGGCCTTATTTGACTCAATCAGTTGGACCTAGTTGTTGGTGGTTGTCCAAGTTGTACCCTCTCACACGTGACCCATATCAGGCATAACCCACAAAGAGTATACCTGAGCGTGCCGGGATTTTAATGATGCCCATATCAGCTTGACCCAATGGTCTACTGTACATGCCGGGACTTTACGGATATCCTTTGATTCTTGATCTCTTTGATTATCTTGAATTAGATTTTGATTTCATTTGATAGTTCACGTTATTGCCCATATAGCTTGACTACAAGAGTCTACTATTTATGCCGGGACTTTATGTGTGTTACACATGGTCTTGATTTCCGTACAACTGACATCCACCTTAACTCAAGTATTAATGATTTCATTAGATCTTAATGATTTCATTATTTCTATGATTCACACACATTTATGATTTCTGATTCCTTGAGTCTCTTGATTTGATCTTTAGAATTCCCATGATTTCACAATGGTAATTGATTCTTGACTTTGATTCTTTGTTCCCAGATCACACACTGAGTTAGGTTTCTTTGAACATGATCCTTTGCTTTAATTCCTTTGATTTCACTTTGAATTTAGGTTCTTGAATTTGCGCTTGATGGACTAAGGGTTTATTTAGAGTTTAGAGTTAAAGTATTACTCATAAGAGTAATTTAGTTAACTTGATAATTTGATATGTATAACAATTACATAGACAGGAGTCTAGGAGTATCAACAAGCATAAATATATAACATATAATGAATAAAAGCATTTAAGTAAACAATTTAAATAAAACAGTTTACGCATGCTTCTCAGCCCCGCGTTTTAAAACAAAAATGTTTAGAAAAGGGGCAATGAGCTCACCTATGCTGCTATGTAAATGATCTAACACAAAATGAGCGCTCGTTCTGGTAGCTTAGGTTTCTTCAGTTCCTGAGTTATTTTATAAGAGTTTGAATACGACAAGCACGCGTATTAGTAGTTCTATCTAAGGCTTGGTCTTGGTGTGTGTATCTAAGTGTCCTATTTTATTAAGTGCTTATAAGGTTTCCCCTATTTGATCTAGTTCAAATACCCATTTATAACCCAAATCCCATAGTTAATTATAGAAACTTACATTTATTTTTATAAAATTTGGGCAGATTTTCCTTTGTTTTCTGTTAAAAACCAGACAATTACATTGTCCATTTACAACAATTTCCCAACAAAATAATCATAATAAACCTTTGATCAAAACATTTACAAATAAATTCCATTTAAATTAACATACTTGATAACATCATTTAGCTAAATTAAACTGAGTTTATAAAACATTTTTCTTTAATTATCCTTACATTACCTAAATTAAATCATTATTTAACAGGTGATGAGCTTTATTAATCCCATTGGGCCCAATCAAGCCCAATTGATGGTCCTTGGTTTCCATTTGATTGCAAGGCTTGTGTTTTGATTCTCATGAACTCTCTGTCACTTCCTTAAATGTTAAACGAATTTAAATATTATTATTACGTGAGATAAGAATCCATGCACACACACACTTAATATTTTTCATACATGCAGGTTCCTTAGGGGATTAAATTCACATAAAAGAATTAGATTTATGGCCAACTAACCATTTTCTAGGTCATTTACACTAGCTTTGTTGATCCTAACCACACATCAACCTAATTAAACTGACTTTGGTTCGATCTTTGGCTTAGGGCAGCGAACCTTTGAGTCTTTCCTAAAGTTTCGGCTAAGGTGGGGGGAAGGTTCGGTCCATGCATCATCTCCAACGAACCCCTTAGGTTCGGTCATGGCATTTGATAGACGAATCATTAAGGTTCGCCTTGCAAGGGTTCGCCATGCTAAGGTTCGACAGCACATACAAGGTACTTCGATGTTGAATAGTTCGGCTGAAAGATACAGGTTCGTGAGTTTGCATGGTTCTTGGGGCTTGAATGGTTCGGCTAGGATCTATAGGTTCGGAACACACATGGTTCGGCTGCATTAATGGTCACACAGGTTCACAGGGTTCGTTGCTGGATTGACAGGTTCGTGGCTCAGAGTGGGCGCAGGTTCGTTGCTGGGTTCGGCATTTGATCCAAGGTTCGGCCGGCAAACCCTTAGGTTCGGCTAGGGTTTCCCCGGTTCGTGTCTCATTTCAGCCACATGCATGAGGGTTTGGCACTCTCTTGTGGGTTCGGCCATGTGGTTTATGAACCTGTGTATGCTTAGGCAGCATCATCTTCATCCCTATGAGCTCGATCTGTTACAAATCACTCCTAGCACTTCCTAATGTTTCAAGATAACCTAGCTTATAATATCTAGTGTTTTCAAATCGGTTTTAACACCATAGTTACAAGGGGCAGCGATAAACCCTCAAAACCGAAAATAAAAGAGATGTTTACCTCAAATTCGTCGGTCAAATGCTCGAAATTCTTGTACTCTCGTGATCTACGTGAAGGGAGGATCGTTTTGACACTTACAATGCTTGATTCCACCAAGAAATGAGCTCAAATTTGTAGAGAGAATGAGGAGAATTCTTCTTCTAGAGAGAGAGAGGTGTGAAACGTGAATGAGGGCTAGAATGGAGGTGTTGATGGTTGGTGGTGACATAAATGTTTCATTTAATGATTTAGGTTATACCCGGTTGTTCGGTCTCGTTCTGTTTCACGTAAAATATCGGTTCGCGAGGTTTTCGCGATAAAACGACACGGTTTATAAAAATAGAATTTATAAAATGATTCTAAGTTGTGATTCCTAATAAACTAACTAGTATCTTTTATTTATTTTAAATTTTAAAATATTAATTTATATTTAAATCGAAACGTACGGTCATCGCGCGTATTCGTTCGAATCGTCACTCGTACGAACATGACGATAACTATACTTTTCAATATTGTTTTCTAATTATTGGATATTATTCAGAACATTAAACCTTCAGATATATTCGTATTGATCGTCACCTATACGAATAACCCGTCAATTTAGCATTCACATAACAACATCCGTTCTGTTTTGTTCTATAAAGTCTCACATACGTTTATACATAATAAATCCTAGCAAATAATCACATGATGGTTCTGTGTTCCAGATAATTATCTGACTCAAGAACCCTAGTTCTGAACTTTGTTTCTGTTAAATGTTTCTGAACTTGTTGTTCGATAATACGAAATGAAAATGGCAATGATATGAATAATGAACTGAAATAAAATGTTTGTAGTTCGTACCTGTTTACTGTTCATGGCACTGTTTAAGATCACTGTTCCGGTGACGATTCCGGCACTGATGTTACAGATCAGCTTACGTTCGAAATAGTCCTAGATAAAGTGAATCCAGATGTCAACATGTTTAGTTTTGGAATGTTGTACCAGATTCTTTACGATCTGAAGAGCTGCTTCATTATCATAGTAAGTAGGAGAGTCATGAAAATTCAAACCGCAATCGAGAAGTTGTTGCATCCTGATGACCTGAGAGCAACAAATGGAGGCAGCGACACATTCAGCTTCTGCAGTGGAAGTGGATATGGTTGTCTTCTTCTTGCACTGCCATGAGACAACATGATCTTCCAGATACTGACATCCACCCGTGGTTGACTTCCTGTCTAAATTGCAACCACCAAAATCAATGTCAGAGTAAGCAAATAATTTGAAATCAGAGTTCTTAGGATACCACAAACTGAGATGAGGTTTCCCGACGAGGTAGCGAAAGATCCTCTTGACAACAATCAGATGAGAAGCCTTTGGATTCGCCTGATATCTGGCGCACTGACATACCGAGAACATGATGTCAGGTTCGCTAGCGGTGAGGTACATCAGTGAGCCAATCATCAGTCTGTAAAGATGTTGATCAACATCTTCACCATCTGAATCAGATGTCAAGACAAGACGAGAAGCCATAGGAGTGGAGGCGGGCTTGGAGTCCAACATGTTGAACTTGGTAAGTATATCGGTCGCGTACTTGCCCTAATGAATAAGCACCCCCTTGTGATCTTTCTTTACCAGGAGACCCAAAAAGAAGGTCATCTACCCCATAGCACTCATCTCAAAGATCTTCTTCATTACGGCTTCAAACTCCTTACAAAGCACCGAGCTCGTCGAACTGAAGATAATATCATCTACTTAGATCCGGAAAAGTATCAAATCATACTTCTCTCTGCGAACGAACAATGTCTGATCTATGGCTCCATGGGTATAACCATTGGCTAGAAGATGATCCGTGACTGTAGCATATCAAGCTCGTGGTGCTTGATGAATACCGTACAGGGCTTTGTCTAGCTTGTAGACATGGTCGGGATAATGCGAATCCTTGAACCTGGGAGGTTGACATACATATATTTCTTCCTTGACCTTTCTATACAAGAAAGATGTCTTCACATCCATCTGATGAACTATGATGTTCATTTAGGAAGCATAGGCCAAGAAGATGCGGATGGCCTTAAGTTTTGCAACCGGTGCAACGACTTCCTCGTAGTCAATACCCTCCTGTTGGTAGAAGCCCTGCACTACCAATATCGCCTTATTTCTGTTGATAACATTAGAGTCATCCCTTTTGTTTCTGAAGACCCATCTGGTTCCAATTGGCAGTTTCCCTTGGGCAATGGAACCAGATTCCACCCTTGGAGCTTCTGAAATTGTATCAACTCTTCTTGCATCGCTTCAACCCAGCTTGATTCTTTAAGAGCCATCTTGATGTTCTTGGGTTCTACCTGCGAAATAAATAAAGAATACAAACAAGAAATAACTGGACCTGATTGACTGCGTGTGATGGTTCCTTCAGGCAATGCGGTTTGAGCCGGAATAAAACTACTCCGGGTGAGTAATCCTTTTGAAAGTGGTCCAATAATATTCTCCACAGGAAGATTTTTGTTGATGCTTGAAGTATGCATTTCCTCCACAGCTAATTGTCAAGCAGATTACTGATGTAGGTGAGTTGTTCTTCAATAGAGGAAACAATGTTGTCATCAGAAACTGTTCCACTTGCTTCAGCTACATTATCCACACAATGTTCCTCAAGAATGTGGTATGAGAATAGTGGATTTTCAAATGTCTGGATGGAGGAAGAGGCTTTTTGATCTGTTTGCTGAGTTGGTTGATCTGAATGAGAAGTCTCCGGATCGGATGGAACAACTTCATTGATTGGTTTGGCTCACTGGTACATACCCGGTGGGTCAACACTAAGAAGATTGGGATAACATGGAACATTGTCAACCTGGTAATCCATTTCGTCACTCTTATAGAAACTGTCTTCAGGTTCAATGGGTCCTGCACTCTCAGAGGTAGTATGAAAGCGCTCAAAAGTTGAATCGTATTGGAATAGCCAGCTTGGACCTGAACCGGCATCAGTGTGATTCAACTCTTGCTAGTCGATGTAGTATGACTCCGCAATCTGCCTTATTGTCACACCCTGGGCCGGCGGGCCAAATCGGAGACCCGTCGGACGGAATAATCCCGTGGCGTGATTGAATCGGAGTGGTTAGATTGTTACTTTGCACATGATGATATGAGATATACTAAAATACAATGACAGAATAAAATTAAATTACAATTGTTTTGTAATTTAATTCTATTTCAACTTGACTTGGACATATGGGATGGGACCCAGATGTCTCACAAAAACCGCTTGCAAATGTGCAAGTCTTGAATCTTGTAGTCGATGTGGCCTGGGAGATTACATGCAGGAGTTGTAGGTTCCTCAAAGGGATCCTATCTTTCTCCCTATAAAATACACACTTCTTTCACATGTTCTTCACCTGAGAACATGTGAAATCTGTCAACACTAGGTTGCTGAGTTTACATAAGTTCTAAAAATATTAGGTTTTGTAAAAGGTTGATGAAAATTCTTTCAATTGACACTAGTTTAGAAATTGGTGTGTAAATGGTGTTGAAAACTCGAATGAATTACACAAGTGTGTTAGTCTAAACCTCATTACCGAGACCATCCCAAATCATTGAAGGTAGTTTATGTATAGGGCATACGTAGAGCCAAAACTCGGCCGCTAGCCCGCCAGCCCGCCAGCCCTTCGGTGATCCACAAGGATGTCCTTAATGGAAATCAAACATCGTCACTTTTGTACCTCTATTCGACACAACATGACACGACAGATGTTTGGAAAAGTAGTGTCTTGAGAAAGAAGTTTATGCTTTGTCTCCTGATATAGGAAAATCTTGTTTTTTTTTGTTTGAAAACCACAAAGTTACACTCCTTTCTTGTAGTTTGACATTGTTTGTTGTGTACTCGTTTGAAAATCATTCAAGACTAGGTCCTGAACATTTGTTTGGTTTGAAAACTCATGTTATTTTTTGTGTGGTCTGTCCGTAAAATCACCCATGTGATCATTTACCAATCCTAACTGATATGCCCTTTTTGATTAGTTCTCAAGGAACAAGTCCAAGCTGTTGTTTCACGTTGTATGCGTGTAACGTACCAGCCTCGGCACTGGAGGTTGGTTAGACCTATGGTACCATCTACGTTACCGTCGTTTGACCCGCATCAACCAATGGTAAATGACTTTAGAGGGGCTTACTTGAGAATTCTCAGCAAATAGTTGATGTCTATGTTGTGTGGACACATTATCTAGTGAATTATCCTAGACAGATACCATGCAAAGTTTGTTGTTTGTTTGATGGGGGATTCCTATGAAAATGATTGTTTTCAATTGTGCAATACACAATTCCGCGAGTCGTTTCCGTTCACCTCTTGGTTGGGCACAAAGCCTCGAACTATTGTGATCAACGGACATCTCCTTGCTGATTTGTATTTGAAACCTCGAAACTCGTTTGTTGTTGTTGAGTTGGAAAGTTGAATGGAGCGATGAACGCTCAATAAAATGATTGAAAATGAACTTATTCGAATACCATTCGAATAAGAGGTTTGAGACTTGATCTTTTTTTAGTGAAATTATTTGAAAATAACTCTTATTCGCTGATCATTCGAATAAGAGGGTCCATTTTCTCAGCCCCAAATGATGTGGAAGGTAGTAAGTTAAAGAAAAAGGGGTCTATGAACTCACATGGGGTATTGGGTCGTCGATGCACTCACTCGGTATGTTCTCTCGGTTTGAATCCTGTGTTAAATTGATTACTAGTTTGTTAAGTGTTGGATGGTTGTGTGTTCCGTGTTTTGATGTGATTTTTGAAAATGTGTTTTCATTTAGTTTTATTTTGATTAGATTTAGCATTTGGTCTAAGGTTCGGTTCTATCAATACGAATGGTCTATGATAGGACGTTCAACACTTAGCAATTTTTGGGGTCCTCTTGGTGCGAATGGCTTATTTGTGCGAATGACCTTCATTCACACGAATGGAATGATGCGAATGCATACTCTCATTCTTGTGCTCCATTTGTGCGAATGTGTTCTTATTCATATGGTTATCCCATACGAATGAGTCCATGTCATTCGTGTGATTGATCATTCGTTCAGCAGATCATTCGCACGAATGAGCCCTTCGTTTGGCTCATTCATTTGCAGATTCACCAATGACGCCATTTTTCAAATCGGTGGTTGTTTATGGTGTTTTTACGGTCAAAATTGATGGTAAAATGTTTTGGAGTGTTTTGGAGCAAAGGATCGGTGCTAATACTTACTGTGGAGCTCATATTGACCGAAATGAGTTGAAAATGGTTGAAATCTTGAAATGGAGGTGTTGGGGTTGAAATACTCACGATTTGGACGATGAAATGGTCCGATTTCGTGTGGAAATTGCCGAAAAATCTAGAGGCCTAAAGAGGGTTTCGGTTGAGAGAGTTGGGTAAAAATGGGTTTGAAAAACGGAAGTGTTGGTTTTATAGGTGTGCTGTCACAAGAATGAGTCATTCGTACGAATGACTCCCATTCGGTCGAATGACTCTGTGGTTGTAAAGCTTCACTGAACAAATCTATTCATACGAATAAGGGTCCATTCGTACGAATGGCTGTGTGTGTTAAAATTTTAATTGTTTATTAAATTGTTTTGATGAAATTTTATTAAAATTGTTAATATTTTATATCAACATTAAAAGACTCACGCTGACTGTGATTTCGATATAAGCAATGAAACGAGTACTTCACTATAAGTTAGATATAATCATATGAATAATAACACACTTTTAATTAAAAGTTAATCACACTAAGTATTATATACTGATAAAACATATGTATTCATGAGTACAATACACATTAACTACATGTTGATAAACTATTCTTGAATTCTTATCAGTGAGCGCGCATTCTACAAGTATAAACACTGAACATCACTGTGAGTCCTCATAACCCCTTTTAAATCTTTTTACTTTTAAACTCGGGGGTGGAACATGTATACCTAAACTCTTATGAATTTATATAACACGTGTGAAACTTGGATTGTCATTGATGTATTGTCACTATACTTTTGTTGAGGTATTATCACTATACTCTTGTTGAGGTATTATCACTATACTCTTGTTAAATCACTGTTGATTGAGTTGAATTCAGTCCTCCATGGTTATTACACTGTTGATCAAGTTGAGTTCTGTCCTCCGCAGGGCACATGATAAACTCTTATACATATAGAACTATCGTTGATTGTGTTGACTACCGTCCTCCACGTTACATTAAGTTAAACTCTTGGTTGTGATTATTGGATAGTGATTGAATTTATTTCATAGATTAGTTGAACTTACTTGGCTTGTTTGTTGATTGATGTGCTTGTTAGTGAATATACAGTATATGATCATCTTTACAGGTTCACATGTGTTTTCTTAAACTCTTAAACTATTTTTTGAGTGTGTTAAACTTTTGATTAGTCACCAACTACGTATGTAGTTGACACTTGATTTTGTACATGTGTCATGGAATAAGGAGAAGTCAGTAGAGAAGGATAGCCCTAAATCTCTTGGATATCATCACTTAGGGTCTTGGACTTAGCTAAATTAACTAGCTTTACTAAATACTAGGATCCTGTTAATTTAGCTATTTCTTTTGAGTATTTGTAGTAATTGATTCATGACGAACATGATTTTTGTGTAATTACTCTAATTGAATTAAATGATATGTGATGATATATTTAGATTCCCACGAGCTTATGAACAATCTACACATCCCTCGTGGCATTCCGACGTTTCCGCCATCGGTTTGGGTGTTACATAGGTAGCATCGATGGTGCTGGAACCAAATCAGCCAAGTTCTCATTGAAATTACTAACTTCTATGGGTTAGATTCGATCCAAGGACACCCCTACAATCTTGATCAATGTTTTCCGAAGGGATTGAGGGAGTTGCTGGAGTGGAACCTGGTAACTTCGACAGCAGGCCGTCGATACTAACTATCCCCATCGATACTACTAGTATCGATGGGCAAGACCTGGCCGGATGTTTCCCTGCAACATAAATGAACTCGACGAAATGATATCAATACAAGAACACCAACATGATCATGGTTAAGGTTGTCCAAATCAAGCTGAGAAGGATCAAAGTCGATATTAACAGTGTCGAAAGAAGAGGGCATCGATATTAGGCCACATCGATACTGCTAGTATCAATGGGCACAAGTGTGATGCTCTCTTATATCTCATCGACCCTGCGATCTTCGATAAACCGTTTTCTATCCTGAAACACCTTAAACACTTAACCTTACTTATTACAAGGAGAATGGTACAGAGAATAGGTCGTGATTGACAGTAATGAAGGCCACTCATCGATTTTAAATCCCATCGATATTGTTAGTATCGATGGGCACAACTTTGGTTTCAAATGAGTTTCTCTCGATGTTACTAGCCATGAAAGCCTTTAACACTAACTTAAACCACCTACATTACTTATATTAAGGTCATCCAAGTATGATAAGCTAAAAGAACCGATTACATGATTGTTGGAATCAATAACAACCACACATCGATATTGATAGTATCGATGGATGGATAATGACCTTAAACACTTTTCTAAACACTCGGGATGATCATAAGGGCTTAATTCATAAACATTTCAAGGAATTTATGTGAACAAAGGTTTAATTCATAAACATTTCAGTGGTGTGCATGATGTGTTTCACGTCTCGAACTTAAAGAAATGCCTTGCTGACGAGTCACTCATCATTCCGATCGAAGAAATTCAAGTAAATGAACAGTTACACTTTATTGAGGAACCTTTAGAGATTAAGGATCGCAAAGTTAAACAACTGAGGCAAAGCCGTATTCCGATTGTAAAGGTTCGATGAAATTCAAAGCGCAGACCTGAGTTTACTTGGGAACGTGAAGATCACATGAAGTCTAAGTATCCCCAACTGTTTACAGAGGAAGCCGTACCGGATAATAACTTTTAAATTTCAGGACGAAATTTCTCTAACAAGGGGAGACTGTAACATCAGTGCCAGAATCGTACCGGAATAGTGATCGCAAGAGTGCCATGAACAGTAATCAGGTATAAACTCTATGTATTCAAGTGTTTTTTCATAATTGTATCATATATAATTATCTGTTTGTGTTATCAAATAGCAAATTCTAAATCATTTCAGAGACATAGAACTCAGAGAACATAGTTCATCAGTTATCTGGCAACACGAAACCATCATATGATTATGTGTTAGGATTTTATTATGTATAAACGTATGTGAGGCTTTACAGAACAAAACAACACGGATGTCGTTACGTAAATGCTAAATCGACGGATTATTCGTATAGGTGACGATCTGTACGAATAAATCAGGAAGTTTAATGTTCTAAATGATATCTTATAATTAGAAAACAATATTGAAAAGTATAGTTATCGTCGTGTTCGTATGGGTGACGATCCAAACGAATACGCGCGACAACTGTACGATTCGATTTTGAACAGTAAATCTAATATTATTTGAAATTTAAAATAAATAAAAGATATTTAGTTAATGTACTAGGAATAACCACTTAAATGTATTTTATAAATCCTATTTTATAAACTGTGTCGTTTTTTGACGGAAACTACGAAGAAAGCCGGTATTTTACGCGAAACCGAACTAGACCGAACATCGGGTATTTTTTTTACCATTAAATGAAGTCAATTAATGTGTCACCAACTACCACCACTCTCCTCCTTGTTCTTATTTTCATCCATCACCCCTCTCTCTCTAGAATCCATCTCTCTACCTTCTCTCTAGAAGATCTCACCCATTTCTCCACCATTCTAAGTGTTCTTGGTGCCAAAACGCTCACCTCTTCATGTAGAACTCGGAAGTACAAAGGATCTAAGCATTCATCCAACGTATCTGAGGTAAATCTTCTGTTTTAAATGTGGTTTGATTCTAATCACTTCACGAACACATACGCACAACTTATATGACGTTTTAGGGAATCACCTTGTTAGATTGAGTAAGCGTTGGTATGTGGAAGCCATGAAAACGAACCTATATGACTTAGGGCCTGCTGAGGAAGATAAGGAACAACCATGGTTACTGGTTCAAAGTGTCGAACCTTCTATGAGCGGGAAAGGAGGGAAACAAACTTAGGGTTTCTTCCTTAGCCGAACCTGATAGCTGGCCACGAACCATGAACCGGCGAACCTTCTGGCCATCGAACTTCCAAGGGCTTTGGCGAACCCTGAGCCACGGACCTGCAATGGCTGTAAATGGCAGGACCGAACCTGATCTAGATGGGTACGAACATTCCATGTGCGAACCATCTCCCTGGCAGCCGAACCCTAGGACTCATGAACCTAGGGTGGCGAACTTGTAACTCCCGAACCCTTTTAACCGAACCTAGCATAAGGACGAACCTTGACCTTACAAACATTAGTTGACAGCGAACCTATACGGAACGAACCCCAGGTTGGTCAGACCTAGAGCTGTAACATCAGTACCGGAACCGGTGCCGGAACATTGATCACAACAGTAACATGAACAGTAATCAGCTACAGATTCTATGCATTTCAGTGTAATTCATATTCATAGCATATATCATTATCATTTCATAAAACAAACAGTGAATTCAAGTTCATTTCAGAGAAACTAAACTCAGAAAACACGGTTCATCAGTCAGATAATTATCTGGCAACACACAACCATCATGTGATTACTTGTTAGGATTTTATTTTGTATAAACATTTGTGAAGCTTTACAGAACAAAACAACACGGATATCGTTACGTGAATGCTAAATTGACGGATTATTCGTATAGGTGACGATATGTACGAATAAATCTGAAGGTTTAATGTTCTGAATAATATCCGATAATTAGAAAACAATATTGAAAAGTATAGTTATCGTCAGGTTCGTACGGGTGACGATTCGAATTAATATGCGCAATGACCATACGATTCGATTTTAAACAATAATTAAATATTTTAGGAATTTTAAATATAAACGAAAGATAATTAGTTAATTTATTAGGAATCACAACTTGAATTAGTTTTATAAATTCCATTTTATAAACCGTGTCATTTCGTGACGAAAACCACGAGAAATGATATTTTACGCGAAACCGAACAAGACCGAGCAACCGGGTATTCTCTAAGATATTAGTGAGGCTATTAACTCCACCACCAACCACCACCAAACCCACCTACACACCCATTTTCGTTTTTTATACACTCTCTCTCTAGAAAGGGATCCTCCTCCTTCTCTCTACAATTTCGTGGTGGTTTCTCGTCGGATTCAAGTGTTCTTGGTGTCTAAACGTTCATCTCATCACGTAGATTACAGAAGTACAAGAATTTTGAGCTCCCCACCATAGAATTCCAGGTAAATCTTTAGTTTTGTCTCGGTTTTAGTGTGTGTTCTTGACCCTTATAGTTATCATAGTTCTAATCGGTTTTGAGCACTTGATAATCTTGAAATAAACCATGTTTAGCACTTAGGACGTCCTAGAAACTAGTTAGTAACAAGTGGAGATCGAAAATGGAAGAGATGATGCAGGTTCGCGAGTGAAGGCAGTCGGCCGAACCTCTTGTTCCTACGGCCGAACCCTCGATGGCTAGCCGAACCTGCAACGAACCTGTAGCCACTCCTGCAACGGACCTGTAGCCACTCCTGCAGAGAACCTGTTATGAACCGGGATAAGGGAGCCGAACCTACTGGTTGCCTTAGCCGAACATAGGAAACTATGGCCGAACCCTAGTGTGAAGACGAACCTTCGACCAGCCCTTAAATGAGAATCACGAACCTATGGTCACGAAACCAATGGCAGCCGTACCTTCGGCCGAACCATGTAATCCACGAACCTGCATGCATGGAAAGGGGGACTCGCATGGAGCCAAACCCTATGAACCGCGAACCTTGGTCTTCGGGCGAACCCCTAACCGAACCTGTCCGGGACGAACCCTAGGATAACTAAACCCAAGGCTCTAGCCGAACTTATGACTACTGGGAATAGGTTCGCTGATTTCGATGATGACCAAATCTAGGTACTATTAAATCATCATTTTGATGGGTCTAGGATCATTAAGCGTGGACTAGGAAGGAATGAGACAGGCATACAAGGACTCAAAGCCTAGAAACAAATCAAGGGTCATGCAAATTTTTTACATGTGCATGTAGGAAATAATCTAATTTAGTGTGTGTACATGGGGTGAGAATTAGGGTTTTTATGTTACCACATCCATACGTAAAATTTAAAGGCAAAAATGGGTTAATCAATATGAATTCCAAATGAGAAGTGTGGGTTATTAACACCTAATTAAGGGGGTGTTAGATCACCTTATGCATTCCAATGTTAAAGGGTTTCGGGATATATTCAACACTTGGAAAATTAGTAAGAATTCATGAGAATCAAAACACAAGTCTTGTAAATCAAGTTGGAATCAAAGATCATCAATTGGGCTTAAGTTGGCCCAATGGGCTTAGTTAAGCCCATCACATGTTAACTATTAGTTTGAGTTAAGTTAATAATGTTTTGACAAAAGAAAATGAATTGTAAACTTGGTGTTAATTTAATTAAATGACTTTCTAAATTTTACCAAACTTAAATAGAAATTAAATTATAAATGTGTTAACTAAGAGAACTTGTTATGATTAAATGTTGGGATATGGGTACCAATGAGTAATTAACTTAGATTGGCTAAATTAAATCTTAGTATCACATTAGTAAATTATGACACTTAGTTGCACACACCGAGACCAAACTCTAGATACGACGACTAATACGTATACTTATCGTATTCGAATTCTTATAAAATAACTCAGGAACTGAAGAAACTTAAGTTACAACAAAGAGCGCGCATTATGTGATAAGACATTTACATAGCAACACAGGTGAGTTCATTGCCCCTTTTTATAAGCATTTTGTTTTCAAACGTGGGGCTGAGAAGCATGGGTAAACTGTTTTATTTAAATTGTTTACTTAAATGCTTTTATTTATTATATGTTTTACATATATATGCTTGTTTATCCTCCTAGACTCATGTCTAGCTAATTGCAATGCCGAATCAACTAACGAGTTAATAAATTTACTCTTATGAGTAATACTCAAATTCTAAGACTCTACACAAAACCTTAGTCCATCAAGCTCAAATTCAAGAATCTAAATTCAAAGTGAAACCAAAAGAACTAAAGTTAAAGATTATGTTCAAGAAATCTAATTCAGCGGGTGATTTGAAATCAAAGGATCCTAATCAAGAATCAACTATCGTTGTGGAATCATGGAAATTCTAAAGATCAAAATCAAGAGACTCAAGAACATCAGAAATCATAAATGTGTGTGAATCACTGAAATAATAAAATCATTAAAAATCTAATGAAATCATTAATGGTTGAGTCAAGGTGGATGTCAGTTGTATAGAAATCAAGATCACGTGTAACACACATAAAGTCCCGGCATAAATAGTAGACTCTAGTAGTCAAGCTATATGGGCAATAACGTGAACTATCAAACGAAATCAAAATCAAAATCAAGAGAATCAAAGAGATCAAGAATCAAAGGATATGCGTAAAGTCCCGGCATGTACAGTAGACCAGTGGGTCAAGATGATATGGGCATCATTAAAATCCTGGCACACACAGGCAGACTCCTTGTGAGTCATGCCTGATATGGGTCACGTGTGAGAGGGTACAACTTGGACAACCACCAAAAACTAATTCTAATTGATTGAGTCAAGTAAGGCCCAATTATCATGTCTTAGTTGTAATTATATGTTTAATTATTAGTTTAATTAAACATTTAATATTATATTTCTACAACTGCTTTGGGGCTATCATGAACACATGGTGACTCTAGATACAAAAAGGTAAATCTGTTTGTGGAAATCAGAATCTAAAAAGAAAAGTGAATGGCTTAATTATCATTAACAACAATATTCTAAGCATTCCGGTATGTGGTGGGATGTTGGCTGGGGCTTGTTCCCTACATATGCTCTATATATAAGCATACTTGAGTGGATAACATAGGTGGTTGTTAATGAGGTTAAGGTTGTCATTTCGAGGAATCAATGTAAACATTTTCAGGGTAATCAAATACTAAGAATCAAAGGTATGGGAAGAAATGCTTAATTATCACCATGAACAATATATCATGTGGTTTGGTATGTGGTGGGATGTTGGCTGTGGCTTGTTCCCATACATATGCCCTATATATAAGCGTACTGAACTGGATGGTATAGGTGGTTAATGGTGAGGTTAAGGTTGTCAATCAGGTTTCAAACTCATTTTTATAAAACTATATGAACTCACCAACCATGTGTTGACTTTATTTTGCATGACTTCTCAGGTGACGAACATGTCAACTGAAGAGTTATTTCTTTTGGACTAGATCTCAGATAGAGCACCTAGATTTTTGGATATGCATACTTTTGGACATCATTACACCATTATTTTGTATATCTTGTGCAGATACTAGATTGAAGATTTATGATGTGATTGTAGATTTACATTGTTAAATTATAAACTTAACTGATGTAATTTAACTTTGTAATTCTATTTTATTTTAGCACTTTCTTATTTATATATCATGTGCAATGTAAACAATCTGATCATTCTGATTATCACTCACGATATCGCACCCCGGGAACCTTCCGCCTGACGGGGAGGCCGATCCAACCCCGCCGGCTCGGGGTGTGACAGATTGGTATCAGAGCCATGGTTATAGGGAAACATAGGTCACTTATTTAAACGGTTTGGCCCAGACTATAACCTAGGGACCTTGCATGTAGAGAATCTAAGACTTAAGACTTTATTGCATTGTGTCTTCTGTATTCGATCATTGCACTGACTGATAACTTTATTGGTTATGATTAGAATGACGCCGAGAAGACAGACTCCCTCGTTACCTCCACCACCACAAGACCCAGCTCCACATTCATCTACACCTTCACCACCTGATTCACCACCGCCACTTCCTCCTCCTCCATTTATTCCTCATCCTCGACTTAACCCACCACAAGGCCCGAGCACAACTCAACTACTGGATCCTGCTACTATCGCCCTGGCGACCCTTCTAAGCAGTCAGCTGACTAACCAGCTGAAAGAGGTGATACCGGAGATGCTCAATCGTCTCCGTAATGACAGCACCAACACTGGGAATTCATTTGGAGAAGCCAGTGGAAACACTGGCGGTACTTCAAATCACTCCTGTAAGTCTTTTATGGGATGTAAACCGCCGACATTCAGTGGAAATGAAGGAGCCGTTGGTTTAATCCAATGGATAGAAAAGATTGAGGCTACTCTGGACCTCTGCAGTTGTCCAAAGCACCTCAAGGTTCGTTACTCTGCTGGAACATTCAACAAGCGAGCCTTGACTTGGTGGAACGCACAAATCAATGCAAGGGGAAGAGAAGAGGCCATGGCAATGCTGTGGGAGGAATTCAGGACACTGCTGAGAAATGAATTCTGCCCAAAGAATAAGCTGCTAAGATTGGAAGTTGAACTGTCCAATCATGTGATGAAGGGGGCAGACCACATGGGATATACTACTCGTTATCACGAGTTGATTGCCTTGGTGCCAGACATGGTACCAACCCTGTAGAAAAGGATTGATCGATATGTAGGTGGACATCCCGCCTGCATTCAGGGTTTAGTAGTTGCAGCAAACCCTGTTACTCTGGAATCTGCTGTGAGTTTGTCAGGAAAACTCACTGATCTGATGGTAGCCTCAGGTGTTCTGAAGAAAAAGGCTGAAACCGGCAAACGCAAGGAAGAAACTTCAAAGAAACCAAATCATCATCAGAAGAAGAAGCAGAAACTCATCAAGAACTACACAGTGGCTACTCCCCTCAATCAAGTAGCAGTGGCACAGCAAAATGTGCCCAAGAAACAATGCACTGGCCCACATCCTTTGTGTACTAAGTGCCAGTACCACCATGCTCCAAGCAACCAGTGCCGTCAATGTACGGGTTGTGGAAGATATGGACACTGGGTCCAGCAGTGCAGGAGAACACCAAACCAAGCAGTCAACAATGCTGCTTTAGCTCTCCATCCACCAATCAATCAAAACAACTGTGGATGCTATAACTATGGCGAACAAGGCCACTTTGCAAAGAATTGCCCGAAGAAGGCACAACAGGCAGTTTCGGAACCCCGTGGAAGAGCCTTTGATATAGGAGCACCAGCTGCACACCAAGACCCGAATGTGGTCAGTGGTACATTTCTCTTAAATGACTTTTATGAATCTGTTCTATTTGATACTGGTGCAGATCAGAGTTTTATCTCTACCGATTTTGCATGTGAACTAGATTCCATAGAGGAACAGTTAGACTCCTTTTACATTATAGATGTAGCTAACGGGAAACAGGTTACAGTTAGTACTATATACAGGAACTGCCCATTGACACTTAATGGTCACACATTTAGCATCGACTTGATACCGATGAAGTTGGGTAGTTTCGACATCATTGTTGGAATGGATTGGCGTTCTTCTAATCGAGTGGAAGTCATCTGTTCTGAGAAGCTGCTTCGACTTCCATTACCGGATGATCGTGTGTTGGAAGTTAAAGGGGATCAAGCAAAATGAAGTGTCAAAATCATCTCTTGCATAAAGGCACGTAAGTGTCTACAGAAACAGTGCGTGGCGTTCCTAGCTCATGTGGTGGAAAAGGAGAAGGACAAGAAAAAGAATCAATATGTACCTGTGGTGAAAGAATATCCGGAAGTATTTCCTGAAGACCTACCCGGTTTGCCTCCTGCGCGACCGGTAGAGTTTCGTATCAACTTAGTTCCTGGAGCAACTCCTGTTGCTAAATCTCCATACAGGTTAGCACCTTCAGAGATGCAGGAATTGTCTAATCAGTTAAGGAGGTACTTGACAAGGGTTTCATTAGACCGAGCTATCACCTTGGGGAGCTCCGGTCCTGTTCGTGAAAAAGAAAGACAGATCGTTTCGGATGTGCATAGACTATCGTGAGCTGAACAAACTAACCATCAAGAATCGGTATCCATTGCCGAGGATTAATGATTTGTTTGACCAACTGCAAGAAGCTCAATACTTTTCAAAGATTGACTTGCGGTCTGGATACCATCAGCTCAGAGTTCAAGACGAAGATATACCGAAGACGACGTTCTGAACCAGATACGGGCATTACGAATTCCTAGTGATGCCTTTCGGATTGACAAATGCACCAGCGGTTTTCATGGACCTCATGAACTGAGTGTTTAAGCCGTATCAGGATTAGTTTGTCATTGTTTTTATTGATGACATACTGATTTATTCTAAGAGCAAAGCAGATCATGACCATCATCTCAGGAAGATCATGGAGCTGTTGAAAGAAGAGAAACTTTATGCCAAGTTCTCTAAATGTGAATTCTGGCTAAGAGAATTCAATTTCTGGGTCACGTAGTCAACAACGATGGAATACACGTAGATCCTGCCAAGATCGAGGCGATAAAGAACTGGGATACTCCGAAGACACCGACGGAGATACGGTCTTTTCTGGGATTGGCAGGTTATTATAGAAGGTTTATCTCAAACTTTTTCTAAGATAGCTTTGCCTCTCACCAAATTAACTCAGAAAAGTGAACCGTTTGTCTGGGAGCAGAAATAAGATGATGCTTTTCAAACATTGAAACAGAAATTATGTGATGCTCCAATTCTATCTCTCCCAGAAGGATGTGATGACTTTGTTGTATACTGTGATGACTTTGTTGCAATGGGACAAGGTTATCGCTTACACATCAAGACAGTTAAAAGTTCATGAGAAGAACTACACTACTCATGATCTTGAACTGGGAGCTGTAATCTTCGCATTGAAGATTTGGAGACATTATTTATATGGCACCAAGTGTACCATATTTACTGATCACAAAAGTCTGCAGGATATCTTTGACCAGAAGGAACTCAACATGCCACAGCGACGTTGGGTTGAACTTCTGAACGATTACGATTGTGTGATCAAGTACCATCCGGGAAAGGCGAACGTTGTAGCTGATGCCTTGAGCCGGAAGGAACAAGTCAAACCCTTGCGCGTCAGAGCAAAGGAAATGACCGTGCAGACGAGCTTGCGAGACAAGATAATTCAAGCCCAACAAGAATCAGTTGATCGAGGAAATCTGAAGAAAGAACTTGACTGCAGAGCAGAGAAACACCTTGAGACTAAGCCTGATGGAGTGATCTACTACCAGGATCGTATATGGATTCCGGCGGTAGACGAATTAAGAAAACTTATCTTCGATGAAGCACACAAGACTAAATACTCCGTTCATCTAGGCGCTGATAAGATGTACCAAGACTTGCGTGGATTTTATTGGTGGCCAGGAATGAAAAAAGACATAGCCGAGTACGTTGGTCGATGTCTTACGTGTGCGAAGGTAAAGGCGGAACACCAGAGACCGTCTGGTTTACTGGAACAGCCTGAGATTCCGCTCTGGAAGTGGGAACAAATAGCTATGGATTTCATTACCAAGATACCCCGCACTTCCAGTGGTCATGATACGATTTGGGTGATCATCGACCGTTTGACAAAATCTGCTCACTTCTTGCCAATGCGTGAGACCTTCAAGATGGATAAACTGGCAAGACTATACATCAATGAGATAGTGGTACGTCACGGTGTGCCATTGTCTATTATTTCTGACAGAGATAGCAGATTCACTTCAAGGTTCTGGCAATCATTACAGAAATCTTTAGGGACGCAGCTAAATCTGAGTACAGCTTACCATCCACAAACGGACGGTCAAAGGGAACGTGCAATTCAGACCCTAGAGGATATGTTAAGAAACTGTGTGTTGGATTTTGGTGGAAATTGGGATTCCCACTTGCCACTGATTGAATTCTCCTACAATAACAGTTACCACAGCAGTAACGGATGTGCATCATTCGAGGCTCTTTATGGCTGGAAATGTCGATCACCGATCTGTTGGACTGAAGTGGGTGCTAACCGCATAACTGGGCCAGAGCTTATTCAGGAAACAACTGACAAGATTGCCCAGATTCAAAGAAGACTACAAGATACTAGGAGCAGACAGAAAAGCTATGCCGACAAACGGCGTAAGACGTTGGAATTTCAATTGGGAGACTGTGTCATGTTGAAGGTATCCCCATGGAAGGGCGTAGTACGATTTGGAAAGAAAGGCAAACTAGCACCACGATACATGGGACCGTTCGAGATCATCGAGTGTATTGGTCCTGTGGCGTATAGACTAAGATTACCAGCTGAACTCAGTGGTGTGCATGACGTGTTTCACGTCTCTAACTTAAAGAAATGCCTTGCTGACGAGTCACTCATTATTTCAATTGAAGAGATTCAAGTAGATGAACTGTTACACTTTATTGAGGAACCTTTGCAGATTATGGATCGCAAGGATAAAGAACTAAGGCGAAGCCGTATTCCGATTGTAAAGGTTCGATGGAACTCAAGGCGCGGACCCGAGTTTACTTGGGAACGTGAAGATCACATGAAGTCAAAGTATCCCCAACTGTTTGAAGAGGAAGCCGTACCCGATAACAACTCTTAAATTTCGGGACGAAATTTCTCTAACAAGGGGAGACTGTAGCATCAGTGCCGGAACCGGTGCCAGAATAGTGATTGCATCAGTAACATGAACAGTAATCAGGTACAGATTCTATGCATTTCAGTGTAATTCATATTCATAGCATATATCATTATCATCTCATGAAACAAACAGTGAATTCAAAATCATTTCAGAGAGACGAAACTCAGAAAACACGGTTCATCAGTCATATAATTATCTGGCAACACAGAACCATCATGTGATTACTAGTTAGGATTTTATTTTATATTAACATATGTGAGGCTTTACAGAACAAAACAACACGGATATCGTTACGTGAATGCTAAATTGACGGATTATTCGTATAGGTGACGATCTGTACGAATAAATCTGAAGGTTTAATGTTCTGAATAATACCCATAATTAGAAAACAATATTGAAAAGTATAGTTATCGTCGTGTTCGTACGGGTGACGATTCGAATGAATACGCGCGATGACCATACCATTTGATTTTAAACAATAATTAAATATTTTAGGAATTTTAAATATAAACGAAAGATAATTAGTTAATTTATTAGGAATCATAACTTAAATTAGTATTATAAATTCCATTTTATAAACCGTGTCGTTTCGTGACGAAAACCACGAGAAATGATATTTTACGCGAAACCGAACGAGACCGAGCAACCGAGTATTCTCCAAGATATTACTGAGGCTATTAACTCCACCACCAACCACCACCAAACCCACCTACACACCCATTTTCGTTTTTTACACACTCTCTCTCTAGAAAGGGATCCTCCTCCTTCTCTCTACAATTTCGTGGTGGTTTCTCGTCGGATTCAAGTGTTCTTGGTGTCTAAACGTTCATCTCATCACGTAGATTACAGAAGTACAAGAATTTTGAGCTCCCCACCATAGAATTCCAGGTAAATCTTTAGTTTTGTCTCGGTTTTAGTGTGTGTTCTCGACCCTTATAGTTATCATAGTTATAATCGGTTTTGAGCATTTGATAATCTTGAAATAAACCATGTTTAGCACATAGGACGTCCTAGAAACTAGTTAGTAACAAGTGGAGATCGAAAATGGAAGAGATGATGCAGGTTCGCGAGTGAAGGCAGTCGGCCGAACCTCTTGTTCCTACGGCCGAACCCTCGATGGCTAGCCGAACCTGCAACGAACCTGTAGCCACTCTTGCAACGAACCTGTAGCCACTCCTGCAGAGAACCTGTTATGAACCGGGATAAGGGAGCTGAACCTACTGGTTGCCTTAGCCGAACATAGGAAACTATGGCCGAACCCTAGTGTGAAGACGAACCTTCGACCAGCCCTTAAATGAGAATCACGAACCTATGGTCACGAAACCAATGGCAGCCGTACCTTCGGCCGAACCATGTAATCCACGAACCTGCATGCATGGCAAGGGGGACTCGCATGGAGCCAAACCCTATGAACCGCGAACCTTGGTCTTCGGGCGAACCCCTAACCGAACCTGTCCGGGACGAACCCTAGGATAACTAAACCCAAGGCTCTAGCCGAACTCATGACTACTGGGGAATTGGTTCACTGATGACCAAATCTAGGTACTATTAAATCTTCATATTGATGGGCCTAGGATCATTAAGCGTGGACTAGGAAGGAATGAGACGGGCATACAAGGACTCAAAGCCTTGAAACAAATCAAGGGTCATGCAAATTTTGTACATGTGCATATAGGAAATAATCTAATTCAGTGTGTGAACATGGGGTGAGAATTACGGTTTTTTTGTTACCACATCCATACGTAACATTTAAAGGCAAAAATGGGTTAATCAATATGAATTCCAAATGAAAAGTGTGGGTTAATAACACCTAATTAAGAGGGTGTTAGATCACCTTATGCATTCCAATGTTAAAGGGTTTCGGGATTTATTCAACACTTGGAAAATTAGTACGAATTCATGAGAATCAAAACACAAGTCTTGTAAAACAATTCGGAATCAAAGATCATCAAACGGGCTTAAGTTGGCCCAATGGCTTAGTTAAGCCCATCACATGTTAACTATTAGTTTGAGTTAAGTTAATAATGTTTTGTCAAAAGAAAATGAATTGTAAACTAGGTGTTAATTTAATTAAATGACTATCTAAATTTTACTAAACATAAATAAAAATTAAATTATAAATGTGTTAACTAAGAGAACTTGTTATGATTAAATGTTGGGATATGGGTACCAATGAGTAATTAAGTTAAATTGGCTAGATTAAATCTTAGTATCACATTAGTAAATTAGGACAGTTAGTTGCACACACTGAGACCAAACTCTAGACACGACGACTAATACGTATACTTATCTTATTCGAATTCTTATAAAATAACTCAGGAAATGAAGAAACTTAAGTTACAACAAAGAGCGCGTATTTTGTGATAACACATTTGCACAGCAACACAGGTGAGTTCATTGCCCCTTTTTATAAGCATTTTGTTTTCAAACACGGGGCTGAGAAGCATGCGTAAACTGTTTTATTTAAATTGTTTAATTAAATGCTTTTATTTATTATATGTTTTACATATATATGCTTGTTAATACTCCTAGACTACTGTCTAGGTAATTGCTATGCCGAATCAACTAACGAGTTAATAAATTTACTCTTATGAGTAATACTCAAATTCTAAGACTCTAAACAAACCCTTAGTCCATCAAGCTCAAATTCAAGAATCTAAATTTAAAGTGAAACCAAAAGAACTAAAGTTAAAGATTATGTTCAAGAAATCTAATTCAGTGGGTGATCTGAAATCAAAGGATCCTAATCAAGAATCAACTATCATTATGGAATCATGGAAATTCTAAAGATCAAAATCAAGAGACTAAAGAACATCAGAAATCATAAATGTGTGTGAATCATTGAAATAATGAAATCATTATAAATCTAATGAAATCATTAATGCTTGAGTCAAGGTGGATGTCAGTTGTATAGAAATAATGACCATGTGTAACACACATAATGTCTCGGCATAAATAGTTGACTCTAGTAGTCAAGCTATATGGGCAATAACGTGAACTATCAAACGAAATCAAAATCAAAATCAAGAGAATCAAAGAGATCAAGAATCAAAGGATATCCGTAAAGTCCCGGCATGTACAGTAGACCAGTGGGTCAAGCTGATATGGGCATCATTAAAATCCCGGCACACACAGGTAGACTCCTTGTGAGTCATCCCTGATATGGGTCACGTGTGAGAGGGTACAACTTGGACAATCACCAACAATTAAGTCTAATTGATGGAGTCAAATAAGGGCCAATTATTATGTATTAGTTGTAATTATATGCTTAATTATTAGTTTAATTAAACATTTAATATTATATTTCTACAACTGCTTTGGGGCTATCATGAATACATGGTGACTCTAGATACAAAAAGGTAAATCTATTTTCGGAAATCAGAATCTAAAAAGAAAGGTGAATGGAGCGAAACGCTTAATTATCATTAACAACAATATGCTAAGCAGTCCGGTATGTGGTGGGATTTTGCTGGGGCTTGTTCCCCTACATATGCCTTATATATTAGCATACTTGATTGGATAGCATAGGTGGTTGTTAATGAGGTTAAGGTTGTCATTTCGGGGAATCAAGGTAAAAATTTTCAGGGTAATCAAATACTAAGAATCAAAGGTATGGGATGAAATGCTTAATTATCACCAAGAACAATATATGACGTGGTTTGGTATGTGGTGAGATGTTGGCTGGGGCTTGTTCCCCTACATATGCCCTATATATAAGCATACTGGTTAATGATGAGGTTAAGGTTGTCAATCAGGTTTCAAACTCATTTTTATAAAACTATATGAACTCACCAACCATGTGTTGACTTTATTTTGCATGACTTCTCAGGTGACGAACAGGTCAACTGAAGAGTTTTTTCTTTTGGAATTGGTTTCAGATAGAGGACCTAGCTTTTTGGACCTGCATACTTTTGGACATCATTACATCATTATTTTGTATATCTTGTGCATATACAAGATTGAAGATTTATGATGTGATAGTAGATTTACATTGTTAAATTATAAACTTAACTGATCTAATTTAACTTTGTAATTCTATTTTATTTTAGAAGTTTCTTATTTATGTATCATGTGCAATGTAAACAATCTGATCATTTCGATTATCACTCACGATATCGTACCCCAGGAACCTTCCGCCTGATGGGGAATCCGATCCAACCCCGCCGGCTCGGGGTGTGACAAGAGCCTAAGCCGAACCTTCTATGGATCCGAACCTTTGCCATTGAGCAAACCCCTACACGAACATAGGCCCACAAACCAATTAGGTTCGTTTAAGGTGAAGCTGAGCCGAACCTCTTCCTGTTGTGAATAAGTTCGCTGGTGTTGTTGCATGAAACTCAGTTATGAACAAATATGGTGATTTTAGGGTATGGAATGCATGGAATTTTACGTACAAGTGCAGGCATGAAATTATATTGAGAATGCATGGGGGAAAACTAGTGCATGGGTGCATGAGATAAATACTAGTGTCATTGTAATAATATAGGGTAATGAAGCCATTCATGGGTTAAGATTACTATAACAAGGGTTTTCGTGACACACATTAACAACTCAACATGAGTTGTTAGCATACATGAAATGGTTTAACACAAGAGAAAAACAATGTCTAATAACGGGCCCGAGTTTAGCCCAATGGGCCTAATCTAAGCCCATCATATGATTAATGTAATCTAAGCTAAGTTAATGATATTTTAATAAAAGAAAGTGGTTTATAAACTATGTTAAAGTAAATTAAATGATTTTCGAAACTAATGGTTTAACTTAAAATGAATTAAATTAAAAAAACATATTAATTAATACATGTTATAGTTAACTGTTGAGGTACGGGTTACAAATGGGTAATTAAGTTAGAATAGCTAGATTAAAGATTAGAATCACACTAGTAACATAGGACACTGTAACATCAGTGCCGGAACCGTCGCCGGAATAGTGATCTTAAACAGTATCAAGAACAGTAAACAGGTATGAATCATTCACATTTCAGTAATTTTCATATTCATATCATTTATCATTATCATGGTGAGTTGTCATAGAACAGTTTCAGACACATTTAACAGAAACACAGTTCAGAACAATGGTTCTTGAGTCGGATAATTATCTGGCAACACAGAACCATTAAGTGATTATTTGCTTAGGAATTATTATGTATAAACGTATGTGAGGTTTTATAGAACAAAACACACGAATATTGTTATGTGAATGCTAAATTGACGGGTTATTCGTATAGGTGACGATCTGTCCGAATATAACAGAAAGTTTAACGTTCTGAATGATATTCTATAATTAGAAAACAAGGTTGAAAAGTATAGTTATCGCCGTGTTCGTACGGGTGACGATTCGAACGCATACGCGCGACGACCGTACATTTCGATTTAAACAGTTAAATTTTGTTTTAAATTTTTAATAAATAAGAAGATATTAGTTAATTTGTTAGGAATCAAAAACTAGAATAATTAAAAGATTTCTAATTTTATAATCGTGTCGTTTCGTCGCGAAAATTTCAGGATCCGACATTTTACGCGAAACCGATCGAGACCGAACGATCGGGTACCTTAAAACCATTAAATGAGGCATTAATTACCCAAACCCCCACCCACCAACTCTCTCTCTCTCTCTTCATTTCGTTTTTCCCTCTCTCTCTCTAAGAAGAACCAAGATCCATCTTCTCTCTAGAAGATCATCCTCAAATCTTCATCGTTTCAAGCTTAGTTGGTGTCAAAACGACCACTACACAACGTAGATCAAGGAAGTACAAATATTTCGAGCTTCCATCCACAAAATCGGAGGTAAATAACCATTTTAAATTCGGTTTTATAGGGTTTTCACGAGTTTGATGGTTTTGCCATTATAATCGGATCTAAGCACTTCAAAAACGTAGGTAAGGATGTCCAATGTGTTTAGGAACGGTTAAGGATAAATTGTAACAGGTTTAGGCGCTAAGAGGAAGGTGATGAAGCTCAAACCACGACAGGTTCGTGGGTTCATCGTACGAACCCATTGACAAGAGGACGAACCCTCTTGCTCTCTCGTTGGCCGAACCATCTTCTGCACCGAACCCTGGGGGGGTTTGCTTCACGAACCTGTCATCATGAAAGGATGCCTGCAACGAACCTGCATGGAGCAGCAACGAACCCTGTTTCATTATGAGTATGCAGCAACGAACCCTGTGGCTCCTATGTACCGAACCTGTGACCATCCACCTATCGACCGAACCTTAAAACCCATGTCACGAACCCTTACTCTCCGAACCCTGCAAATGAAAACACACGAACCCTCAAATCAAATCAGTAGCCGAACCGAGGCTTAGTTTCATGATTTGCGAACCTCAGGCAAATAGCATGCATGTGGCCGAACCCAAGGGGTTCGTTGGATACAAGTGATAGCCGAACCCTACCTGGAACATGTAGATTCATTTAACTTCCATTAGGGCCGAACCCTTGGTCAATTTAGCATAGGTTCGCTGCTTTGGTCACATAATAAACCGAAATGTTGTTTAAAGTGGACGGGTATGGATCTAAGATGGCTAGAGCGGGTGTTTATAACTTAGGAAATAATTGTAGGATCATAAATCTAACCTTTTCACGGGAGTTGGATAAAGCGCATGCATGGATTAATAGAATGATAGGTGTGTGCATGAGATTGATATAAGAGTTAGTTACAAGTAAATGATGAATCATGAAGTTCATGTGAGGAGTCGAAACTTCTATAACTAAAGATCATTAATAACATTAAATGGGTTGTTAACATGAATGAGTTTGATACTATGTCATATGGTTCAATTATCTTGGCTAGGATCAAGGAAGAATCGAGAGTTATCATTTGGGCCAAAGCAGGCCCAATAGAGTTTAAGTAAACCCATCATACATTAATCATTTATTTACATTCTAGTAATAATAAATATCTAAAGTCTTGTTTAAATTGAAGGGTGAATTATAATGGCATTGGTATCTTTTAGGTTAATGTTTGTTATAAAAGTAAGTAATTATAATAAACATGGGATTGGGATCAAAAAGGGGTAACTAGGATTGATTAGATCTTAGATACACCTATTACTAAGACACTTAGTTGCACACACAACAATACTCAAAGTCTTAGGCACAACGACTACTATGCGTACTTACTATATTCGGATTCTATTAAAACAACTCAGGAACTGAAGAAACCTAGCTTACATACAGGAGCGCGCATTTTGTATTAGATCAAATTACATAGCAGCACAGGTGAGTTCATTGCCCCTTTTCTAACATTTTGTTTTAAAACGCGGGGCTGAGAAGCATGCGTAAACTGTTATTTAAATTGTTTACTTAAATGCTTTTAAATTTATATGTTTTACATATATATAAATGTTATCCTAGACCATGTCTAGGAAGATTTTATGCAGGTTTACCAATGATTTTACTTAAATATTAATTGAATAATCGAGTTAAACTAAACTTTTCAATAAGTCAAAACATTTCAAAGGAATCAAATCAAACATTTTGACAAATCAAGTGGGTGAATTCAAGGGATCAAATCAAACATTTTGACAAATCAAGTGGGTGAATTCAAGGAATCAAATCAAACATTTTGACAAATCAAGTGGGTGAATTCAAGGGATCAAATCAAACATTTTGACAAATCAAGTGGGTGAATTCAAGGAATCAAATCAAACATTTTGACAAAACAAGTGTGGGACATCAAGACATCAACAAAACAATCTTTGCAAAGACAACATTCAATGTTCTACAAACCAAGTGTTTGTTGAACAATGAATCAAGTGTACAACCGATCAATGAATCTTGTATTCTATGATCAACGCATCAAGTACATCTTGTGACAGAATCAGACGAATCAATAAATCATTTTCAAGGGAAAGCCTGGGAAATATCAGAGATAGCATACGCCAAAAACATTGACGAAACATAAAATCCTGCATTTCAAGAAGTCCTAGCTAGACCGTTTGACTTGTAGGTCGTATGTTTGAGGATATTTACAGTTTCCCTAACTACTAAGTACCTAGATTGACAGACTAGTCTACTCGAGTATGACCAAAGGCCCCAATCATAAGGACTTAGATTTTATTAAATGTTTACTTACTTGTTTAATTAAGCATTTATAACTGTTTATACAATTGTGTGGTTGATCATATTGTGTGATGAACTTGTGAAATCAACATGGATTTCAAATGATTGTAATGACAGGGACAACAAACAGAAGAACTTATGGGATTGTGTTAAGGGTAAAAATGCTTAATTGTCATTAACAGCAGTGTCATATGCATATTAGTATGTGGTGGGATGTTGGCTAGGGCTTGTCCCTTACATATGCCCTATATATAAGCATACCGATGTGGATATTACATGTGGTGTTAATGAGGTTAGGGTCTTTACCAAAGGAGGTTTTCAAATCATTTTCAACTACTAAAATTATATGAACTCACCAACCATGTGTTGATTTTATTTTTGCATGACTTCTCAGGTGACGAACAGGTCAACTAGGAAGCTTATGCTTTTGGGCTAGGACTGTAACATCACTGTACTTTCGGTTGTCCGTACGTCCGTACATCCGTACGAATGTACTGTTACGACTGGATATTTATGATTATTAATGATTATGAGATTATTGATTGACTTTACTGATATTATCACTGTTGCTGGTATACATGATTATAATATATTATACGCGTAAACCATGGGAAGTTTAGTTGTAAATTAACTAAACAGAACCAGAGTGTTTATCGCAGATGATTATACTGATTATGGGTTATTGTTATGGAATGAGAGTGGATTTGGGATGGAACTGGGAGTTTGTTTGAGTCTGGTTACTAAACGTAGTCAAGGACCCATGGTCATGGTTTATCGAAATAGCGGTGGGACGGTGGCTAGGGCAGTTGCGACTGACCCTTACATATGCCCTATATATATGCATATTTCGGTCTATCATGGATGTGTCAGTGACTAGGGTTTAGTGGGTTTTGGTTTGGGAAATGATAATATTAAAGTTAATAAATGTTGGGAGTTAATTACGCGATGTGAGGTTACGAACATTAGTTAAACGCGAGTATTGATTTAGAAACATTAACTTAATAATGTATTCGCGTGGGTGACGATTCACACGAATATGATTATTAAGAATAATGTTCTAAAACGATATTCCATAAATCATAAATCAAATCGAAATACGGTACGAGCATCGGATTCGCAAAGGTGACGATCTTTACGAATACGTACGCGAGTAACGCTTTTCGACGAGATAGTTAAACATTATCAAACGATATTAATCTAATAAATGGAAACTAAAAACGTTTATTAGGAATCACAACCTAAAATGTTTTCGAATAAATTAAATTATTAAATAATTGATTAACGAAAATAAACGAAGAACTTTTATTTAAACAATTTTATATTGAGAAAGCTATTTTAGTAAAAACGAAACTTATTTAATTAACGCATTATGTTTAAATATGATTAACGCGTAAAAACCGAATGTTTTATTATGATTAACGCGGTAAGAACGAGACCGGGCACACGGGGATCGACCGGACTATAAAATCCCCTTATTTCTCTTCTTCTTCTTCATTTTACAAGGCCATCTCTCTCTCTCTAGCATCAAATTCACGACACTTTCTCTCTCTACAACTTCTCTCTACGATATCTCCTTCGTTAACCAACGAAATCACGAGATCTTGGCGCCCACGCGTTCGTGTGATCGAGAGGAACAAGTAGATACGAAGAAATCAAGTTCTTAACCGCAGAATCGAGGTAAATCTGATGTTTTGTTTTCGGGTTTTGTCATAAACACAATGTAGTCGGGTTTTGTACGTTTGATCGAGATTAGGACCTTGTTTTATGCTAAGTCGAGTTATTGTTGAGGTATAGAAGCCATAGACAGACCTGCTATTGACTGGTGATGATCGTGATGACAATGGGCTGCTGATGGTTCGCGACTAACGAACCTGTAAAGGGTTAGCCGAACCCTCGGCCACTACGAACCCTGGTGCAACGAAGCTAGGATGGTTCGGGGATTCCAGCGAACCTTTCTCAAACTGCCGAACCCAAGTAGGGTCAGCCGAAGCCATTGGACCAAACGAACCCTTCTGATCCGAACCTTTGCTTGTGACCTACGAATCTCTTAGGGTGACGAACCCTCCTCCCTTGGCTCACGAACCATACGGTGACCGAACCATGGTTGCTAGTTGAACGAAGGATGAACGAACCTATTAACTGCCGAACCATGCAAGAGCAAACCCTAATTAGCTGGGCGAACCTTAGACCCTCACCGAACCCTTCCTACTTGGGGCCGAACCTAGTTGTAACTAGGTTATAGGTTCGCTGCTTTTCATGTGACATAAAAACCTAAATTCGTTAATTAGAAGATTAAGGGCAGATGGGGGACACGAATTATATACATACATGTGTGTAGATAACCATGCATGCATGGGAATAATTAAGTTGCCATCTTTCCTTAATAATATCACCCTTAAATTTTGAAGATATTAAAATGTGAATGTTTTTGAAAATAACTTAAGTGTAATCATTTAAATCCATAAAGTTGATTTTGATAACTTGATATAGGTGGTTAAGAGACTTAATTATACATGCATGGATATAAAAGTGTACTTAAAGTATAAGGGTGATACCTTTATAAGTGTAAACTTTTAAATTGTAAATTTAAGACCCTTATACATTGAGGAATTGAAGCTTATAAGTTTAAAGCACAATTGTAGGTGAAATATCTATAAACCCTAGATGTCACTACCTAACTTAGAAACAAATAAAACTAAGTTAATAAAGTACCTATGGGTTTAAAGTAAATCGCGATGATCATCCAATATTAATAAAACACTTGTACTTATAAACACGATCACATCTTAAAATTACAGATTCTTGAGTTGCTTTGAGTTTACATACGCGAGCGCGCATTATACGAGAACCCGAATTCTAAGGACTTCAGGTGAGTTCTCATAACCTCCCTTTCTTTAAACTGTTTTGTTTTAAAACTCGGAGGTGAAACATGTATACCAGATTAATTATTATTTTGATAACGTAAGGTTTATACCTGTTTATCAATATGATAATTACAACTTAAAATTTATTGATTATTATGGATTATCTTTTATTATCTTATATCCGTGTAAACATTGTTATTGACTTAGGTCAATAACAAAGATTACATGTATTGTCACGTGGATGAATTCCACATCCGTGAATCATTACTCTTAACTTCGGTTAATTGTTTTGACTTCATGTATTGTCACGTGGAGGGTTTCCACATCCGTGAAGTATTGCTCTTGACTTCGGTTGATTGCTTTGACTTCATGTATTGTCACGTGGTTAGCGACCACTCCATGATTTATGTATCTAACTTATGTTAAATACATAAGGAATCATGTATAGTCACGAACATTGATTGAGAATATGATTGATTGAGTTTGGTTGATTTGTTGTGGATTGATTATCTATGTTTGATTATGATTATTTCAGATCGATATTAACTGATTGATTATGTGATTTTGTGATTGTGTATGTGTTTGGTTGTTGAATGGTTGGATGTGTGTTGGATTATCTCATACAGGTATTCATATGGAATTTCTCATGAAAATCATAAGTTTTATAATCGTTTTAAACAAAGTATTTTATAAAACTATTTTAAACTTAAACTTTTAAATTCATTTTTACCAAAACATTTTTAAAATATAAAAACTTATGATTACTCACCAACTACTTTTGTAGTTGACACTTGATTTCTTACATGTTTCAGGTGATGGAGACAAGTAGGAATGAAGAGAGGATCTCTTCTATTTTTGGACATCATCATCATATAGGATCTTGGACTTAGTTAATTAACTAAATTTTTGGCGATTAGAGTTTAGTTAGTTTAACTAATTCTTTTGTGTAACTGATGTACTTGTTTTATGATGAACATGATTTTTGTGTAATTATTGGGGTTGATTAAATGATATATGATGATATGATTTAGATGCCCATGAGCTTTTGAACAATCTACACATCCCTCGTGGCATCCCGATGATTCCGCCGTCGGTCGGGGTGTTACAAGGACTTCATATAGAAGACTAGTATTTTGGACCTGCATACTTTTGAAGACATCATTATACAATTTATTTTGTATATCTTGTGTAAATACAAGATATTCATTTTATGATGTTTACAATAGATTTACATTGTTAAATTATAAACGTTACTGATGTAATTTAACTTTGTAATTCTATTTTACTTAGCATTTCTCATTTATATCATGTGCAATCTAAACAATCTGATCACTTTCGATTATCATTCTCGATATCGCGCCCCGGGAACCTTCCGCCCGTCGGGGGAACCCGATCCTACCCCGCCGGCTCGGGGTGTGACAGACACTTAGTTTCACACCGAGACCAAACCCTTAGATACGACGACTAATACGTGTACTTATCGTATTCGAATTCTTTTAAAACAACTCAGGAACTGAAGAAACCTAAGCTACAACAACGAGCGCGCATTTTGTGATAGATCATTTGCACAGCAACACAGGTGAGTTCATTGCCCCTTTTCTAAATATTTTTGTTTCAAAACGCGGGGCTGAGAAGCATGCGTAAACTGTTTTATTTAAATTGTTTTACGTAAATGCTTTTATTTAATATTGCTTGTATGCTTGTTTATGCTCCTAGACTCCTGTCTAGGTAATTGCTATACAGAATCAACTAACGCGTTAATAAATTTACTCTTATGAGTAATACTCAAATTCTAAGACTCTAAACAAACCCTTATTCCATCAAACTCAAATTCAAGAATCTTAATTCAAAGTGAAACCAAAAGAACTAAAGCTAAAGATCATGTTCAATGAAACCTAATTCAGTGTGTGATCTGAAAACAAAGGATCCTAATCAAGAATCAATTATCATTGTGGAATCATGGAAATTCTAAAGATCAAAATCAAGGGACTCAATAAAATCAGAAATCATAAATATATGTGAATCATTGAAAAAATTATTAAAATCTAATGAAATCATTAATGCTTGAGTCAAGGTGGACGTCAGTTGTATAGAAATCAAGACCACGTGTAACACACATAAAGTCCCGGCAAAAATAGTAGACTCTTGTAGTCAAGCTATATGGGCAATAACGTGAACTATCAAACAAAATCAAGAGAATCAAAGAAGATCAAGAATCAAAGGATATCCGTAAAGTCCCGGCATGTACAGTAGACCAGTGGGTCAAGCTGATATGGGCATCATTAAAATCCCGGCACACACAGGCAGACTCCTTGTGAGTCATGCCTGATATGGGTCACGTGTGAGAGGGTACAACTTGGACAACCACCAACAACTAAGTCTAATTGATTGAGTCAAAGAAGGCCCAATCATCATGTCTTAGTTGTATTTAAATGTTATAAGTAAGCATTTTGTTGTAAAATATAAGCAACGCCAAACCCTTCTAAAGCCCAAACTTCCATTTCTCCTACCCGTTGTCCCCCCTTCTTGGCCCTTCTTTAAGGGGTTGTTGTGTAAGACGTGAATAATGCCCACTGGAACGCTGTTATTAATTTAATTACACATTTAATATTATATTTATACAAATGCTTTGGGGAATCATGAATACATGGTGAAATCAAGAGATCAAAGGTAAATCAAATTGTGGAAATCAGAATCTATGTCAAAGGTGAATGGAGTGAAACGCTTGATTATCATTAACAACAATATGCTAAGCAGTCCGGTATATGGTGGGACGGTGGCTGAGGTTTGTCCCCTACATATGCCCTATATATAAGCATACTTGATTGGATAGCATAGATGGTTGTTGATGAGGTTAAGGTTGTCATTTCGGGAGGATCAAGGTAAATATTTTCAGGGTAATCAAATGCTATGAATCATATGTTATGGAATCAAGTAGTGGAATGAAATACTTGATTATCACCAGGAACAATATATCATGTGGTTTACTATGTGGTGGGACGGTGGCTGGGCGGGCGGTAATTTCGACCCTATATATGCCCTATATATAAGCATACTGAACTGGATGGTATAGGTGGTTAATGGTGAGGTTAAGGTTGTCACTCAGGTTAATCAAACTCGTTTTTATAAAATTATATGAACTCACCAACCATGTGTTGACTTTATTTTTGCATGACTTCTCAGGTGATGAATAGGTCAACTATGCAGTTATTGCTTTTGAGCTAGGATTTCAGTTAGAGGTCCTAGCATTTTTGGACCTGCATACTTTTGAAACATCATTATACATATGATTTTGTATATCTTGTGCAGATACAAGATAGAAAATTGATGATGTCATAGTAGATTTACATTGTTAAATTATAAACTTAACTGATGTAATTTAACTTTGTAATTTAACTTTGTAATTCTATTTTATTTTAGCAGTTTCTTATTTATATATCATGTGCAATGTAAACAATCTGATAATTCCGATTATCACTCACGATATCACACCCTGGAAACCTTCCACCAGACGGGGAATCCGATCCAACCCCGCCGGCTCGGGGTGTGACAGTAGGTTAGTTTCCCAGCTGCTGCCGAAGTCTACTACGCATGCTCGTAGCATATCTTCTAGGGTCTGTATCGTGCGTTCGCTCTGGCCGTCAGTTTGTGGGTGGTATGCTGTTCTCATATCCAACCGTGTGCCAAGCGACTTTTGCAATGATTTCTAGAAGTTAGAAGTGAATCTAGCGTCTCGATCGGATATGATGGAGATTGGCACCCCATGTCGCGAGACTACTTTCTTGACATAAATTCTGGCTAGCTTTTCCATTTTATCATTTTCCCTGATCGCAAGGAAATGTGCTGACTTAGTCAGTCGGTCCACAATTACCCAAATGGTGTCACATCCACTAGGAGTACAGGGTAATTTGGTTATGGAGTCCATAGAGATCTGTTCCCATTTCCTAGTTGTGTAAGTAGTCCAGAGGGTTTTTGGTATTCAACCTTGATGTTGGCGTAAGTCAAGCATTTGCTAACGTATGTGGGAATATCAGCTTTCATGTTTGGCCACCAATAAAGGACTTTCAGGTCATGATACATTGTATCAGATCCAGGGTGAATGGAATACCGAGACTTATGAGCCTCGTCCATCACAAGATCTAGTAAGTTTCCATGGTGTGGAACCCAGACGCGTTCCATGAAATAATGTAAGCCATCAGCTTTGACTTCCAGTTGTTTCTCCATTCCCCTTAGTGATTCGGCCACTAGGTTTTCTTCTTTCAATGCCTCAATCTGGGCACTGCGTATCTGTTTAGTGAGGCTGGGATGGATGGTAAGTTGTAAAGCTCGTACCCTCCTGGGTTTCGAGGTGTTTTTCCGGCTTAGGGCATCGGCCACTACATTGGCCTTCCCTGGGTGATACTTGATAGCACACTCGTAGTCGTTTAGGAGTTCGAGCCAGCGATGTTGTCGCATGTTCAGTTCCTTCTGCTCGAATATGTGTTGGAGAGTCTTATGGTCAGTGTATATAGTACACTTTGTACCATATAGGTAATGTCTCCAGATTTTGAGTGCAAATACGACTGCTCCAAGTTCCAAGTCGTGGGTGGTGTAGTTCTTCTCGCGGGCTTTCAGTAGTCGAGAAGCATATGCGATCACCTTCTCTCGCTGCATCAGCACACAGCCGAGTCCTTGTATTGAGGCATCGCAATATACTATGAATTCGTCTTTTCCATCAGGAAGAGATAAGATAGGTGCACTACAGAGCTTCTGTTTGAGATGTTGGAATGCAGCTTCTTGCTTGTCAGTCCAGAGATATTTCTTGTCTTTGTGGGTTAAAGTTGTGAGTGGTTGGGCTATATTTTAAAATCCCTCAATAAATCGTCGATAATAGGCTGCCAAGCCTAGGAATTGCCGCACCTCAATTGGGGTCTTTGGTGCTTCCCAGTTGTTGATTGCCTCTATCTTTGATTTATTCACATGAATCCCTTGTTCAAGAGACAATTGAATATGCTCTTTGTGTTCTTCCTGGGTTTTGGAGCAAATGAGGATATCATCAATGAACACAATGATGAATTTATCTAGATAATGTTTGCAAACTCTATTCATGAGATCCATGAATACTGCGGGTACATTAGTCAGCCCAAATGGCATGACCAAAAACTCGTAATGGTCATACCGAGTGCGAAAAGCAGTCTTAGGAATATCCTCCTCTTGAATTCTCAACTGGTGATACCCTGATCACAGATCGATCCTGGAGTAGTAACTTGATCCTTGCAGTTGATCGAACAGATCGTCGATGCGAGGTAAAGGGTATCGATTCTTGATTTTTACTTTGTTTAACTCCCGATAGTCGATGCACATACGGAACGTGCCATCCTTCTTCTTTACAAACAAGACCGGAGCTCCCCAAGGTGAGAAGCTTGGTCTAATGAAACCCTTGTCCAGTAACTCTTGCAGTTGATTGGACAGTTCCTGCATCTCCGATGGTGCAAGTCGGTAAGGTGCTTGTGCGATGGGTGCTGCTCCCGGCACAAGGTCTATGAGGAACTCCACTTGTTGAGGCGGTGGAAGTCCTGGTAGATCCTCAGGAAATACGTCAGAATAGTCGCATACGACTGGGATGTATTCTATTTTCTTTTCCTCTTCGGTCTTGTCGGTGATAAGCGCCAAAATGGCTATGTATCCCTTTCGTAAGCATTTGTGAGCTTTCATGCACGAGATGATGTTCAGTGGAGTGTTACTCCTTTCGCCATTGATGTCTAGGGTTTCTCCACTAGGAAGAGGTATGCGCACAACCTTGTCGTGGCAAATGATTTCAGCTTGATTATCAGACAACCAATCCATGCCCACTACAACATCAAAACTGCCTAGTGTAACATGCATAAGGTCAATCTTAAATTTATGATTTGCTAGCTCTAGGGTGCATTCTTTCAAAATATGTTTGGTTACAATTAATTTGCCATCAGCTAGCTCTACTGTGTACTCAACCTCTAAGGGTGTTGGGGTAATGGCAAGTATCTCGCTAAAGTCCTTAGATATAAAGCTTTTCTTAGCTCCAGTATCAAAACTTACAGAAGCATAATTATCGTTCAAGAGATATGTACCGGTTGCAAGGTTGGGATCCCTTCTGGCCTCCTTAGCCCCAATCGCGAAGGCTCGTCCCCTCGTGCCATTGTTCCCATTGTTGTTGTTCTGTTGGTTGTTGTTGTTGTTGTTGTTGTTGTTGTTGTTTTTCAAGTGCTGGCAATCCTTCTTGAAGTGCCCGGGTTTCCCACATTCATAGCACCCCTTCGGTGCTCCCTGTGGCTGTGGTTGTGGCTGTTGTGGGGTTTTGGCCAGTAGTTCGCCCTTGCAGTCTTTAGCTGCATGTCCCATTTTTCCGAAGCGCTGGAATTGAAAGTTACCACATTGTCCCGATGCGTGATGAAAATTGCACTTGTGGCATTTAGGGTGTTTACCAGCATAGCCTCCTTGCTTTTGGGTGGTTGGGATAGATGGGGTGTAAGCTTGGGTTGATCTAACTTACGCTGTTGTGGTGGTGGTTGAAGGATTGAGGGTTTTCTTAGGGTGTTCTCCCATTTCCGCTTTTTATCGGTCGGTTTGGCTATAGCACCACGAGGTGGTAAGAGTCCTTGTGCAACAGCCGAGTCAGTGAGCTTGTGAGCTAGTCGCACAGCTTGTTGCATGATGATAGGGTCAGCCAAAAGTACCATGCCCTGAATTTGAGGTGGAAGTCCCTCAATGTATTTCTCGATGTTTATGTAGGCCGGTGTTACCATCTCTGGGCACAGGTGTGCCAGCTCATATGATCGAGCAGTGTACGCTTCGACCTCGGAACCAACCATCTTGTGGTTCCAGAATTCAGTCTCTAGTTTCTGCACTTCACCGCGAGGACAGTATTCGCGGTTTAACATCCTCTTAAACTCTTCCCAAGGTTGGGCGTTGGCTGTATCAAGCCCCATATTCTGAACAGTGGCGTTCCACCAAGTGAGGGCAGCTCCCTCAAATGTCCCTGCAGTGAACTTGACTCGGTCCTCGTTCCTCGTTCCTGCAGTTGCTCATGCCGAAGGCCGACTCTGCCTTCTCTACCCAGCGTAATAGTCCAACGACACCCTCTGTGCCGTTGAAGGAGTGGGGTTTGCAGTCCGGAAACATTTTGATTGCGCAGAGAGGAGGGTTGGGGTTTGCTCCTGAGATATGTAAAGAAAGAAATTGGATTCCAACTATGATAAACGCGTTGAGTTGGGAACAAGTGATTGTTGTGCAAGGGGAACGTGAAACAAGATTCGTCACCTTGATTTAATTGATGTTGATTACGGGTAGCTTCCCATGCATCAAGCACCTCCTCAACTCGCTCGTTGATGAGTGCATTCGGTTCGGCTGTAGTGAGGTTGATGTTTCCTCGTCCTCCCGCATTCCTGCGTCCTCCGCGTCTTCCCGCCATGATCTTCATAGCAAGAATAGGTGTTAGAGTTTGTCTAATGACCAAGATAGTGTGTGCGGTAGGTAATGAGCGGAAAACATGTAGAGCTATCAGCTCTTCCCCGTCATGGGTAGTCACATGCGGTGATTAATGCGGTGTATAATAGATATGACATGTATAAGAGAATCACAATACTGAGTGCTATGTGTTGCGGAAGTATAAGTTTAAAACATATTCAAGTCATAAACTGCGGAAGCGTTAATTAAAACAGTTTCAAAATGATAAGTAATAAAAGTTGCAGAAGCGATTAAAGTAGTTTTTAATACATAACAATCAAATGTTAAAGTATTATCAAATGGCCTAAGACACTACAATAGATGCATGGACTCCAACCTAGCATCCTATTCCTTGTACGCGTGCCTTAGCTACCTGAGAAAAATGCGAGAAAAAGGTCAACGCAAAGGTTGGTGAGAGCACAGGTTTTATATCAGCAATAAACATCAAAATGTTTAAAGTAAATGTTTGCATGTTTACATTTCAATACAAATGCAATATCCATTGATAGCTAGTCAATATGAGTTATACCATATGCGGTTCCCAACCGAAGCTAACATGCTGCCTCCCGCCATATCCATCCAAGATATGGCAATGTTGTTTGGTCAATTATGCACTGTTCTGACCTACAGTCGGGGTGGCCATAAGGCGCGCAACAGTGGGGCTTGTCACGCCCAAATAGTACTATTCAGAATTACCACGCTAAGCGCAACGCGCTATTAACGGTTCTAGCTGTGTTTAATGAGGACATATCAGTTTTTGTGGATGAATGCCACACATATGCATATACGATATTAGCATGTACAAATGTAACCAAAGTAAATATGTATGTTGTTCAAAAACAGTTTTATGCAATGTTTTCTCCCCCAAAGGTAGAAAATGTAAAAAGGGGCCGTGAACTCACCTGATTAGCAGTTCCGGTATGTGTGTGTTCGCATCTTGCGAAGGCTAGCACCAGCTAGTATGCACCTATAACCATATAGGTGTGAGTATGTGTTTTGTGGTGTGTTGTGTTCCATACAACTCCAAGTGTCGGTGTGCTCAACCGAGTGTGTGTGTATTGACTTGTGTTGACTCGACGAATCGTTGGTGACACGTTTGTTGTGTTTATGTGCCTTAGTGCAAATAAGACACCAACATGCATTCCTATAACCAATCATGATGTTTTCATAAAAGCAAGTTTTAAAAATTGTAACGTTTCCCTTTCGGGGAAACTTTCTATATTTAGAAGGTTTCTATTTTAGGAAAGTATAGTTATGAAATCCTATTTCGTAAAACAAATCACTCTAGTATGTTTGTAAAAACATGTTTATACACTTAAAACACCTTGTTTGCACATAAATCACAGTTTATGCAACTTTGTCCAAATAAAGTTTCCTAAAATAATAAGTACTAGTTTAAAAGCTTGTTTTCACAAATCCAAGTTTCCAAATATGTTAAAAACCATTTCTTAACATATTTCATTAATCCTAGTTCATCAAAACATTCGTAAACATCAAAAGCCCTCTTTTGATTTACAAAAGTTTCCCTAAATAGTAAGTTTATGTAAACTCATGTTTTTGACAAAATCAAATATCCAAATGTTTTTTGAATCTCTCCAATATGCATTTGACAACATCTAGACATGTCTAATATGTCTAGATCATCACAAATCTAAGACATGCACATAAAAGTTTCCTTTTATGGTAAGTTTACCTAAACCATCATCAAATCAAAATAACTCAACCAAACTCAAATCCAATCAATCCTATACTCTAAAATCAGTAGATCTAAATCAAATACACATCAAATCACCAACAAATTTGTGTACAATAGTCACATGAAGTTTCATGTGTTCAAAGACACTTGCATGTGTGTTTTTACATCATGCATGTACGATCTAACGCTAGATAAGCATTTAAAACTACCTTAGATGGCAAGATTCAGTGGGGATGGCTACTGATGATGAAGTTCCAGCGGTTGATGGTGGTTTCTAAATTCCTAGCTCCTTCTCCAAGCTTCAAGGGCTCCAATATCACCAATGATGAGCGAAATACCTTCAAGAGTGTTACCAAAGGCTTGGATTAGGTTTGGCAGAGGTTTTGGTCGAGAGAACAAGTGGGAATTCGGAGAAAATGGGACGGAAACGGGTAGAAAGTGAATGGGGTTGTTATTTATAAAAATTTTGATCTGCATGGCCTACGCGTACCGCGGAGGCCGATCAAAAAGCTCATCGCGTACCGCGAAGAAATTCGGGATCCTCGACTCCCGGTTTGCTTTGCGTACCGCCGAACTCTTCACCAAGGGACCTTCGCGTACCGCGATGGGTCCATTTTCTTGTTTTTCGATTTCGATGATTCGATTTCGCTCGTGTTTGATTCCCAACGTTTATCCTAAACATCCAATGCATGTTTAACACATAATCATGTAATAACACAAGTTTGATTGATCACCAATGTTCGTGAGACTCGTGTGTGTGTTTCGATAATTCCTCGAATTATCTTTATTCGTTTGTGTTTGATGCTACGAACTATTTGCATGCTTGATTAACCATAATCAACATGTATTGCACAATTCAACAATTCTCCGAATTATTGTTTTGTGTTTGTGTTTTGTTTGCCACACTTGGTTTCCAAAACCAATGTGCAATGTACGATTCGATAGTTCCTCAAACTTTCGTTTTGCAGTTGTGTGTTTGACTCATCTAATTAAACATAATTAAATGAAATGCAACAAGAATGAATGTGAAATACATAGAGTGTAAGAGTTTCAATGTACCTGAAATTGCCGGATGTCACAGTAGATGAACTCAGAAAACTTATTCTTGATGAGGCACACAAGACACGTTATTCTATTCATCCTGGTGATGATAAGATGTACCAAGATCTTAGGACATTTTATTGGTGGGCAAGTATGAAGAAAGATGTGGCGACTTATGTTGGTAAGTGCATGACATGTGCTAAAGTCAAAACGGAACACCAGAAACCGTCAGGTTTGCTTGAACAACCGGAGATACCACAAGGAAGTGGGAACAAACAGCTATGGATTTCATTACTAAGCTACCCCACACTATGACACGATTCCATATGAGTTATCATTGATCAATTAACCAAGTCCGCTCACTTTTTGCCAATATGAGAGAATTACAAGATGGAGAAACTTGCAAGACTACATGTCTACAAAATAGTAGGGTGTCACGTTGTGCCACTATCTATTATTTAAGACCGGGACAATCAATTTACATCGAGGTTATGGCAAACTCTGCAACTATCCTTAAGGACAAGCGTGAATTTAAGCACCGCTTATTATCCACAAACGGATGGTAAAAGTGAGCGAACCATTCAAACCCTGGAGGATATATTGAGAACATGTGTCCTTTATTTCGGTGGAAATTGGGATGCACATCTACACTTATTGAGTTTTCATACAACAATAGCTACCATAGCTGTATTGGATGTGCACCGTTCGAAGCACTGTATAGTAGAAAATGTCGGTCACCAATTTGTTGGACCGAAGTTGGAGACAACAGGATCACTGGGCCTGACCTTATATTGGAAACCACCGATAAGATCGCCCAGCTTCAGCAGAAGTTTCAAGCTTCACGTAATCGCCAAAAGAGTTACGCACACAAACGACGAAAGCCTCAGGAATTCTATGTGGGTGACCGAGTCATGTTAAAAGTTTCTCCCTGGAAAGGTGTAGTTCGTTTTGGGGCTAAAGGAAAATTAGCACCACGGTATGTCGGACCGTTCGAGTTAACAGAAAGGATTGGCCCTGTGGCATACTGACTCAGATTACCAAACGAACTCAGCAGGGTGCATGATGTGTTTCATGTATCGAATCTCAAGGAATTCCTCGCTGATGAATCATTAGTCATACCTCTCGAGGAAATACAAGTGGATGAACAATTACATTTTATTGAAGAACCTGTAGAGATTATGGATTGTGAAGTAACGAAACAGAAACAAATTTGTATCCCTATCGTGAAGGTTCGTTGGAACTCCAAACGCGGACCAGAGTTTACCAGGGAGCATGAGGATCGCATGAAGTCAAAGTACCCCCACCTGTTTATAGGAGAAGTAGTACCTGACATTAATGCTTAAATTTCGGGACTATATGTCTTTAACAAGGGGAGACTGTGACAACTAGTACCTAACCGTCTGAAAATCGTACGGTATGTGTACTTTCATAACTTATGGTTGTGATTACTTATGTAAATAACAATTATGTGATAACCAATTTATGTGAATTTTATGACAAATGTGTAGATTTCAATGACAATTGGAATTACAACGTATAACATTCCATGTGAAAAAACAAATTACCATGAGAACAAATGACAACTACAGTTCGGTTGTGATCTGATTCCCACAAATAACAGGAATTTGATAACCGACAACACAATCAAAAATCAAAGTGAAAGCAATGAGAACAAAGTCAAAATAGTTAAGTTCAGTTGTGTAAACTTACAGTGTGTTTGTGTGGTTAAAGATTCGCACAAAAATATATGTGGGTCTAACGTTCTAAATGATATTTGAAAAAGTGAAAAACCAAATCAGAATGTAAAGCCATCGTCGTGTTCGTTCGGGTGACGATTCGTACGAATACACCCGAAGGAGATACGATCTGACGAAACTGCTAAAATAAACATTTTTGAAACTTTCAAAATAATAAAAATGAATTAAAAATATTTATTAGAAATTACAACCTAAAAAGATTTAAAAAGAATCCATTTTAATTAAAAACGCGTATTCTACGTTACGTTCGGTAAACGTTATGTAACCGCGAAACTGAACAACCTAACACACCCAAAATGATACGTGGTATAAAAACACTTATTTCCCTTATTTCCCTCATTAAATTTCAGACTACCCTTTCTCTCTCTTTAGAAATCGTCATCCTCTCTCTATACTTTCTCTCTCTAGATTTTAACACTCAATCACCTCAAAACTCAACCAAATCAAGAGTTTATAGTACCAAAATGATCCTTGGAACATGTAGAGCATGAAAGTAACTAGAATCAAGGTAATAATCGAACTCAAGTTCATGGTTTTAGGGTATTGTGCAAATCAAGAGTGATGAGCTTGTAGACCGAGTTCCAACCAACAAAACCCATAAGATTTACATGAAAATGGATCCTAGTTACTTGGACAAGGTTGAAATGAATATATGTGGGTCAAGTTGTATAGTATCGATGAATGAGAAGGAGATTAGTATCGATGGACTTTTGTTGACCCACGTTTCATCCAGATTGCTAGTGTCAATGGAGGCTAAAATCGATGAGCACCTGGTCGATACTATTAGTATCAACTATTCCAAGGGGCTGAGCAATATTTTCCATCGATATTAGCTACAATGCAACTCATTATGTCGATATTAAGGAGATGATGTCGATACTAGTAGTATCGGCAGCCCCAACTTTGAAAATAATAAGTATTGATCGAACTTGTCATCGATACTAGTTATACTTCATTTATACTACTACTTGATGATCATCCAAGTACTCTAAACCCAAAATCCAGCAATGTTAATCGAATATTAAACCAGGGGGCTGTGTAGAAGTTCGCTAGGATTGGCAAGGAGGCTTTCATGCCTTAGTCAATTCTACCCACCATCGATACTAGCCTCTTTAGTCTTAAGCCATCTATATAAAGTCTAACACATACAATTATGTTATTTTTAAGTTAATATAAGTAAATTAAACTTAAATTCAAGTAATATGGATCAAATCTGAACTCATGTGATCAAGGTAGTATCGATATGAACATCAATAGGGTTTTAGGTACTAACCGGTTATAGGACTATCGATACTATCCTTGATATTTTATAAACTCATATAACTTATACACTAAATATTTTAGCCTCAAAACATGAATAAAATAACAACAATGTGTAACATAAATGTGATAAAAACAACTAGTATTGGTTAATGATAACTAAATTTTCATGAAGTGTTAACAAGCTTTGAATACTTTAAAAATGTAACATTTTCTTAATGTGTTGATGGTTTTGATAAACCCTTTTCCAAAATAGATTAAATCACAATAATAAATGCTCAATAACTTAATTAAACCTGTTAGTTAGTTTGTAGCTCATAACAAAGGTTTTTGAGAGACAACCATACTTTAACATAAGTTATGATTTATGAAAATCTTAATGGTTTCAAGACGTACCTAGAGGGTAATGGTTAAGGTCAAGTTAAAAACATGTAATCAAGGAATATCATGGTACTAAGCTTGACCTAAATGGTTAAGTGTTAGTCTATATATATTTCATTTTCAATTAGGGCTAAGGTTAATCAAAATAACAAAGTATGTGATCAATAAGGAGTTACAACAAGTTAAATCAACCTTACGGTTACACCTAACACAAAAACATATACTTACAAGTTGTAAATACCAAATAAATCAATCATAGAGCCTAAGATCAACACAATACAACAACAACGAGCGAGTGCATTTCTTGAATAAAAGTCAACCACTTAAACACCAAGGTGAGTTCATTTGCCCCTTTTCTAATCTTTTGATTTCAAATGCGGGGCTGAGAAACATGCAAAAATATTGTCTTAAAGGTTTTAGTACTTTATTTCATTATTACTAATTATGAGATAACAAAGGTTTTACCTTTGTTATCATATATATATATGCATGTGAGATCAGTGTTTATCACATATGGGGGAAATTGAATTGTTGATAACAATTACTTTGAGATATCAAAGATGACATCATGATAATATAACTTCATGATATCAATAAACACTGTTGAGATAAGATTGTGTTTGAAATTTCAAGTATACATAACATTGAGATGATAACATTGAGTTGAGATAACAATGAGATGAGAACATTATTTTGATTACTAGTAAGACTGATTGAGTTATATCACTGTATCATGTGTCCATTATACATTTCATTTCATTTCGTTCGGTCCCTTTCTATATCGTTTACCATTAATGTCACACCCCGAGCCGGCGGGTTGGATCGACTTCCACGTCGAGCGGAAGGTTCCCGGGGCGCGATATCGCGACTTGCACTTGATATATAAATGAGAAACTGCTAAATGAAAATAGAATTACCAAGTTAAATTACATCATTTTAGTTCATAATTTAACAATGTAAATGTACTATCAACATCATAAATCTTCAATCTTGTATCTGCACAATATATAAAAAATAATCTGTGAAATGATGTTTCAAAAATATGCAGGTCCAAACAGCTAGGTCCTCTAACTGGTATACTAGTCCAAAAATAATAACTCCTTAGTTGACCTGGTCGTCACCTAATAAGTCATGCAAAAATAAAGTCAACACATGGTTGGTGAGTTCATATAGTTTTATAAAAATGAATTTGAATAACCTTTGAATGACAACCTTAACCTCACCATTAATCACCTATACCATCCAGTTCAGTATGCTTATATGTAGGGCATATGTAGGGTCGAACTTACAACCCGCCCAGCCACCGTCCCACCACATACTAAACCACATGATATATTGTTCCTGGTGATAACTAAGCGTTTCATCCCACATTTTTGATTTCATAACATCTGATTCATAGAATTTGATTTCCCTGAAAATGTTTACCTTGATCCCCCGAAATGACAACCTTAACCTCATCAGCAACCACCTATGCTATCCAATCAAGTATGCTTATATATAGGGCATATGTAGGTGACAATCCCCAGCCACCATCCCACCACATACCGGACTGCTTAGTATATTGTTGTTAATGATAATTAAGTGTTTCACTCCATTCACCTTCAATTTAGATTTAGATTTCCACAACTAGAGTTACCTCTGATCTCTTTGAGTTAATCATGTATTCATGATTACCCCAAAACACTTGTAGAAATATAATATTAAATGTTAAATTAAATTAATAATAAAGCATTTAAATACAACTAAGACATGATGATTGGGCCTTATTCGACTCAATCAATTAGACTTAGTTGTTGGTGGTTGTCCAAGTTGTACTCTCTCACACGTGGCCCATATCAGGCGTGACCCACAAGGAGTCTACCTGTATGTGTTGGGACTTTAATGATGCCCATATCAGCTTGACCCATTGGTCTACTGTACATGCCGGGACTTTAAGGGTATCCTTTGATTCTTGATCTTCTTTGATTCTCCTGATTTTGATTAGTTTAATAGTTTCCGTTGTTGCCCATATAGCTTGACTACAAGAGTCTACTATTTAGGCCGGGACTTTCCATGTGTTACACGTGGTCTTGATTTATATACAACTGACATCCACCTTAATTAAAGCAATTAATGATTTCATTAGATCTTAATGATTTCATTATTTCAATGATTCACACACGGTTATGATTCCCTTGATTCTCTTGATTCTGATCTTTTGATTTCCATGATTCCACATTGATTATAGATTCTTGATTATAGATTTTTGATTAGGATCTTTAGTTTACTGATCACCCACTGGATTTGATTCCATTGAATTTGATCTTAAGCTTTAGTTCTTTTGATTCCACTTTGAATTTAAATTCTTGAATTTGAGCTTGATGGACTAAGGGTTTGTTTAGAGTTTTAGAATTAAGGTATTACTCATAAGAGTAATTTAATTAACTTGTTAGTTAAGGCTGCATAGCAATTTCCAAGACAGGAGTCTAGGAGTATAAACAAACATATATAATAAGCAATAATAATTAAAAGCATATACGTAAAACAATTTAAATAACATAGTTTATGCATGCTTCTCAGCCCCGTGTTTGAAAACAAAATGTTTAGAAAAATGGGCAATGAACTCACCTGTGTTGCTCTGTACTCTACTGTCACAAAATTTGCGCTCTTTGTTTGTAGACTACGGATCTTCCGTTCCTGAGTTGTTTTAAAAGAATTCAAATACAATAAGTATACATATTTGTCGTTGTATCTAAGGTTTGGTTTCAGTGTGCTACTAAGTGTCCTATGTACTAATGTGCCTCTAAGATTTAATCTAACTAGTGTAAATCATTATCCGTTGATATCCATTATCCCCCAACTAACATTACAAGTCTTTTCTAATAAACATATTTTTAATTTAATTCACTTTAAGTTAAATATTAATTCAAAATCATTTATTTTAATTAATTAAAGCTTATAAATCATCTTCTTTTAGTAAGACATAATAAATTTTAAATGAAAAGATATTTATCATATGATGGCTTAGATTGGCCCATTGAGCCCATCTCGGCCCATTGCTAGTCTTTGTTTTCCCCAAACAATCACAAATCAAGATCTTTGAATAAGTCCACATAGATAGTCAACTTAGATCATTCAATTTAGTAATGCATATTATGACCCTTCTTAAGGTTTAGGTGTTAGTAATTAAACCACACTCCAACCTTTACACCCTTGTTTTGATTCATGGCTAATCCATCATGGTTGGTTTACTAATAAGCCCTAGTGTCCCATGCACTCACAAGAGGATTTTCGTTTTATACTTGCTCACACCTATCTAAGGTTATTTCCCATGTATACGATCATGTGGTGGCATTCAACCGAATAAATGTTTCATGTTAACAGAAAGGGGTTGAGCCAAACAGAAAGAAAGATTGTATGAGAGTATCCATGAGAGTTGTAGGTTCGCATAAACCAAACAGGGTTCCAGGTTCACTGCCCAGTTTTATATCCCATAGGTTCGGCCATCTCTTGTTCGAAATTCTAGGTTCGCTGCTATCCAGAATCTAAAGGGTCCAGGGTTCGGCAAATGAGGGTTCGTGGCTAAGGGTTCGCTGGTTACTCATTCTCATACATGTTCGTGCATGTATGCATGTTCATTCAAGGAAGTAGGTTCGCAGCCATGCATGTAGGTTCGGCAGAAACTCTAAGGTTCGCACCTCCTCGTGGTTCGGCCAACAATGAAGGTAGGGTTCGGCACTGGTCTTGGTTTGCTGATCCAAGGTTCGCCACCCTAGGGTTCAGCTAAGGAACCCTGGTTCGTAGCTTAGAAGTTTCGCACGGTTGTTGGTTCGTGGCTTCCATGTAACAACTGTGGAGGGTTCGGCCAGCTAGGTTCGGTCATCTCCCTTCAGCTCATGCAGGTTCGGCTAGGTGTATGGAGGTTCGGCCGAACGACTTTAGTTCACGAACATGTATCATCATCACTCTTAACCTGTTGCAGATTAGTTTCTAAAGTTTCCAAGTTGTTTCTAAGAGTGTATCTAAGTGTTTTCGAAGTGTTTATGTTGGTTTGAACAACAACTCAAAAGAGTCGGTATACACACTAAAACCGAATATAAACTAGAATTTTACCTCGAAAATGACGGGGGAAAGCTTAGATCTCCTGTACTTTCTTGATCTACTGAGTAGTGTGGTCGTTTTGACACCAAAAGCGCTTGGAATGGTTGAGAATTGTATGAGATCTTCTAGAGAGAAGGTAGAGAGAGAGTAAAAATGAAATTGTGAGAGAGAGAGAGGTTGGTGGTGGTGGCTACAACATTAAATGACCTCATTTAATGATTCAAAATACCCGGTAGGTTTGGTCTCGTTCGGTTTCGCGTAAAATGTCGGTTTCTCGTGGTTTTCGTAATGAAACGACGCGGTTTATAAAATAAGATTTATTAAATTATTTTAGGTGTTATTCCTAGTAATTTAACTAATATCTTCCGTTTATTTAAAATTTTCAGAAATATTTAAATTAATTGTTTAAAATCGAATCGTATGGTCGTCGCACGTATTCGTTCGAATCGTCACCCGTACGAACACGATGATAACTATACTTTTCAATATTGTTTTCTAATTATCATATATCATTCAGAATGTTAAACTTTTATATTTATTCGTATAGATCGACACCTATACGAATAATCCGTCGATTTAGCATTCACGTAACGACATCCGTGTGTTTTGTTATGTAAAGCCTCATATACGTTTATACATAATAAGAACCTAACAAGTAATCACATGATGGTTCGGTATGATTCTAAATCTACTGTTTGATAACATGAAATGATAATGATATATGATACGAACATGACATACACTGAAATGCATATAGTTTGTACCTGATTACTGTTCAAGTTACTGTTGAGATCACTGTTCCGGTGACGTTTCCTGCACTGATGTTACAGTCTCCCCTTGTTAGAGAAATTTCGTCCCGAAATTTAAGAGTCGTTATCAGGTACGGTTTCCTCTGTAAATAGTTGGGGATACTTTGACTTCATCTGATCTTCACATTCCCAAGTAAACTCAGGTCCGTGCTTTGAGTTCCAACGAACCTTTACAATCGTAATACGGCTTCGCCTCAGAGGTTTAACTTTGCGATCCATAATCTCCAAAGGTTCCTCAATAAAGTGTAACTGTTCGTCGACTTGAATCTCTTCGATCGGGATGATGAGTGACTCATCAGCAAGGATTTCTTCAAGTTAGAGACGCGAAATACGTCATGCACACCACTGAGTTCATCTAGTAATCTCAGTTTATACGCCACATGACCAATACATTCGATGATCTCGAACGGTCCCACATATCGCAGTGCTAACTTGCCTTTCTTCCCAAAGCGGACTACACATTTCCATGGGGATACCTTCAACATGACACGGTCTCCCACTTGAAATTCCAACGGCTTGCGCCGTCTGTCAGCGTAGCTCTTTTGTCTGCTTCTTGTAGCTTGCAACCTTTGTTGAATCTGGGCAATCTTGTTAGTGGTTTCCTGAATAAGCTCTGGCCCAGTTATTCGATTGTCTCCCACCTCAGTCCAACAGATCGGTGATCGACATTTTCGACCATATAAAGCCTCGAACAGTGCACATCCGATGCTACTATGATAACTGTTGTTGTAGGAGAATTCAATCAATGGCAAATGAGAATCCCAATTCCCACCGAAATCCAACACACAGGTTCTCAACATGTCCTCCAGGGTCTGAATTGTACGTTCGCTTTGACCGTCCGTTTGTGGATGGTAAGCTGTACTCAGATTTAACTGCGTTCCTAGAGATTTCTGTAATGATTGCTAGAACCTTGATGTATGTAAAGCCCACTACACGTTGAAGACTGACAAAGTCAACCTGGGAAGAATTGAAGGTCACATTTTGTCTGATTTTTGTGTACAACAGTTTGAGTACATAATGTATTCGTGTACTCGAAATATTTTGTCTTAGATTTCGAGTACACCTATACCTAGTATAAATAGACGTATTTTGTACATGTTTAGGTTGGAATCCCGAGGCATTTGCTCTCTAGACATATTGAGGCACTTGTACTCGAATTTTCAGTATTTATACAAAGATTACATTTTTCTACTTGATTTCTTGATTCTAACTTGGATTCCGCACCTGTTAGAGATCATTGATGATGATTTAGAAGATAAAGTTTCGTTGCTGATCCGGTTTAAGACCTACAAGTGGTATCAGAGCCTGAGTGCTATTTTCATCGTCAAGGTAACAACTTTCTGAAGCAAGTTAAATACTTTATCATTCTTCTCTACTCCATCTAGCTACTGTGTAAATTTGGGACTCCAAATCTTAAGAAATATTTTATAAAATTTTTCTTAAGTATTTTCGAGTTCAAAATTTTCGAGTTCAGCTATTTCGAGTACAGATAGAGTGTTCGAAGGATAACTACAGTTCGAGTACAAGAGATTTTCGACTACAAAGGGTACTTCGGGTACTAGTGATTTCGAGTACAAGTAACTTTCGATTACAAAGGGAACTTCGAATACAACTTCATTTTCAAGTACACAAGTAATTTCGAGTATAAAGGGAACTTCGAGTACCAAGCCAATTTCGAGTACAAGAGACTTCGTGAACATCACTTAGAAATTTTTAATCCCTCATGGCCTCAAAGAATCTGACAAATTTGTCCAACTTACTCAACTTGGACAATGAGATTGGCACTGGAACAAAGCCACCGAGACTTGTGTCTGGAGATAACTTCCAAGATTGGAAACTCATATTCCAATCGTTTATCAAATACACTGATTCAAAACTCTGGAGATCAATTGAAGATGGTCCCTTTGTGCCCTCCTACTAGAGTGAGATCAATGGTCCTCTTGTTCCTAAGGATCCTGAATTGTACACTGACAATGACATCCTTATGATGGAAAAGGATGAAAAGGCATATGCATCAATCACAATGGCCCTATCAACTGAAGTAGCTCATGGTTTTAAAGAGCACAAGACCGCAAAGGAACTATGGAATGCCTTGATTGAACGGTTTGAAGGAAATGAAGACATGCGAGAGAGTCGCAATGATATGCTGAGACAGAGGTTCAACATGTTTAATCACATCAAGGGAGAGTCCCTTGAAGCACAGCTGAACAGATTCACCCATTTGATGACCGAGATGACAAGTTCTAGGATTGTGATGACAAAGGGAGAAGTGAACAAGAAGCTTCTGAACTCACTACCTCACACTTGGAACTCAAACTGCACAACTATCAAAAGAACAAAGGATATGTACAAGAGCTCTCTGAGTGAGCTGATCTCAATCATCAACTCCTATGACATGGATGATAAACAGAGAGCACTGAACCATGCCAACTCAATGGGCATTGCACCAGTGTCTGAAAACTCTGCTCTTATATCAGCTATCGATCTTCAAGCTTCAGGGATGCAACACTATCAGCATTCCTCATCTCAGTCAATTCCTTTTGAGACCACATTCCTATCATTTAGACAAGCCAGATCAGCGTCCAAGATCAATCCAGAAAGTGAAGAAAATTTGCTGCTGTTTAAAGGTTTTATGAATAGCTACAATGCATTCATAGCAGGAGAATTGGAACCTGCCAACCTAACTCAGGACAATTTAGAGCAGATAAATCCAGCTAATGTTGAGGAAATGGATATCTCTTGGCAGATGGCAATGGCTGTATTTCGGGCAAAGAAGTTCATCAAGCGATATGGAAGAAATAGCTTTGGAAATAACCTAGGAAAGAAACTTGGATTTGACAAGTCAAAGCTGCGGTGCTACAACTGTGATCAACCAGGTCACTTTGCTAGAGAATGTAAGCAGCCAAAGGTGGATAGGAAGGAGAAAAGAAGTCTGAAAAGAAAGCTGTGACTGCAGCTGCAGGAGGAAGTGCTAGTACGTCTAAAGCACTAGTGACCCAAGAAAATGAATCCTATGATTGGAGTGATCAGGTGCAGGAACTAGAGCTAACTCTGAGTCACGCCTTCATGGCTGAGGTGGACGACAAGAAAAAGGAGGTAACTAAAAATCTTTGCTCTACCTCGTGCATAGATAAACTATTTAAGTATAGGTCACATAATGAATCTCTAATCAAAGAAGTAACTAAACTTAAATACTTTAACTCAGAATTTCTTAAAAATGAAGGAATTTTTAAAAGAAAACTTGAAGCAGAGGGTCGGGATGTGACAAGGCTAAAGGAACTTTTGAGTGACAAAGAGTCCAACTATTGTGATGCTAGACGCAAAATCAATGAACTCACTTTGGAGTTTGACCAAGTCAAAACTCAACTTTCTAAAACTTCAGCAAAATGTGAAAAATTTGATTATTCAAGCAAAGTTCTGGAAAACATGGTAAGCATACAATACAGGGAAAAGAGGGGTAAGGGTCTTGGTTTTAATGAGTGTGAACCACCGTTTAACCATAATTACTCAAGCATGCCAAGGATCAACACATCAGTTGATGACTTGGAATTGGATTCTGATCGTGCTTGTGATTTTCCCACCAAACATGTTATACTCACAGTTGACCCCGTTATGACTAATGATTCTGAGGTTTGTGCAGAAAAACTAAGTGTTACAGGTTCAAAGGAGAAGGAGGTAGAAAGAAGTGCTAGAAGGAGCACATATTGTTCAACATCTACAAGTCAATCATCTTTTGTTCTAAAAACTGATTTTGTTGGAAAATTTGATGAAATTAACATTAAGCCTAATGATATGTTGAAAAGTTTTCAGAAGACTTTTGCTACAAATCACGTCTCACAATCAACTTCCTCTCCTTTGACAAAGCAGGCAGTGCCGGCTCATTCCACAGTTACCAAAGAGGAGGGTTCACAGTTGAATCCTAACTGTGAACCTTATGTTCCAACTGGGTCCTTGGAACAGACTTCTTCAAACTTATCCTTTAGTCGATGTAACTGTGATGTAAAGCCCTTTGACCCAATTGAATTTCACCAGAAAGTCTGCTGCTATGCATGTGGAAAACCAGGCCACATTGCTCGACATTGTCTGCACCGACCTACTGAGTTCTTCTATGGGAAGAATCAGAAGGTCACACCTAAGGCTAAACTGGTTAACAAACATGTGAGGATTGTTCCATCCTCCAAGCCTAAGGTAACCTCTCAAAAGGGGACTTAGACTCAGACTTCTTCCACTGCTAAAAGGGAAAACAAATCAAACCAAACTCAATATGGTTTTCATAAGCAAACTCCAAGGACTTTTAACCCTCCTCAAATTTCTAAAATAAAGCTAGTTGACCATGGCAGTGGAAGCAAGTCAAAATACATTGAAAACAAATTAGACAGACCCAAGAACAGACCCAAACCCAGAAACAAAGTCTATGTGATTTCCAAAGTAACTAATTCTATTATGATTTGGGTACCGGTCTCTCATTAATTGATTGTATGTGATGCAGGGATAACCAAGCAAGCTTAAAAATGTTTGGTATGTTGATAGTGGTTGCTCCCGGCACATGACTAGGGATTTCTCTCAGTTACACAAGGTCACACCTTTTAATGGCAGATATGTCTCATTTGCTGGAGACAAGGGAGGGAAGATAAACATGAAGGGCACGGTGACAAATGGAACTCTTAGTTTTGAAGATGTTTTTTATTTGAAGAACTCAATCACAGTTTGTTAAGTGTTTCTCAGATATGTGACAAGAGTTTTTCAACTCACTTCACAAACAAGCAGTGTCTTATTCTGAAGCCTGGCTTTGTAGTGCCTGAGAAGTGGATTCTGATGAGAACTCCAAGGATAAACAATGCCTATATTATCAACATGAACTCAGATTCATTCACAGAGAACACTTGTTTGTTCTCGAAGGCATCGGAGCATGATTGTCTGTTATGGCATCGGCGACTGGGTCACGTAAATCTTAAGAATGTGAACAGACTCGCTAAGGGAGATCACGGCATCGGTTTGCCTTCTAAATATTTCTCCACTATTGAGAAGTGCATCGCTTGTGCCAAGGGGAAGCAACACAAGAGACCCCACAAGCCTAAATTGTTCAATTCTATCTCTTCAGTTCTTCAACTTCTTCATATGGATCTCTTCGGACCAGTCAACGTAATGAGTATCGGGAAGAAGTCATATTGTCTTGTTGTGATAGATGATTATTCCAGATTCACTTGGGTGTTCTTTCTGGCCAAGAAGGATAAAACACCAGAGTTTCTGAAGAAGTTCATTACCTTGATTGAAAATCAAAAGAATCTAAAGGTCAAGGTGATTAGAACTGATAATGGCACTGAATTTAGAAATCAGACTGTTATATATTTCTGTGATGAGAAAGGGATTGCTAGGCAGTACAGTGCAACCAGAACTCCTCAGCAAAATGGAGTTGCTGAAAGGAGGAACAGAACACTTATAGAAGCTGCACGAACAATGCTGTCAGAATCTAAGCTGCCAATCTTCTTCTGGGCCGAAGCAGTTAACACCGCTTGCTATGTTCAAAATCGAGCACTCCTGAACAAGCGCCATCAGAAGACTCCCTACGAGATTCTCTTCAATCAAAAGCCCAAAACTGGTCACTTCAAGTCATTTGGATGTCCTTGCACTCTTCTTCATACAGAGCCTAATCACAAGTTTGACGACAAGGCAGATGAGTGTTACTTTGTGGGTTATTCATCCGAGAGAGCAGCTTACAGAGTTTACAACAAGAAGACTCGGATGATCGTGGAATCATACTATATAGATTGGCAAGAGATGAACTCTACCGATGCTGGTTCTGGTCCAAACTGGCTATTTGAGTATGATTCTACTTTCAGGCCCTTTAACAATCCATCCGAGAACCCAGAATCATTCAAGCAGACCGATGATTTCTACAAGGGTGATGATGTGGACTATAGGGTTGACTATGTTCCATGTGATCCTAATCTCCTGACAATTGACCCTCCAGGCATGTACAATCGTGCCCCTCCAGAACAGCCCACTCCGATACATGAATTTCTTCCATCAGAACCAGACACTTCTCAGTCTGTTCAGCCACTTCTCGAAACAGATCAAGTTTTGTCCTCCTCTCATCAGACCTTTGATAATCCTCTGTTCTCAGATAACATTCCTGAGGAACACTGTGTGGATCAAGGAGCTACAACAAATGAAGCTGCTCCTACTGATGATCTATCTTCCTCAAATGACAATCATCTGATACACCTCAGCAATCTACTTGACAACTTAGCTGTGGAGGAAGTGCCAACTCTTAACATCAACAAGGATCATCCTGTGGAAAACATCATTGGACCTCTTTCAGAAGGATTTCTCACCCGGAGCCGGCCAATTCCAGCTCAGAATTTCTTGCCTGAATGCACTCTTTCACGAAGCCAATCAGGTCCAATTAATTCTTGTTTATACTCATGTTTCATTTCGCAGGTTGAGCCCAAGAATGTCAAGATGGCTCTAAAGGAATCTAGTTGGGTTGAGGCGATGCAGGAGGAGCTGATGCAGTTTCAGAAACTTAAAGTATGGAATCTGGTTCCCCTGCCCAAAGGAAAACTGCCTATACGAACCAGACGGGTTTTCAGAAACAAAAGAGATGACTCGGGAGTCATTATCAGAAACAAGGCACGATTGGTAGTTCAGGGCTTCTATCAACAGGAAGGGATAGATTATGAGGAATTCTTTGCACCAGTCGCAAGACTTGAAGCCATACAGAATTTCTTGGCCTATGCCTCCTACATGAATTTCACGGTGTATCAGATGGATGTGAAGACTGCTTTTCTGTATGGGAAGGTTAAAGAAGATTCTCACTTTCCTGACCATGTCTACAAGTTAGACAAACCTCTCTATGGTCTTCATCAAGCACCACGAGCGTGGTATGCTACACTTACTGATCACCTGCTTCGAAATGGATATACCCGTGGAGCCAATGATCAGACTTTGTTCGTTCGCAAGGATAAGGATGATTTAATTCTCGTCCAAATCTATGTGGATGATATTATATTTGGCTCCACAAGCTCGACGTTGTGCAAGGAATTTGAGGGGTAATGAAGAAGAATGAAATGAGTGCGATGGGAGAAATGACCTTCTTTCTGAGTCTGCAGGTGAAGCAAGATTCAAAGGGTGTGCTGATTCACCAAGGAAAGTATGTCACAGATATTTTGACCAAGCTCAAAATGATTGAATCAAAGCCGGCATCCACTCCCATGGCTGCTCGTCCTGTCTTAACTTCGGATTTGGATGGTGAAGATGTTGATCAACACCTCTATCGCTCGATGATTGGTTCCCTGATGTATCTGACTGCTAGTCGTCCAGACATCATGTTTTCAGTTTGTCAGTGCGCCAGATATCAGGCGAATCCGAAGGCATCTCACCTTATAGCTGTCAAGAGAATCTTTCGGTATCTTGTCGGGAAGCCTCGTCTTGGTCTTTGGTACCCAAAGAACTCTGAGTTTCGTTTATTTGCATACTCAGACAGTGACTTTGGTGGATGTAACCTGGACAAGAAGTCAACCACTGGTGGGTGTCACTACCTGAGAGATCGCCTTGTCTCATGGCAATGCAAGAAACAAACGACCGTATCCACATCTACTGCGGAAGCCGAATATGTTGCTGCTTCCAGTTGCTGCTCTCAAGTTATCTGGATGCAACAACAACTCCTCGATTACGGTTTGAACTTTCTTGACTCTCCTATTTATTGTGACAATGAAGCCGCCTTACAGATCGTCAAGAATCCGGTACAACACTCCAAAACTAAACATATAGACATCCGGATTCATTTCATCCGTGACTGTTTTGAACGGAAACTCATTCATCTTGAAAAGATCCATACAGATGATAATCTGGCGGATCTTTTCACAAAACCGTTCGATACAGCACGATTTCATCACTTGCTTGCCTCTCGCAAACTAATCAGCTTTTACTAAAAGAATTTTTATTGTAAATACGTTAAAATTTGTGTCTTATTTTATTCACAAATTTAGGGGAAGAAAATTTACAAAAAAAAAAACAAAAAGATTTTCGGTCTTTGAGTTAGTCTAAGATGATCTACAAGTTTAGGGGGATAAGTTTTTGAAAACCTAAGAAAAGGAAATCCTGCCTCTTGTTATTCAAATAAAATTAAAAAAAGATTTTATATTTTCAAAGTTTTTAAGAAAGTACAAAAAGAGTTTATTGGGGCAAGCAAGGTGAATCGATCAAATTGGGAAGTGAAATAATTTCTAAGGATCAAAATTTCACTATCTTAATAAGATTTATAAAAGAACAACAACTTTGAATATCTATTATGCACTAAGAAGTTGAAACAAGTTTTCCAAATAAATGAATCCGACTTGATCAAATTAAAATATATAAATAAATAAATAAATAAGTGTGAAATTGTGATTATTAGATAACTAGAAATGTGTGACAACTATTTGACTTCTTGTTTAAGTCCTTAAATCAAAACGAGATTGTGTTTCAATAAACTTGAAATTGTGTTTGAAAAACTCGGATATTTCCTATGTTTTGTGCAAACAAAGAGCGGGAAATATCGACTAAAGCATCCTCTGTTTTGCGTAAGCAAAGACCTGGATGTGTGACGTTAAGGCCAATGTGTCTGCAGATCAGAAAATAAAAGATGCCAATGAGCACAAGATGATAGAGCCCCTTCTTGTTCTTGATTCTAATCTAATAAAATCTGTTCTTTTCTTCTCTTATCTTAAACTCTGTCAAAACATTTTAAGTTCGTTGAAACACAATCAAAGTTTGAAACAAAGGATTTAACAAGACTGATAGGTTGCATATTAATCTAGTCTTACAGTCTAATTGTTCACGAATTTCCCATAAGATATTTTTACAAAACTTTGACCACATAACTGATTTTTAAGATGGAATAACGAGTGGAAATCATTGGTGGGTATAGTTGTTTAACAGTTGAGATTCATTAAGAAATTACTTAAGACAGTAAAATTTTGACGACAGATTTGATCCCACGAACTTGACCCGACTTAACCTTAAATTTGTCCAAAGTTTACAAAATTTATTTTATTTTATTTTATGTTATTTTATTTTATTTTATTTTATTTTATTCTATTTTATTCTATTCTATTTTATTTTATCTTATTTTATTTTATAAAAGTTAGAATTTTAAATCGAAATAAAATAAGTGTGTGTGCTCGAAATTGAGTACACGAAAATGTGTGTTCTAAGTGTCCCTATAAATAGCCCAACCGCATTCAATTTCGAATACCATTATTTCGTGTACATGTTTTTTCATTTCGAGTACAGAACCCTCATCCCAAAGGCGATCTCGATTTCTAGACCTGATCTCAAAATTCTACTCCGGCTATCTTTTAGATCATCTATAGGCGACCCTAGGTATGAATTTTCATCAAGTTTTGACCGTGAAATCGAAAGTTATGGACAAAATGAAATTTCGAGTACGCAACTTTCGTGTACTTAAGGTTTTCAATCAAATTGACCCTGAAATTCGTTGAATTGGGAGGTGATTACTTGAAATGATGGTCGCCCAGTAATTCCGAGTGTTTCACATGAGATTAGAAGTGCTAAGCAGCCAAAAATGATGAATTTTTGAAGACTTTTGCGTACCCGAAATATAACACTTTGAATACAGATGCACTTCGTGTACAGCCTGTATTTCGAATACACGATTCATTTCGTGTACAACTAGTATTTCGTGTACAGCTTGTATTTCGTGTACAGCTTGTATTTCGTGTACACGTGTACTTTTAATTAAGCAATGTTATTTCGAGTACGTCTGTTGGTTCAAGAACAAAGCCCTTCGGACTTAGAAAATTTTCAGTAATTCATATTTCTTGATCTTAAACTAATTTGATCTGCTTGTGTTTTTTAGATGGCGGACTTACGCTTCGTGCATGACCACAACATGATAGCATTTGTAACATTTGTACATTTAGTCATGTAGTAGTGAATAGTGTTAGAACAGTGTGTATTCATGTTCAGTCAGTCAATGTGAATCATGTGTCATTATGTGCTTGTGTGTTAGAATCTTTATCATTTAACAAGTATGTATTATTTATTTACAGTCGAGTTCACTAGGCAAGAACAGTATTGTGTTATATCGAAACAGTGGTGGGCAGCGAGAGTGAGCCCTATATATATACTGCGTTCGGTGTAACAGGATAGTGTTGGTGCGTAGTGTCAAGACGAATATTATGACAATTAATTCAACAAGAATCGTAATACGTAAGCGAGACTGAGTATAGTTATGGGTGACGATCCATAATGATACGAATGTTGAACTTATAATTATGATTAAACGACTTTAAATATTTTAATACGATCGAAAAACGTACGCGATTGCGGGTATACACGTAATTGTGAATGTTTAACGGTCCGACAACACACGAAGAGTAAAAATAATTATATTAATTATTTTATATTTTTACAATTTTGAAACTCATCATTTATTTGAGTTTAACAACTATTGTTATTTAAATTCGCGTAAAATACGCGCTACGTTCCGGAAACGCGAACCGAGCGACCGAAACGAACCCGAATACCACCCGGGCTTTAAAAGCCTTGAACAAGGCTACTTTCTTCATTTAATTCCCCAACAACCTCTCTCTCTCTCTCTAAATTTCGGCTCCCACCTCTCTCTAGAATTCCAAACTTTAAACGTTCGTATCTTCTTCGATTCTCAACGGATTTTGGTGTTCTCGGTGTCCACGCGAAGCCCTCAACATCCTCTACACGGAAGTACAAGATTTTCTCAGATCCATCCAGCAAATCTCGAGGTAATGAGGCTTGAAAAATCTGGAAAATAGGGTTTTTGTTTGTGAGATGGTCCGAACCTAGCCATCAACGGTTCTTGTCCATTCCAGTAGAAATAACAACCCTTGAGTGTTAATCTATGAGTGTTCGAAGCATGGGGATGGTTGGATCAAAGAACAAGATTCGAATGAAAGTGATGAGTGCAGGTTCGTGAGGTGCTCGCTGCACACAGCAGGAAGCCGAACCCAGGAAGGTTTCCTGACCGAACCATTTGGATCATGGCAAACCTGAACGAACCCTACATGGTTCGTTGGGTTTCTGCCGAACCCTAGGGGTCTTCCCGAACCTGTCTCAAGTCATCATGCCTCCCACGAACCTCCCCATTGCTACGAACCTTCGAGGTCATGAAGCCGAACCTTAGGGTTGTAGCCGAACTTATCCAGACTAGCGAACCCATGCAGACGAACCACCACGAACCCTAGACTCTCTCAGCCGAACCGTGGTGTCACCGAACCCTGGGTGAAGCTGCCGAACCATGTATAGGCTAACGAACCTACATGAGACTTTCGTTCAAGCCACGAACTCTAGATGCCACGAACCCTCTTATGCCGAACCTTGGAAGGATAACTCTGCATGGTTCGTCGGATTGTTGACCGAACTCTTGAACAGCTCACCATGAGCGAACCTTAACTAATTAATCTTGACCGAACCTTGGTGGTGGTCTCGACCGGCGAACCTAGCCTCATGAACCTAAAAGGTTCGCTGCCAAGAGAGTTGGCCGAGACCCAACATGCGAGTTTCTTTACACATCTTGGCCCAATCGACTTGTTTAACTTGGCCCACATTAGTTCCATTCCTTCCGGCCCAAAACAATTATCATTGGCCCATGTTATTCCCTTTGTTACACATTATGGCTTCCGGTCCATTAAGAGTTTAAGTTGGCCCAATAGCATCTTCAATTGGCCCATAGTGATCTAAGTGGCCCATGGCATTTGTTAAGCCTTATGGTTACATGAATTAAGGCCCAATTGTGTTGGGTTCGACTTATGATACTTGTGAATTGATCATGAATTGGTTAAGTTATAACTTGACAACAATCATGAAGATAAATTCAAAATCACAAGACTTAAAACAATTGGATCATTCTTTCATAAATCATAGTAATCAATGGTTATCAAATTCTCAAACAATTATCATCTTATGCATAAGATTTATGCACAATGGAACATTTCATATGCGTTTCTTGGACCCATGATCAATCAAGTGATTCAATTCATAACTTTCAAGTTTTCACAACAATCAAATCATGAGAACACAAGTCAAGCAATGAATCAAAGTCTATACAATTATAAATCCTATATCTTATGTATGATTACAATGTTATAGGAATCAATTAGAAGTCCTGTTTGCTACTTGCTATCTGTTTTAGTTCAGAGTCTACTGCAGACAGGTGAGAACATTAGCCCCTCTTTTACTGTTTTATAACTGTTTTGGGGTGGAACACGTGATCAAAACCGCTATTTCAATCTTGTTTTATTACACAAGTTATGTGTATTTCATAAACATTACATGCTCATCTTACGAATCCAAGGGATTCATCAATTGTTTAAAGAATTGCCAACCGTTTTAAGGACTTATTAACTATTGGAATCTTTTTACTAAAAAGGATTTTATAAAGACTCTTTGAAATGTGTTATAACAGATTTACTCAAATGTTCTTATAAAGGATCAACACTTTTAAATAAATGATTTAATAAACTTTTTTGTTATAAACCTTGTTGTTACACAAGGTCACTAAATCATGGTATCCAAATCAAGTGGTTCACAACATGGTATTCAAATCAAGTGGTTCACAACATGGTATTCAATTCAAGTGGTTCAAAACATGGTATTCAAATCAGGTGGTTCACATCATGGTATTCAAATCAAGTGGTTCATTTCATGGTATTCAAAACAAAGGATTTAATTCGTGGAATTAAATCCAGGCTTTTCAACTCATGTTATCAAATAAGGCATTAACACATCCGGTTAAAGTAAGATTCAGAAACATGGTGTCTATTGTTGTAAACAAACTTGTAAAAGCATCAAGTATCATATTCATTAGCGTTAGTACTGGGTGATCACAACAAGGGAAAGCGGACACACACATTGGGGCAGACCGATTGCTGCAGTTAGTTTTTAAATCTGTTTTATAAACTAACTGCAGATTTCGGTTACATATGGTTTTATCAAAACTGTTGACACATTATCTAACTCCAAACGTGGTTTGGGACTTGATATTATTTGTTGACTCTCGTGCAAACAGTGATTGGACTGTTTACACTCATTTTCTTACTTGATGTTAGTTTGGGTTGCAGCTCATCCGTGTGAATCTTATGTAGCTTTAACTTACCTATGCCTTATATCGTATAACTCATGTTTACAAACGCTTAAACCTATTGTTCTCACCAACTACGTCTGTAGTTGACAGTTACTTTTCACGTGTTTCAGGTAATCAGGTTTAAGGCATTCTCAGAGACAACTAAGGAGACCATACTAAGATAGAACAAGATGAAGAAACATGCTAGGATGGATTAGAAATACACTAAATCCTAATTGTTTACTTGTCTTGTTTGAAGTCTTATTTTGTAACTATATTTTGGGTCTGTAGTTGTCTTTCTTTTGGTAGATAGCTGTCTGTAACTAAACAACTGTCTTAACATTATGAAACATAGTAATCCGTTGTGGTTGTTCTTATTCAATACTTGTGCATGATTCAACTGTTCATACGTCACCGCGCCGTGGATTCCGCACGCGGCGCAGGGGTGTGACAGGTTGGTATCAGAGCCAAGGTTGTAGAGAACTAGGAAAAAAACCCAATGTTTAATGACCTAGACTATAACCTAAGCTACCCAATAGGACTAAGTGCTATAGGCTTGAGGATACTTAGGATCTAAGTAACTTAAGTGAGCCTTAAGTCTACAATAAGCTTGAAAGATCTTAGGGACATTTTTCTAAGATTAGATATCGAGTCAAAGAATTTGAACCGGAATTCTATAATTTTAGAAACCGGATTAAATTCTCACACATATGCATTTAAGGATTTCAGAGGCAAGGATCTGTATTCTTAGTATCCTTGACCTGAAATTCTCACACAGAGATCATTATAGAAATTCGGAGGCAAAGATCTGTATTTTCGGTATCTTTGATATGAATTTCTTGTCATATTCAGTATAGGATTTAGAGGCAAAGATTGGTATCTTTGATCTAAAGTCCTTGTCATATTCATTATAGGAATTCAAATGTCAAGATCTATTAATTTAGAGTCTTGATTTGAAATCCTTGTCATATTCATTATAGGAATTCAAATGTCAAGATCTATTAATTTAGAGTCTTGATTTGAAATCCTTGTCATGCTCATTATAGGAATTCAAAGGTCAAGAACTATTAATTTAGAATCTTGAGTTGGAATCCTTGTCATTGTTATCATTGTTATCGTTATCAGGTGTTCATTATTATAGGAACTTTATAACTTAGAATCTGTGTAACAGTATTCATTAGTTGAAGTTCTCACAAGAGATCATTATACTCGATACTGTAGGTATTGAGAACCTAGGTTAATTAACTTAGGACACACATGCTAAAACCTAAGGTTTTAATTTCGAGTAAATTAAGAACCATGGTTTACATAATCATTATCATAGTCACAGAACAAGAGGCAATCATGAAACAATCATAATCAATCAACAGTTGGAATCTTAGCCCCAAATATAGACGACGGATTAACGCTGATGTGTTGAGGTAAGTGGTGGGTCGGTGAGAGCTTACCCTATATATAAGCTTATTTCAGTATGTTAGGGAGAATCCGGCGTTTGTATTTGGAGTGAGGATTCAGGATCAACTGGAAACATGGAACATTAGTCAAACGCATGGGATACAAACATTTGGGAAACAATCATTGGTGAATCAAATCATAGTGCAATTCAAACTTGGATGAACCAAACATTATGGTGAGTCAATCAAGTTGTGAACATTCTTTAGATGTAAACCTTAAGTGAAATTCTTAAGTGATTACATCATTAGTACTTACTGGCATAGGTTAACAGGAAAGTGTAGAACACACGTATGACTTAGTTCTACATGTTAACAACTGTTAGTAGGTGCACGCATAACATAATCATAGTTCAATCATGGAATCAATCATAGTTCAAGTTGATCAAAGATCATGTGATTCTTAATCAATGGAACACACTTGGAAATCAGTACAAACGTGTTGCCAAATGCTAGCAAGGGCATGATCGTGGTATATCGAAACGGTGGTGGGCAGCGAGAGTGAGCCCTATATATAAGCTATTTTCGGTATATCGGGAAAGTGTCAGTGTGTAGGTTTGGTGGAGAGATCATGGGACATCGTACATATTCACATGATAAGTATGCAAATAAGTTGATAACTTATACGTGTACTAGATCATATTACAATTGAATGATAATACTAGTAGTATGGATATATTACTGACCTTATCATGAAAATTCAATTGTATCCTTCCTCATTACTGACCCGCTTGTGGCTTCTATTCGTAGAATGCCTCCCCGACGTGATCCTAACGGAGGGGGTTCAACAAGTGGCAACGACGATGAAATTAACAAGATTGCTCGAGCTATCGCTGTTCATATGAGGGAAGTAATCCCTGGTATGGTCACTGATATTACCCAGAATCTTCGGGGAAGTACTAGTGATTCAGCACATAACTCAAATGCTACAACTACTGGAACTGCTAACTTTACTTTCAAGCAGTTCAACGATGCTAAGCCTCCTAAGTACTCTGGTACCGAGGGAGCTACCGGCCTACTGCAATGGCTGGAAAGCATTGAAGACATTCTCGACTTCACTGGATGTCCTGAGAATCTGAAGGTCAAGATGGCCACAAGCGCTTTTCACAAAGGCGCACTCACCTGGTGGAATTCTGAGAAGAACACCAGAGGACGTGAAGTTGCTCTAGCTTTACCATGGGACGGATTCAAGAACTTACTTGTGGAAAAGTTTTGTCCACGTCATGAACTGAAGAAACTGGAGGTGGAGATGTGGAATCTGGTGCAAGATAGTGGAGAGAACGCAAAGTATACAACTCGTTTTCATGAGTTGTGCATTCTGGTACCCCATTTGGTTACTCCTCTATCCCGCAGGATAGAAAAATACATTGAAGGTTTGCCTTTAGTTGTCAGAGGAACTGTTATGGGGAACAACCCCACTACTTTGGAAGCAGCGATTCAACTTGGTGCTACTCTTACTGAAGAGTATGTGAAGTCTGGAGTGCTCACCCGAAAGGGATTCAAGAGAGCACATACTGAAGAAGGCAAGAAGCCTGAACAGCACCATCCCAAGAGGAAAAAGCAAAAGACAATCAAGAACTTTGCAGCGTTGACTGCGGCTGCACCTACTCATGCCACACCTATCAATGCTATGCCACAACCTGCTAACGTCAGAAAGTCTTATACTGGCACATTTCCACTTTGCACCAAATGCCAGTATCATCATCTGCCCAACACTCCATGCAAGAAGTGTCTCAAATGTGGGCGTATGGGACACTTTGCAGCTACATGCCGAGCTGCTCATCTTGCTGCTGCAACAACTGCTACCATTACCACTGCTGCTACAGGTGGAAGGGCCTGTTATAATTGTGGAGCAGAGGGACACTTCAGAAATCAGTGTCCAAAACTCAACAACAATACTGCTGCTGCTCGTGCTTTTGTTATTGGAACTGCTGAAGCACGTGAAGAGCCGGCAGTCATCACGAGTACATTTCTTATCAATGATCATTATGTTCCTATCATATTTGATACTGGTGCCGATAAAAGTTTTATCTCTACTCATACTGCTTCTTTGCTTAATATGCAACTATCCACACTTACTGCTCCTTATACTGTAGAAGTAGCAAATGGTAAGACCATAGTTGTAGATTCCATAATTCATGCTTGTGAGCTAAGATTAAATGACCATCTCTTTTCCATCGATCTCATTCCTATGACTCTCGGAAGCTTCGAAGTTGTAGTAGGAATGGATTGGTTATCCAAAAACAATGCTGAAATCGTATGCTCGGAGAAACTTATCCGAATCCCCTTACCGTCCGGCGAAACGATGATAGTCTACGGCGAGAAACCATGCCGCGGATTGAAGATTGTATCGTGCATCAAGGCGAGGAAGTACTTGAGGAAGAAATATGATGCTTTCCTAGCTCATGTAGTGGAAAAGAAACCTGAAAAGAAAGCAGTTGGAGATGTTCCAGTTATCAAAGAATATCCAGACGTATTTCCAGAAGACTTGCCTGGACTACCACCAGTCCGACAAGTGGAGTTTAGAATTGATCTCGTCCCTGGAGCAAACCTAGTGGCGAAGTCACCGTATCGATTAGCACCGTCTGAGATGCAAGAACTGTCTAGTCAGCTTCAAGAACTTTTAGACAAAGGTTTCATAAGACCGAGTTTCTCTCCATGGGGAGCTCCGGTTCTCTTTGTCAAAAAGAAAGACGGTTCATTTCGTATGTGTATCGACTATCGTGAGTTGAACAAGTTGACAATTAAGAATAGATATCCTCTGCACAGGATCGATGATCTGTTTTATCAATTACAGGGAGCAACTTGTTTCTCTAAGATCGATTTGCGATCCGGGTATCATCAGTTAAGAGTAAATGATAAGGATATACCAAAGACGGCATTTAGGACTCGATATGGACACTATGAGTTTGTGGTTATGCCATTTGGGCTGACCAATGCACCCGCAGTGTTCATGGACTTGATGAATCGAGTCTGTAGGCCATACTTGGATCAGTTTGTTATTGTCTTCATTGACGATATATTGATTTATTCCAAGTCAGAACAAGAGCACGAGGATCATTTGAGGAAAGTCTTAGAGTTACTAAGAACTGAACGACTATATGCTAAATTCTCAAAATGTGAGTTTTGGCTAAAGGAAGTTCACTTCTTAGGACATGTCATCAACAGGGATGGAATACATGTAGATCCAGCAAAGATTGAGGCGATTAAGAACTGGACCACTCCATCCACTCCGACCGAGATTCGTTCATTTCTGGGTTTGGCAGGCTATTACAGAAGATTCATTGCAAACTTCTCTAAGATAGCTTTGCCACTTACCACTTTGACTCAGAAAAGTCAAGCGTTTATATGGGGACAGAAACAGGAAGATGCATTTCAACTTCTTAAACAGAAGTTATGGAACTCCCCTATCCTTAGTCTTCCAGAAGGCAGTGATGATTTCATTGTCTACTGTGATGCTTCAAACCTTGGTCTCGGTTGTGTACTTATGCAACGGGACAAGGTCATTGCTTATGCTTCAAGACAACTTAAGGTTCACGAGAAGAATTACACTACTCATGACCTTGAGTTAGGGGCTGTGGTCTTTGCATTGAAGATTTGGAGACACTACCTGTATGGTACTAAATGTGTCATCTATACAGACCACAAGAGCCTGCAACACATTCTCAATCAGAAAGAACTCAACATGAGACAACGACATTGGGTTGAACTTCTAACTGATTACGACTGTGAGATTCGTTACCATCCGGGTAAAGCCAATGTGGTAGCGGATGCTCTTAGTCGCAAGGAACCAGTCAAACCGATTCGTGTAGGAGCCATGGAGATCAACACACAGCCAAACTTGAAAGACTTGATTCGTATTGCACAACAACAAGTAGTAACAGATAATCAACTCAAGACAGACTTGGATTGTGGCATCAAGAAGAAACTAGAACCCCGATCTGATGGGTTGTTATATCTCAATGGCCGCATTTGGATTCCAAAGTCTGAAGAATTGCGCACACTCATCTGTGATGAGGCTCATAAGTCGCGATACTCAGTTCATCCTGGAGCCGATAAGATGTATCAGGACTTGAGGACATCTTACTGGTGGCCGGGAATGAAGAAAGACATAGCACTGTACGTGGGAAAGTGTCTTACATGTTCAAAGGTTAAAGCAGAACATCAAAAGCCTTCGGGACTTCTACAGCAACCTGAAATTCCTCAATGGAAATGGGAGCAAATTTCCATGGATTTCATAACAAAGTTGCCGAGAACTCCACGAGGTTTCGATTCGATTTGGGTGATCGTTGATCGACTCACCAAATCTGCTCATTTTCTCCCGATCCGAGAGGATTACAAGATGGAGAAGTTATCCACATTGTACATCAACGAAATCATTGCACGTCATGGTACACCAACATCAATCATTTCTGATCGTGATAGTCGCTTCACTTCTCGCTTTTGGCAATTATTGCAAAAGGCTTTGGGAACGCGTGTTAATCTTAGCACGGCGTATCATCCTCAAACCGACGGCCAAAGTGAAAGGACTATCCAAACACTTGAAGACATGCTTCGTTCTTGTGTCATTGACTTCGGTGGAAGTTGGGACACTCATCTCCCACTCATTGAGTTTTCATATAACAATAGCTATCATACGAGCATTCAATGTGCACCATTCGAGGCTCTATATGGTAGAAAGTGCCGATCACCGGTCTGTTGGACCGAGATTGGTGACTCACAGGTCGTAGGACCAGAACTCATTCAGGAAACATCAGACAAAATCACAATCATTCAGTCACGGCTTAAGGCCGCACGAGATCGGCAGAAGAGTTATGCTGATCGACGTCGGAAACCGCTTGAGTTTCAAGTCGGTGACCGAGTCTTACTCAAAGTTTCTCCCTGGAAAGGCGTTGTCCGATTCGGGAAGAAAGGGAAACTTGCACCAAGGTACGTTGGACCTTTTGAGATCCTGGAACGGATTGGTCCCGTAGCCTACAAACTCAAACTTCCAGTGGAGCTAAGCAATGTTCATGATACTTTTCATGTATCAAATCTTAAGAAATGCTTAGCGGATCATGATGTTCAGATTCCACTGGAAGACATACACATTCAGAACAACATGCAATTCATAGAACGTCCAGTTGAGATCATGGATCATGGGGTCAAGAAACTTAAACGCAGCCGTATCCCGATCGTAAAGGTACGATGGGAGGGCAAACGCGGTGCTGAGTTCACCTGGGAACGTGAAGACCAGATGAAGCTTAAGTACCCTCATCTTTTTACAGTATCTTCGGCTAGTTAATTTCGGGACGAAATTCCCTTAACTAGGGGAGACTGTAACATTTGTACATTTAGTCATGTAGTAGTGAACAGTGTTAGAACAGTGTGTATTCATGTTCAGTCAGTCAATGTGAATCATGTGTCATTATGTGCTTGTGTGTTAGAATCTTTATCATTTAACAAGTATGTATTATTTATTTACAGTCGAGTTCACTAGGCAAGAACAGTATTGTGTTATATCGAAACAGTGGTGGGCAGCGAGAGTGAGCCCTATATATATATTGCGTTCGGTGTAACAGGATAGTGTTGGTGCGTAGTGTCAAGACGAATATTATGACAATTAATTCAACGAGAATCGTAATACGTAAGCGAGACTGAGTATAGTTATGGGTGACGATCCATAATGATACGAATGTTGAACTTATAATTATGATTAAACGACTTTAAATATTTTAATACGATCGAAAAACGTACGCGATTGCGGGTATACACGTAATTGTGAATGTTTAACGGTCCGACAACACACGAAGAGTAAAAATAATTATATTAATTATTTTATATTTTTACAATTTTGAAACTCATCATTTATTTGAGTTTAACAACTATTGTTATTTAAATTCGCGTAAAATACGCGCTACGTTCTGGAAACGCGAACCGAGCGACCGAAACGAACCCGAATACCACCCGGGCTTTAAAAGCCTTGAACAAGGCTTCTTTCTTCATTTAATTCCCCAACAACCTCTCTCTCTCTCTCTAAATTTCGGCTCCCACCTCTCTCTAGAATTCCAAACATTAAACGTTCGTATCTTCTTCGATTCTCAACGGATTTTGGTGTTCTCGGTGTCCACGCGAAGCCCTCAACATCCTCTACACGGAAGTACAAGATTTTCTCAGATCCATCCAGCAAATCTCGAGGTAATGAGGCTTGAAAAATCTGGAAAATAGGGTTTTTGTTTGTGAGATGGTCCGAACCTAGCCATCAACGGTTCTTGTCCATTCCAGTAGAAATAACAACCCTTGAGTGTTAATCTATGAGTGTTCGAAGCATGGGGATGGTTGGATCAAAGAACAAGATTCGAATGAAAGTGATGAGTGCAGGTTCGTGAGGTGCTCGCTGCACACAGCAGGAAGCCGAACCCAGGAAGGTTTCCTGACCGAACCATTTGGATCATGGCAAACCTGAACGAACCCTACATGGTTCGTTGGGTTTCTGCCGAACCCTAGGGGTCTTCCCGAACCTGTCTCAAGTCATCATGCCTCCCACGAACCTCCCCATTGCTACGAACCTTCGAGGTCATGAAGCCGAACCTTAGGGTTGTAGCCGAACTTATCCAGACTAGCGAACCCATGCAGACGAACCACCACGAACCCTAGACTCTCTCAGCCGAACCGTGGTGTCACCGAACCCTGGGTGAAGCTGCCGAACCATGTATAGGCTAACGAACCTACATGAGACTTTCGTTCAAGCCACGAACTCTAGATGCCACGAACCCTCTTATGCCGAACCTTGGAAGGATAACTCTGCATGGTTCGTCGGATTGTTGACCGAACTCTTGAACAGCTCACCATGAGCGAACCTTAACTAATTAATCTTGACCGAACCTTGGTGGTGGTCTCGACCGGCGAACCTAGCCTCATGAACCTAAAAGGTTCGCTGCCAAGAGAGTTGACCGAGACCCAACATGCGAGTTTCTTTACACATCTTGGCCCAATCGACTTGTTTAACTTGGCCCACATTAGTTCCATTCCTTCCGGCCCAAAACAATTATCATTGGCCCATGTTATTCCCTTTGTTACACATTATGGCTTCCGGTCCATTAAGAGTTTAAGTTGGCCCAATAGCATCTTCAATTGGCCCATAGTGATCTAAGTGGCCCATGGCATTTGTTAAGCCTTATGGTTACATGAATTAAGGCCCAATTGTGTTGGGTTCGACTTATGATACTTGTGAATTGATCATGAATTGGTTAAGTTATAACTTGACAACAATCATGAAGATAAATTCAAAATCACAAGACTTAAAACAATTGGATCATTCTTTCATAAATCATAGTAATCAATGGTTATCAAATTCTCAAACAATTATCATCTTATGCATAAGATTTATGCACAATGGAACATTTCATATGCGTTTCTTGGACCCATGATCAATCAAGTGATTCAATTCATAACTTTCAAGTTTTCACAACAATCAAATCATGAGAACACAAGTCAAGCAATGAATCAAAGTCTATACAATTATAAATCCTATATCTTATGTATGATTACAATGTTATAGGAATCAATTAGAAGTCCTGTTTGCTACTTGCTATCTGTTTTAGTTCAGAGTCTACTGCAGACAGGTGAGAACATTAGCCCCTCTTTTACTGTTTTATAACTGTTTTGGGGTGGAACACGTGAACAAAACCGCTATTTCAATCTTGTTTTATTACACAAGTTATGTGTATTTCATAAACATTACATGCTCATCTTACGAATCCAAGGGATTCATCAATTGTTTAAAGAAATTGCCAACCGTTTTAAGGACTTATTAACTATTGGAATCTTTTTACTAAAAAGGATTTTATAAAGACTCTTTGAAATGTGTTATAACAGATTTACTCAAATGTTCTTATAAAGGATCAACACTTTTAAATAAATGATTTAATAAACTTTTTTGTTATAAACCTTGTTGTTACACAAGGTCACTAAATCATGGTATCCAAATCAAGTGGTTCACAACATGGTATTCAAATCAAGTGGTTCACAACATGGTATTCAATTCAAGTGGTTCAAAACATGGTATTCAAATCAGGTGGTTCACATCATGGTATTCAAATCAAGTGGTTCATTTCATGGTATTCAAAACAAAGGATTTAATTCGTGGAATTAAATCCAGGCTTTTCAACTCATGTTATCAAATAAGGCATTAACACATCCGGTTAAAGTAAGATTCAGAAACATGGTGTCTATTGTTGTAAACAAACTTGTAAAAGCATCAAGTATCATATTCATTAGCGTTAGTACTGGGTGATCACAACAAGGGAAAGCGGACACACACATTGGGGCAGACCGATTGCTGCAGTTAGTTTTTAAATCTGTTTTATAAACTAACTGCAGATTTCGGTTACATATGGTTTTATCAAAACTGTTGACACATTATCTAACTCCAAACGTGGTTTGGGACTTGATATTATTTGTTGACTCTCGTGCAAACAGTGATTGGACTGTTTACACTCATTTTCTTACTTGATGTTAGTTTGGGTTGCAGCTCATCCGTGTGAATCTTATGTAGCTTTAACTTACCTATGCCTTATATCGTATAACTCATGTTTACAAACGCTTAAACCTATTGTTCTCACCAACTACGTCTGTAGTTGACAGTTACTTTTCACGTGTTTTAGGTAATCAGGTTTAAGGCATTCTCAGAGACAACTAAGGAGACCATACTAAGATAGAACAAGATGAAGAAACATGCTACGATGGATTAGAAATACACTAAATCCTAATTGTTTACTTGTCTTGTTTGAAGTCTTATTTTGTAACTATATTTTGGGTCTGTAGTTGTCTTTCTTTTGGTAGATAGCTGTCTGTAACTAAACAACTGTCTTAACATTATGAAACATAGTAATCCGTTGTGGTTGTTCTTATTCAATACTTGTGCATGATTCAACTGTTCATACGTCACCGCGCCGTGGATTCCGCACGCGGCGCAGGGGTGTGACAGCATTCATTGGGGAGTTGCCATCAAAGCACTCGGAGTTCAAGAGTATGGTTGATGGACTCATTCTATCACCTATCAACTATGCAATCGTGGAGTACACGCCCATTGTGACTGATTTCGTTAGGAGCTTTTGGAGCACAGTGGAAGAAAGTACTGATGCAGATGGGAATGTCAGTATCATTGGAAGAATTTAAGATCAACCTATCACTATCACTGAACAGATTGTGCGGGAATGTCTGCAATTTGGAGACAAAGCTGATGATCCTGTAGAATTGGATCAAGAGTTGGTTAACAAACCTATCTATCAGATGGGTCATGAAGGTGCCTATCTCCGACCGAGAAGAAATTGCTACATCCTTAATGGAGATATTTGGCGCACGTGGTCACTCAGTGCCTCTCTAGAAGGAAAGGAGGATACGATGTTCTAAACCAGACTCTCAGTTCTTGTCTGGCAGCCTTAGCTCTCGGAGTTGACTTCAACTTCTCGAAGATGGTCTTCCTTTACATGCACGCGAACATCAAAGGATGAAGAAAGGAACGGTTTTTGGCATTTCCTCGGTTTTTGCAGATCATCATCAATAGAAAGTATTCTTCTCTGTCTTCCAGTCTTGGCACCTTGGAGATCAAGAGAATGCGAGATGACATTTTTGGGTATATGAAGATGAATAAGCGGGGAAAGAAGCAGTATATTGGAGAGAGACCACTGATCAAGTTTGGACGATTTGTGGGAGATGTAGATGTGATAGTGAATCATGACATTACTACGGGAACATAGACAAGCACGACTGCAGAGGGACACGTTTCCAAGGCATCCTCATCATCCAGTGAGGACTTCGTAGCTGAGAAGCCTCCACCAACAAGGGAAGAAAGGGAGGAAACACAGGATTTGGATTATACTCCTACCCCTGAGTCGTCATCTAAGAAAAAGAGATTGAAGACCATGTCCAAGCGTACCAGAGATCCCAGGTTACAGCAGATGTTCTCTGGCTTATCCTTCTCATCAGTTGCTTCGATTCTGCCACCTCCACCTACACAACCACCTCTACCTACATAGCCACCCACATAGCCCAAACTACCTACACAGCCCAAACTACCTACACATCCCAAGCCACCTACACAGCCCAAACTACCTACACAGCCCAAGCCACCCACAAAGCCCAAACCACCTTGAAAACCAAAGCCAACCTCTCAACCAGCAAAACCAAACCTAGTCATCAAAATTCCTGCCAGATCCCCAACTCCATCTTCTACTAACCCCATCCCTCACACCGAAACTCCATCATCACCACCTCGCTCGAGCAGTGACATGGGAAAATCCCCTCTGCACTCAGAGTCACCATACGAGCCGAAAGAAGTACCTGTTGATCTCGTGGGTATGCAAGACAGAATCTTTGTGCTCGAGAAGGAGGCCAAAGAACGGGATGCCAACATTCGTTTTATGCCAGAGGGCGTGCTTAAGATTTCTGATAGACTGAATGATTATAGGGGACAACTCAAAATGCACCGAAAGTTCATCATATTTCTTTGTAGGGAAAACCATGAGATGCAGAAGGAAATTAAAAGACTAAAAGGAAAAGAAGTCCCAGAGTCTGATGATGAGGACAAGGATGATGATGATGATAATGATGATGATGATGATGATGATGATGATGGTGATGATAAAAAGAAGAAGGATTCACCTGAAAAGAAGGATGACGAGGATGATAATGATGGTGATGATCAAAAGAGAAGGATTCGCCTGAAAAGAAGGATGACAAGGATAATAATGATGGTGGAAAAGATAAAGAAAAGGATCAAGGACCTCCAGACGACAAAGATCAAGGAGGAGCCACTGGAAATCCATCCTCTTCAGGAAAGCCCACTAGTCACTATGATGATCTGTTTAGAGATATTCCCGATGACATTCTATTCGGTGACAGCCTTCCAAGAGCTGATATGGAGAATACAGGGCTTGATGACTTTTTCAAGGATCTTCCTGATGATTATCTTTTTGAAGGAATCGGTAAAGAAGTAGAAGGAGAATCTGAATCTTCTACAGGGGCATCTGTCGAAGAAGAACCGGAAAACATTATACTTGGCAACGTCTCCTCCGATCCTTATATTGATTACTTGTATGCCCACAAGTACATTGATGCTTTAGGACAAGATGTCACATCTCTTCCCGAAGTGATTGTCATTTGGTTTGACAAGAAAAAGAATTGGACACCTTCTCCTCCGGTGGTTAAAGATGCTTGGTTCAAGGAGCTGAATGAGGAACATCCAGAGCATACTTTAATTTCTGATGACAGAAACCTGTTCGCAGTTCGTAACGACAGGTCCAACGTGTTGCTGGTTGTACGACAAGGCAAGGGATATCTATCTGGTCAAGAGAATGAACGGAAAGGTTGAATACTATAAGAGACCAAGAGACTTTTGCACAATGCCAAAGGTTGATATTCGAAGCATCAACAAAGCTATGTTTTTCAATCCTTCCAATGACTCACAGGCTAACCTGTTTGCCAAGTTCATCAAAGACCAATGTGAAAAGGACTTTCCCGTGATGCGCACAGCCAAGGGAAGGCGTTTTGCTTCAACATGCATTATCAATCCTAAGACGAAAAAGCCATGGATATACTGCAAGTATCCTCCACCTCATGTTGAAATAGCAGTGCCAGTTTCCCATAGAGTTCCAGACAATTCCTTGGCTAACTTCTTGTCGTGGTACTATGACGATCTAAATCTTGTTGCAGTCATCATCAAGAACAAAGACGATGTTGATGTTATGGATATTATTCTTGACCCTGTGGATCTTTTGAAGTATGGAAAGGACGCCATGATGAAGTTACACCAGTCTCAAATACAAGTTTATTCCGGTGCCGATGAAGAGGCTAAGCCATTCACTCGCACAGTTGCCTATGCCATCGAGCTGAAACTTTATGCAGGAGCTGGACCACACAGTGTCACTCTTCCTATTGGATGACTTTGCTAGTCTAGGGGGAGTTTGTAAAGCCCACTACACGTTGAAGACTGACAAAGTCAACCTGGGAAGAATTGAAGGTCACATTTTGTCTGATTTTCGTGTACAGTAGTTCGAGTACATAATGTATTCGTGTACTCAAAATATTTTGTCTTAGATTTCGAGTACACCTAGACCTAGTATAAATATACGTATTTGGTACATGTTTAGGTTGGAATCCCGAGGCATTTGCTCTCTAGACGTATTGAGGCACTTGTACTCGAATTTTCAGTATTTATACAAAGATTACATTTTTCTACTTGCTTTCTTGATTCTAACTTGGATTCCGCACTTGTTAGAGATCATTGATGATGATTTAGAAGATAAAGTTTCGTTCTTGGTCCGGTTTAAGACCTACAATTTAAATCTGCTGTCTCTATCAGAAATAATGGACAATGGCACACCGTGGCGTACCACTATCTCATTGATGTATAGTCTCGCCAGTTTATCCATCGTGAAGGTCTCACGCATTGGCAAGAAGTGAGCAGATTTTGTCAAATGATCAATGATAACCCAAATCGTATCATGACGACTAGAAGTGCGGGGCAGCATGGTAATGAAATCCATAGCTATTTGTTCCCACTTCCAGAGCGGAATCTCTGGCTGTTCCAGTAAACCAGACGGCTTCTGGTGTTCCGCCTTTACCTTCGCACACGTAAGACATTGACCGACGTACTCGGCTATGTCTTTCTTCCTTCCCGGCCACCAATAAAATCCAGGCAAATCTTGGTACATTTTATCAGCGCCTGGATGCACCGAGTATTTAGTGTTGTGCGCTTCATCGAAGATAAGTCTTCTCAATTCGTCTACCACCGGAATCCATATACGATCCTTGTAGTAGATCACTTGATCAGGCTTAGTCTCCAATTGTTTCTCCGCTCCGCAATCGAGTTCTTTCTTCAGATTTCCTCGGTCAACTGATTCTTTTTGTGCCTGAATGATCTTGTTTCGTAAACTTGTCTGCACCGTCATTCCCATTGCTCTGACGCGCAAGGGTTTGACTCGCTCCTTCCGGCTCAAGGCATCAGCTACAACGTTCGCCTTTCCCGGATGGTACTTGATTACACAGTCGTAATCATTCAGAAGTTCAACCCAACGTCGCTGTCGCATGTTGAGCTCCTTCTGATCAAAGATATGCTGCAGACTCTTGTGATCATTGATTATGGTACACTTAGTGCCATATAGGTAATGTCTCCAAATCTTTAGTGCGAAGATTACAGCTCCCAATTCAAGATCATGAGCAATGTAGTTCTTCCCGTTGCATCAATACGCAACCAAGTCCCTGATGGGAGGCATCACAATAAACAACAAAGTCAACACAGCCTTCTGGGAAAGATAAGATTGGAGCATCACATAACTTATGTTTCAATGTCTGGAAAGCATCTTCTTGTTTCTTGTCACACCCCAACCGACGGCGGAATACGTCGGGGCGCGAACGCGACTGTTCAATAGCTCATGATCAAACTAAAACGTTTCATAATTAATGCAACAAACTTACATTGTCTTAAAAAGCAAAGTAAATAAGTTCAAACAACCAAAGTTCAAATAAGCCAAAACTATAGTTCAAATTATTCTTAAAGCTTCTAAAGTCCAAGCATCTTATGTGTTCATCCCAAGAGCTCACTAAGTTGCACCTGAAACATGAATAAGTTTGAAAGGTCAACTACAAAAGTAGTTGGTGAGAATCATAAAGTTGACTCGATAAATAGTTTAATAGTTCAAAGTTTGAATCATGTATCATAAACATATCAATAGATAAGGCTTAATGTGGAAACATACATTAAACTATTGCAGATCAAACCTTAGTTAACCAAGTTAGGCATAGTAATACATACTATCCTTATAGTTCCAATAGTTCAAACATACAAAGTTCAAATAGTTCAATAGTTGGTAACTGAGTGATCACCGGATGGGTGGAATGGTCAGTTCAATAGCTATCATCACAACAGTGAGGCAAATATAGTTAATGATCAATGCAAGTTTCGAGGATAGTTCACATGTAGTTTGGGACACAAGCTCAAATCAAAAGATAAAGTTCATAGATACAGATTGTTCAAATAGTTGAAGTTCATGTTTCATCCCCGATGTTTTGAAAACAAAATCAAATCGAGAAAAAGGGAATATGAAACTCACCTGGATTGGATAACTAGATTGAGAGTTCAAGTAGTTGATAATCCAACTTTGCGAGAAATGAATCCTCACAACAAACCTATAGTTATAAGTTCAACAAGTTCTAAGTAAAGTTCTAATTTATTCTAAGTTCAGATCTATGTTCTAATGAACTTGGAGAATCAAAGTTAAGTTGTTAATTTGAGAAAAACGACAAAGTTGTATTGTTAACAATAAATATTAAACATTAAAGAAATGATGATCTAAGATTCATAAACTAACTACTTTAGAAATATTTAAAATCTAAAGTGTTATACATAATATAGATGATTATATAATTCCCAAATAATTTATTAAATAAAAATCTTGTATTTATATGTTTTAATATAAAGTTTTAATTTAAGATAATTTCTATTTGATTTAAATAAAATAGTTTTATAAAAATATTTTCTGTTATATATAATTATTTCAGAAAATAAATATATTTTTCTGAAATTTTTATATAACTAAAAATATCTATTTGTAGTATTTATAATTCTAGATAAATAGCATTTTTATTCAAATAAAATAGATTTATTCAAATAAAAATGTTTCAGAGTTGGTTTCAATTCAAATAACATATGTAAAAATTTTCAGAATTTTTAAATTTATTTTAATATTTCTAATAAATTATTTATTCAGTTTTATAAAGATTTTAAATCAAAGAAAATAGTTTTCTGTTATAAAACTTAAGATAAAAATTTTCTCCAGGTTTATAAAAGTTCCAGGAAGATTATATAATTTTTCTAGAATTTCTAAAATAGTTTAAGTATTTTTAGTAAATAATTTATATATATATTTAATACATTTAAATTAAATTAAATAAGTTTAAAGCATAAAAATTAATAAAAATTTTTGTGCAAGCACATAAGGGTTTCATAATTGTTATATAATTTTTATAGAATTTTATAATTAGTTTAGACATGTTTTTGTGATTTAAATATTTAATAATAAACATAAAATACTAGTTTTATAATTAAATAAATTGAATTTTTCTTGCCAAAATATTTTCTGAGTTCATAATATAGTTCCAGAAAGTTTATAAAAATTTAATGATATTTTTTTTTTCGGATTTTTAAAATAAAGTAAATGAATTTATAAGAAAAATAACAAAAAAATTCGGTTTATCGGGTTGATGGGTCTCGAACCCGAGACCTCCGGGTTACCCAACAACGTTTCAACCAGTAGACCAAACCTCCTTTTGTTGAATAACTTCCAAACGAAAAATATTTAACTTGAAATTTCGTTTCCCCCAAATACCTCAAGAACCTTAATTCTCAAATCGATCAAACGACCGTGTAATCGTTGAAACTGATAAGGGGCTATTGTTCTATGTTGAAAACCGAATCTAGGGGTGTATTTACTTACTTGTATTGGTCGAGTTTTGATCGAGTCCGGCCCAAGAACGGTTTCGGCCGTTCGTCACTTCGTTCGTGATTCCAGAGAAAATTTGAGATGGTTTCGATGATATGGTTATATTCGTATGATTAAAATGAAGAAAACCCCTAGGAGTAATGGAGTTAAATATGACCGAACGGTCGTGTTTTAATTCGAGTTAATATCGCGTTTAAGTGATAATCAATTCCGATTTAAACGTGTTAATGATGAGATTTAATGATCTAGACACGTTCTAATCTCGATTTGGGTCATGGGGGTGTAAAAACCCGATTAAATGACGCATTAAAAGTGGGTTTTTGGGTGTGGCCGGACCTTGGTCGGATTCCGGTTGCTTGGCCGGACTCATTTGCCGGAAAAACGTGAGGAGAAGGGGGGGGGGGGCTGGTTTGGGTATTTTCACTTTTAACCCTATAATTTTGAAATTTAACTCTTTTGTTTTTAAAACCTTTTTAAATTTTGATTTTTTTTTAGTTCTTGATAAATAATAATTTTATATAATATACCTATATGTATATATAAATACATATATATATATATATATAATGGCATACATAAATACATATATCTACGGATCGCAATATAAAAAAAACCGAAATAAATTCCATGTAATTATTTATTAACCTTCGCTATAAATACAAGTCGGATATCATCGTCGTAAAAATGATCAGAAAATCTCGGATGTTACAGTCTCCCCTACTTTAGGAGATTTCGTCCCGAAATTAGTTACTCGAAGTTGGTAGGAAGAGATGTGGGTACTTGTCTTTCATTTGATCTTCACGTTCCCAAGTGAGTTCTGGTCCACGCTTAGATTCCCATCGAACTAGCACAATCGGTATTCGACTGCGTTTAAGTCTTTTCTCACCACGATCCATAATTTCCACCGGTTTCTCAACAAATCGCATCGTTTCATCAATATGCACTTCGTCTAGTGGAATTTGAAGATTTTCGTCGGCTAAACACTTCTTCAAATTCGAAACGTGAAAAGTAGGATGAATGTTGCTTAATTCTTCAGGTAGCTCAAGTTTGTAAGCCACTTTACCAATACGTTCAATGATTTTGAAAGGACCCACATAACGAGGAGATAACTTCCCTTTCTTTCCAAAACGAACCAAGCCTTTCCAAGGGGATACCTTGAGAAGAACTAGATCACCAATTTGAAATTCTAAGGGTTTTCGACGATTGTCGGCATAGCTCTTTTGTCGACTTCTCGCTATGCGAAGATTATCACGGATTTGAATGATCTTATCAGATGTTTCTTGAATTAATTCAGGACCAGTGATTTGTGCTTCACCAATCTCGCTCCAACAAATAGGTGATCGGCATTTACGACCATACAAAGCTTCAAAAGGTGCCATGTTGATACTCGTATGATAGCTGTTATTGTACGAGAATTCAATCAACGGCAAGTAAGAGTCCCAATTGCCACCAAAATCGATGACACAGGCTCTAAGCATATCCTCCAAAGTTTGGATGGTCCGTTCAGTTTGACCGTCCGTCTGAGGATGATAAGCAGTACTGAGATTTAATTTAGTGCCCAATGCCGATTGTAAAGATTGCCAAAAACGAGAGGTAAAACGGCTATCACGATCAGAGATTATGTTTAAAGGAACTCCATGATGACTAACCACAAGATCAATGTAAATTCGAGCTAACTTGTCGGTTCGATAATCCTCACGAATTGGAATAAAATGAGCAGACTTAGTCAAACGATCAACAATTACCCAAATACTGTCATGCCCACTGGATGTTCGAGGAAGTTTAGTTATAAAGTCCATAGATATACCTTCCCATTTCCACACGGGAATTTCTGGTTGTTCCAGTAATCCAGATGGACGTTGATGTTCAGCTTTAACTTTCAAGCAAGTAAGACATTTTGAGACATAAAGAGCAATGTCCTTTTTCATACCAGGCCACCAATACTGGTTTCGGATATCTTTGTACATTTTATCTGCTCCTGGGTGAACAGAATAACGAGTCTTGTGAGCCTCGTTCAAAAGGAGAGTACGAAGATTGTCTCGTTGAGGAACCCAAATACGATCAAGATAGTAAAGTAATCCATTGGGTTTAGTTTCAAGTTGACGCTCAGCACCACATGCCATTTCTTCAGACATATGACCCTCAGTAATCGAGACATGTTGAGCTTCCAATATACGAGTTTGAATATCACTTCGAATTTTGATACTATGGATTCTGGCAGGTTCTTTACGACTTAAAGCATCAGCTACAACATTCGCTTTTCCAGGATGGTAGCGAATCTCGCAATCATAGTCATTAAGTAACTCAACCCATCGTCGTTGTCTCATATTAAGTTCTTTCTGATTGAAAAAGTGTTGGAGACTTTTGTGGTCTGTGAACACCACACACTTAGTACCATAAAGGTAGTGCCTCCAAATTTTCAAGGCAAACACAACAGCACCCAGTTCAAGATCATGTGTCGTGTAATTCTTTTCATGGATTTTCAGTTGTCGTGACGCGTAAGCTATAACCTTGCCTCGTTGCATAAGCACACAACCAAGACCTTGATTAGAAGCGTCACAATAGACCAAAAAATCATCGTTTCCATCAGGTAGAGTTAAGATAGGAGCGTTGCACAACTTATGTTTAAGAGTTTGAAATGCTTCTTCTTGTTGTGAACCCCAAACATAAGGTTTGCCCTTTTGTGTTAAACTGGTGAGAGGTACAGCAATCTTAGAAAAATTGGCTATGAAACGACGATAATAGCCAGCTAAGCCAAGAAATGAACGAACTTCAGTAGGAGTTTTAGGTGCATTCCAATTTTTCACAGCCTCAATCTTTGCAGGATCAACATGAATGCCCTTTTCGTTTACTATATGCCCTAAAAATTGAACTTCATTCAGCCAAAATTCACATTTAGAGAATTTAGCGTATAGTTGTTCTTTCTTTAAGAGTTCCATAACCAAACGTAAGTGCACTTCATGTTCAGCTTTCGTTTTGGAATAGATCAAAATGTCATCGATAAAAACGATAACGAATTTATCCAAGTATGGTTTGCACACTCGGTTCATTAGATCCATGAACACGGCAGGTGCATTAGTCAAGCCAAAAGGCATAACCATAAACTCGTAATGACCATATCTTGTTCGAAACGCAATTTTTGGAATATCTTCGTCATTGACTCGAAGCTGATGATATCCCGATCTGAGATCAATCTTCGAGAAACAAGTTGCTCCTTGTAGTTGGTCAAAAAGATCATCAATCCTAGGCAACGGATAACGGTTCTTGACGGTGAGTTTGTTTAGCTCCCGATAATCGATGCACATTCGGAATGAGCCATCTTTCTTTTTGACAAACAAGACAGGTGCTCCCCAAGGTGAAACACTTGGGCGAATGAATCCCTTATCAGCTAACTCTTGAAGTTGGCTTGCGAGTTCTTGCAATTCTGAAGGTGCAAGACGATAAGGAGATTTGGCTACAGGATTTGCACCAGGTACTAGATCGATTCTAAATTCAACTTGTCGAGTAGGAGGAAGACCGGGTAAATCTTCAGGAAACACTTCAGGAAAATCCCTAATAATAGGAATATCTTCAATCTTCTTTTCCTTGTCCTTCTTGTTCCCGATGTGAGCTAGAAATGCCACATAGTTCTTACGCAGGTACTTTTGCGCGGTTGTACATGACATAAGCTTAAACCCTCGAGTAGGTTTCTCTCCATAAACGTGTAAAGTATCACCAGACGGAAGAGGAATACGAATATATTTTTTAGCACACACAATTTCAGCACGATTTTGAGTTAACCAATCCATGCCTACTATGATGTCAAAGCTTCCAAGTTGCATAGGTATAAGGTCAATCAAGAAGGTATGCTCATTTAAGTTTAACTGAACCTCACGAATAACTGAATCAATCTTAATTGGACTTCCATCCGCTACTTCTACAGTGTAGGTGCTTTCTAGTCTAGTACGATTCTTAGTAAGCAAAGGTTCAAACTCAAGGGATATAAAGCTTTTATCAGCACCCGTATCAAAAAGAACAGAAGCATATTTATTATCAACTACGAACGTACCATTCACCACGTCGTTGTTATTTTGAGCTTCATTAGCATTGATGTTGAAAGCACGCCCACGAGCTGCTGGCACTCCCGCTTGTTGAGCTGCGAGTCTTGGACAAGTATTGCGAAGATGGTTTGGATCACCACAGTTGTAACAAGCTCTTCCTTGGATAACAAATGGGGGATTTTGAACCATGGCACGATTGTTTTGGTGGTTTTGGTTTTGTTGGATGGCAGGAAAAACTTGGTTATTTTGTGGTCGAGTGGTTCGGCAGGTGGTGTGCAAATGTCCATAACGCCCACAATTAGTGCATAGGCGACATGGTACATTGGGTGGGTGATGTAAACGGCATGTGTTGCACAAAGGTTGGTTTCCCACATAAGGTTTCTTTTCAGTGTTTAACCCTTGCATTGGGACTTGGTTCAAAGGAGCAGCTGTAGTTACAGCAAAGTTTCTACCCTTTCGTTTCTTGTTCCTGTTTGAAGGTTCAGCAGGGGTGGTTTTGGTTTGTTCAGTAGAGGTGGTTTTGGAAGAATCAGTAGCAGTGGTTTCAGTGGTAGTCTTCTTAGCACCCTTCCTTGTTAAACTACCCGCCTTGACATGATTATCAGTCAAGGTTGCAGCTAGTCGGATCGCATCCTCAAGGGTTTTTGGATTCCTACCCCATACAGTGTCTTGAATCTGCATGGGTAACCCGCCAATGTATTTCTCAATGGCCCTAGATAAAGGAGTGACCATATGAGGTACCAACAAGCTAAGTTCATGGAAACGAGTGGTGTAAGCAAGATTTTCACCACTATCTTGAGCAAGATTCCAAAATTCCTCCTCTAACTTCTTCATTTCATTCCTTGGGCAAAACTCTTCAGTCATAAGAGTCTTGACTTCATCCCAAGTCAATGCCAAAGCAACCTCAGCTCCACGATTGCGTTTTTCTCCGTTCCACCAAGTCAATGCCCTCTTTTGGAAGACACTTGTCCCATATTGCACACGAAGATCATCAGGACAACCACTATTACGAAAAGTATTCTCGATACTTTCAAACCACTGTAATAAACCAGTGGCTCCCTCAGTTCCATTGAAAGTGACAGGTTTGCATGAATTGAAGTGTTTGAAGCTACAATTATGGTTACCACCATTTTCACCATTCTCATTTTTGTTCGCTGCATTGAGTTGAGTTACAAGGTTTGGTAAAACAATGGCCATTTGTTGAGTTACAAGTTGCGCAAGCTCTTCGTTCCTTTCACGACGACGAATTTCACGACGAGAAGCCATTCTATGGAAATAAAACATAGAATATGGTAGATGTTTAGTTTTTAATGGGATAATTTATATGAATCACTAGATAGTTTAGGTAGGCCATAAGGATTGTAACCAAGGTATAGTTACATTGATCGAGAATAAGGTTAAAGATAGAAATAGGGCGGAATACGTCGGGGCGCGAACGCGACTGTTCAATAGCTCATGATCAAATTAAAACGTTTCATAATTAATGCAACAAACTTACATTGTCTTAAAAAGCAAAGTAAATAAGTTCAAACAACCAAAGTTCAAATAAGCCAAAACTATAGTTCAAATTATTCTTAAAGCTTCTAAAGTCCAAGCATTTTATGTGTTCATCCCAAGAGCTCACTAAGTTGCACCTGAAACATGAATAAGTTTGAAAGGTCAACTACAAAAGTAGTTGGTGAGAATCATAAAGTTGACTCGATAAATAGTTTAATAGTTCAAAGTTTGAATCATGTATCATAAACATATCAATAGATAAGGCTTAATGTGGAAACATACATTAAACTATTGCAGATCAAACCTTAGTTAACCAAGTTAGGCATAGTAATACATACTATCCTTATAGTTCCAATAGTTCAAACATACAAAGTTCAAATAGTTCAATAGTTGGTAACTGAGTGATCACCGGATGGGTGGAATGGTCAGTTCAATAGCTATCATCACAACAGTCAGGCTAATATAGTTAATGATCAATGCAAGTTTTGAGGATAGTTCACATGTAGTTTGGGACACAAGCTCAAATCAAAAGATAAAGTTCATAGATACAGATTGTTCAAATAGTTGAAGTTCATGTTTCATCCCCGATGTTTTGAAAACAAAATCAAATCGAGAAAAGGGGAATATGAAACTCACCTGGATTGGATAACTAGATTGAGAGTTCAAGTATTTGATAATCCAACTTTGCGAGAAATGAATCCTCACAACAAACCTATAGTTATAAGTTCAACAAGTTCTAAGTAAAGTTCTAATTTATTCTAAGTTCAGATCTATGTTCTAATGAACTTGGAGAATCAAAGTTAAGTTGTTAATTTGAGAAAAACGACAAAGTTGTATTGTTAAAAATAAATATTAAACATTAAAGAAATGATGATCTAAGATTCATAAACTAACTACTTTAGAAATATTTAAAATCTAAAGTGTTATACATAATATAGATGATTATATAATTCCCAAATAATTTATTAAATAAAAATCTTGTATTTATATGTTTTAATATAAAAGTTTTAATTTAAGATAATTTCTATTTGATTTAAATAAAATAGTTTTATAAAAATATTTTCTGTTATATATAATTATTTCAGAAAATAAATATATTTTTCTGAAATTTTTATATAACTAAAAATATCTATTTGTAGTATTTATAATTCGAGATAAATAGCATTTTTATTCAAATAAAATATATTTATTCAAATAAAAATGTTTCAGAGTTGGTTTCAATTCAAATAACATATGTAAAAATTTTCAGAATTTTTAAATTTATTTTAATATTTCTAATAAATTATTTATTCAGTTTTATAAAGATTTTAAATCAAAGTAAATAGTTTTCTGTTATAAAAATTAAGATAAAAATTTTCTCCAGGTTTATAAAAGTTCCAGGAAGATTATATAATTTTTCTAGAATTTCTAAAATAGTTTAAGTATTTTTAGTAAATAATTTATATATATATTTAATACATTTAAATTAAATTAAATAAGTTTAAAGCATAAAAATTAATAAAAACTTTTGTGCAAGCACATAAGGGTTTCATAATTGTTATATAATTTTTATAGAATTTTATAATTAGTTTAGACATGTTTTTGTGATTTAAATATTTAATAATAAACATAAAATACTAGTTTTATAATTAAATAAATTGAATTTTTCTTGCCAAAATATTTTCTGAGTTCATAATATAGTTCCAGAAAGTTTATAAAAATTTAATGATAATTTTTTTTTCGGATTTTTAAAATAAAGTAAATGAATTTATAAGAAAAATAACAAAAAAATTCGGTTTATCGGGTTGATGGGTCTCGAACCCGAGACCTCCGGGTTACCCAACAACGTTTCAACCAGTAGACCAAACCTCCTTTTGTTGAATAACTTCCAAACGAAAAATATTTAACTTGAAATTTCATTTCCCCCAAATACCTCAAGAACCCTAATTCTCAAATCGATCAAACGACCGTGTAATCGTTGAAACTGATAAGGGGCTATTGTTCTATGTTGAAAACCGAATCTAGGGGTGTATTTACTTACTTGTATTGGTCGAGTTTTTATCGAGTCCGGCTCAAGAACGGTTTCGGCCGTTCGTCACTTCGTTCGTGATTCCAGAGAAAATTTGAGATGGTTTCGATGATATGGTTATATTCGTATGATTAAAATGAAGAAAACCCCTAGGAGTAATGGAGTTAAATATGACCGAACGGTCGTGTTTTAATTCGAGTTAATATCGCGTTTAAGTGATAATCAATTCCGATTTAAACGTGTTAATGATGAGATTTAATGATCTAGACACGTTCTAATCTCGATTTGGGTCATGGGGGTGTAAAAACCCGATTAAATGACGCATTAAAAGTGGGTTTTTGGGTTTGGCCGGACCTTGGTCGGATTCCGGTTGCTTGGCCGGACTCATTTGCCGGAAAAACGTGAGGAGAAGGGGGGAGGGCTGGTTTGGGTATTTTCACTTTTAACCCTATAATTTTGAAATTTAACTCTTTTGTTTTTAAAACCTTTTTAAATTTTGATTTTTTTTTTAGTTCTTGATAAATAATAATTTTATATAATATACCTATATGTATATATAAATACATATATATATATATAATGGCATACATAAATACATATATCTACGGATCGCAATATAAAAAAAACCGAAATAAGTTCCATGTAATTATTTATTAACCTTCGCTATAAATACAAGTCGGATATCATCGTCGTAAAAATGATCAGAAAATCTCGGATATTACATTTCTGCTCCCAGACAAACGATTCACTTTTCTGAGTTAACTTAGTGAGAGGTAAAGCTATCTTAGAAAAGTTTGAGATAAACCTTCTGTAATAACCTGCCAATCCCAGAAAAGACCGTATCTCCGTTGGTGTCTTCGAAGTGTCCCAATTCTTTATTGCTTCAATCTTGGCGGGATCTACGTGTATTCCCTCGCTGTTGAACACATGACCCGGAAATTGAACTTCTCTTAGCCAAAATTCACACTTAGAGAATTTGGCATAAAGTTTCTCTTCTTTCAACTGCTCCAAGATCTTCCTTAGATGTTGCTCGTGTTCCGTTTTGCTCTTCGAATAAATCAGTATGTCATCAATAAAAACAGTGACAAACTGATCCAAATACGGCTTGCACACTCGGTTCATGAGGTCCATGAAAACCGCTGGTTCATTTGTCAATCCGAAAGCATCACCATGAATTCGTAATGCCCGTATCTGGTTTGGAACGCCGTCTTCGGTATGTCTTCATCTTGAACTCTAAGTTGATGATATCCGGACCGCAGGTCAATCTTCGAAAAATGTTGGGCTCCTTGTAGATGGTCGAAAAAGTCATCAATCCTTGGTAATGGATACCGATTCTTGATAGTCAGCTTGTTCAACTCTCGGTAGTCGATGCGCATCCGAAACGATCCGTCTTTCTTCTTCACGAACAAAACCGAAGCTCCCCAAGGCGAGTAGCTCGGTCTGATGAAACCTTTATCAAGTAGTTCCTATAACTTGTTTGACAATTCCTGCATCTCTGAAGGTGCTAAACTGTAAGGAGATTTGGCAACAGGAGTTGCTCCGGGAACTAAGTCAATACGAAACTCTACCAGTCGCGCGGGTGGCAAACCTGGTAGATCTTCAGGAAATACTTCCGGATAATCTTTCACTACCGAAACGTCTTGGATCTTTTTCTTGTCCTTCTCCTTTTTCACCACATGAGCCAGAAAAGGTACGCACTGATTCTGTAGACACTTACGCGCCTTTATGATAGAGATGATTTTGACACTTCATTTTGCTTGATCCCCTCTAACTTCCAATACACTATCGTTCGGCAATGGAACTCGAAGCAGCTTTTCAAAACAGATGACTTCCACTCGATTAGAAGAGAGCCAATCCATTCCAACAATGATATCGAAACTACCCAACTCCATCGGCATCAAGTCGATGGTGAATGTAAGACCATTAAGTGTCAATGGCCAATTCCTGTATACTGTACTAACTGTGATCTGTTTCCCATTAGCTACTTCTATGATATAAGGGGAATCTAACTGTTCCTCTATAGAATCTAGTTGGCATGCAAAATCGGTAGAGATAAAACTCTGATCCGCACCAGTATCAAATAGAACAGATGCATAAAAGTCATGTAAGAGAAATGTACCAGTGACCACATTCGGGTCTTGGCATGCAGCTGGAGCTCCTATAGCAAAAGCTTGTCCACGGGGTGCTTGAAATGCTTTTTGTACCTTCGTCGGGCAGTTCTTTTCAAAGTGGCCTTGTTCACCACATTTATAGCATCCACCGTTGTTTTGGTTATTGGGTGGAGGGAGAGCCAAAGCAGCATTGTTGACTGCATGGCTTGGTGTTATCCTGCATTACTGGACCCAGTGTCCATTTCTTCCACATCCCGTGCAATGAAGACATTGATTGTTAGCAGCATGATGATACTAGCACTTAGCACACAAATGGTGTGGGCCAGTATATAGTTTCTTATGCACGTTCTACGGTGCCATGGCTGCCTGGTTGAGTGGAGTAGCCATAGTGTAGTTCTTTATGGTCTTCTGTTTCTTATTCTGATGTTGGTGGGGATGAGGTTTCTTGGATGACTCTTCCTTTCGCTTGCTAGGGTCTGCCTCTTTCTTCAAAGTACCTGAGGCTACCATCAGATCAGTGAGTTTCCTAGACAAACTCATAGTAGACTCCACAGTAACAGGGTTTGCTGCAACAACTAAACCTTGTATGCAAGCATGAAGTCCACCTACATATCGATCAATCCTTTTCTCCAATGTTGGTACCATATCTGGCACCAAAGCAACCAACTCATGGTAACGAGTAGTATACCCCATGTGGTCTGCCCCCTTCATCACATGGTTTGACAATTCAACCTCCAATTTCTACAGCTCATTCTTGGGCAGAATTTAGTTCTCAGCATGGTCTTATAATCTTCCCATGACATTGACATAGCTTCTTCTCTTCCTCTCGCTTGGATCTGCGAGTTCCACCAAGTCAAGGCTCGCTGGTTGAATGTTCCAGCATAATAACCAACCTTGTGGTGCTCTGGAGAACTGCAGAGGTCCAGAGTAGTCTCAATATTCTCTATCCATTGGATCAGACCAACGGCTCCTTAAGTACCGCTAAAGCTTGGCGGCTTACATCCGACAAAAGACTTGTAGGAGTAGTGTGATGTATTACCAGTGTTCCCACTAGCTTCCCCTGATGAGTTCCCAGTATTGTTGTTGTCGTTCCGGACTCGGTTGAGCATCTCTGGTATCACTTCCTTCAGCTGATTTGTCAGCTGACTGCTCAGTAGGGTTGCCAGGGCAATAGTAGCAGGATCCAGTATCTGAGTCATGCTCGGGCCTGGGGTGGATTAAGTGGAGGGGGAGGAGGTGGAGGAGGAGGAGGTGGAGGAGGTGGCGGTGGTGAATCCGCTTGTCATGGCGTTGACGAGTGTGGAGCCAAATCGTGTGGTGGTGGTAACAGAGGAGGTTGTCTTCGTGGCGACATTCTGATCATAACCAAAAGGATATTGATTAGTGTAGTGATCGAATGCTGAAGACACAATGCAAATAAAGTCTTAATTCCTATGTTCTATACGTGCAGGGTCCCTAGGTTATAGTCTAGGCCAAACCGTTTAATTAAGTGAGCTATATTTCTCTATAACCATGGCTCTGATACCAATCCATCACACCCCGAGCCGGCGGGTTGGATCGACTTCCCCGTCGAGCGGAAGGTTCCCGGGGCGCAATATCGTGAATAATAATCGGAATGATCAGATTGTTTACATTGCACATGATATATAAATGAGAAACTGCTAAATGAAAATAGAATTACAAAGTTAAATTACATTAGTTTAGTTCATAATTTAACAATGTAAATCTACTATCAACATCATAAATCTTCAATCTTGTATGTGCACAAGATATACAAAATAATCTGTGAAATGATGTTTCAAAAATATGCAGGTCCAAAAAGCTAGGTCCTCAAACCGGTATCCTAGTCCAAAAATAATAACTCCTTAGTTGACCTGGTCGTCACCTGAGAAGTCATGCAAAAATAAAGTCAACACATGGTTGGTGAGTTTATATAGTTTTATAAAAATGAATTTGAATAACCTTTGAATGACAACCTTAAACTCACCATTAACAACCTATACCATCCAGTTCAGTATGCTTATATATAGGGCATATGTAGGGTCGAACTTACCGCCCGCCCAGCCACCGTCACACCACATACTAAACCACATGATATATTGTTCCTGGTGATAACTAAGCGTTTCATCCAACATTTTTGATTTCATAACATCTGATTCATAGAATTTGACTTCCCTGAAAATGTTTACCTTGATCCCCCGAAATGACAACCTTAACCTCATCAACAACCACCTATGCTATCCAATCAAGTATGCTTATATATAGGGCATATGTAGGGGACAAGCCCCAGCCACCGTCCCACCACATACCGGACTGCTTAGCATATTGTTGCTAATGATAATTAAGCGTTTCAATCCATTCATCTTCAATTTAGATTTAGATTTCCGCAACTAGAGTTACCTCTGATCTCTTTGAGTTCATCGTGTATTCATGATTACCCCAAAACACTTGTAAAAATATAATATTAAATGTTAAATTAAATTGATAATAATGCATTTAAATACAACTAAGACATGATGATTGGGCCTTATTCGACTCAATCATTTAGACTTAGTTGTTGGTGGTTGTCCAAGTTGTACCCTCTCACACGTGGCCCATATCAGGCATGACCCACAAGGAGTCTACCTGTATGTGTTGGGACTTTAATGATGCCCGTATCAGCTTGACCTATTGGTCTGCTGTACATGCCAGGACTTTAAGGATATCCTTTGATTCTTGATCTTCTTTGATTCTCCTGATTTTGATTAGTTTAATAGTTTCCGTTATTGCCCATATAGCTTGACTGCAAGAGTCTAGTATTTATGCCGGGACTTTCCGTGGTTACACGTGGTCTTGATTTATATACAACTGACATCCACCTTAATTAAAGCAATTAATGATTTCATTAGATCTTAATGATTTCATTATTTCAATGATTCACACACGGTTATGATTCCCTTGATTCTCTTGATTCTGATCTTTTGATTTCCATGATTCCACATTGATTATAGATTCTTGATTATATATTTCTGATTAGGATCCTTAGTTTGCTGATCACCCACTGGATTAGATTCCATTGAATTTGATCTTAAGATTTAGTTCTTTTGATTCCACTTTGAATTTAGATTCTTGAATTTGAGCTTGATGGACTAAGGATTTGTTTAGAGTTTTAGAATTAAGGTATTACTCATAAGAGTAATTTAATTAACTTGTTAGTTAAGTCTGCATAGCAATTTCCTAGACAGGAGTCTAGGAGTATAAACAAACATATATAATAAGCAATAATAATTAAAAGCATATACGTAAAACAATTTAAATAACACAGTTTACACATGCTTCTCAACCCCGCGTTTGAAAACAAAATGTTTAGAAAAAGGGGCAATGAACTCACCTGTGTTGCTATGTACTATACTATCATAAAATGCGCGCTCTTTGTTTGTAGACTATGGATCTTCCGTTCCTGAGTTGTTTTAAAAGAATTCGAATACAATAAGTATACATATTTGTCGTCGTATCTAAGGTTTGGTCTCAGTGTGCTACTAAGTGTCCTATGTACTAATGTGCCTCTAAGATTTATTCTAGCTAGTCTAAATCATTATCCGTTGATAACCATTATCCCCCAACTAACATTACAAGTCTTTTCTAATTAACATATTTTTAATTTAACTCACTTTAAGTTAAATATTAATTTAAAATCATTTATTTTAACGAATTAAAGCTTATAAATCTTCTTTTATTAAGACATAATAAATTTTAAATGAAAAGATATTTATCATATGATGGCTTAGATTGGCCCATTGGGCCCATCTCGGCCCATTGCTAGTCTTTGTTTTCCCCAAACAATCAAAAATCAAGATCTTTGAATAAGTCCACATAGATAGTCAACTTAGATCATTCAATTTAGTTATGCATATTATGACCCTTCTTAAGGTTTAGGTGTTAGTAATTAAACCACACTCCAACCTTTAGACCCTTGTTTTGATTCATGGCTAATCCATCATGGTTGGTTTACTAATAAGCCCTAGTGTCCCATGCACTCACAAGAGGATTTTCGTTTTATACATGCTCACACCTATATAAGGTCATTTCCCATGTATACGATCATGTGGTCCCTTTCCCGGGCATTCAACCGAATAAATGTTTCATGTTAGCCGAAAGGGTTTGAGCAAAACAGAAAGAAAGATTATATGAGAGTATCAATGAGATTTATAGGTTCGCATAAACCAAAAAGGGTTCCAGGTTCGCTGCCTAGTTATATATCCCATAGGTTCGGCCATCTCTTGTTCGACAACGGTAACATAGTGGTAATATAGTGGTACCATAGGTTTGACAAAACCTCCGGCGAGTGAGGTTGATACGTTATATGTATTGTTTATGACATTTGGCTAGTATCGTATGACCGGTAACAATGCTGAACAATCATGTTTGGTAAATGGCCACATGGGTGATATTAATCAACATACTCTGTAAGCAATTGTACCACCTCGATTATGGAGACTGGCCGACTGAGCGACTGACCTCACTAATGTCAAAATCTGGTAATAGATCGTGGTGAAGACAAGTGAATTACAAATGGATAGAGATAAATTGGAAACCTTGTGGTTTGCCTTTGTGTTAACCACATTGTGGTCCCATTTATGCCCTATACATCAATTGGGTGAATACATAAAATAAGTTAACTATCACTTCAAATTTAGAAGTGAATAATAGTAAACTCTACATATGAGAATACAAGTAAAAGGTTAAGATTTATGAAAATCTATATATTTAATACATTAAGGGTTTACTATCACTTATGTCATGGTAATACATGCCCTACAAAAACATTATTTCTATATACGTTCAATTACGGGATGAGAACATGTGAGAATATCTATTGAGAATAACAAATGTGAGAATGAATTGGGTATCCTTAGTTGCACTACAGGTGGTGTTGAATTCAGTTAAGTGTGTGGTGGGCTGGCGGCAATACTTGTGATACATATGCCCTATATATAAGCATTCTTGACTGAGTAAAATCTTATCTGTATTTGGAAGTAAGGAGAGAACATTGATGTGGGTTAAAACATGAGAATTACAATAAAACCTCAGAATTACAATAAGACTTGAGATTACATTTTCAAATGTTTTTAAAACATTAAACTTATGAACTCACCAACCTAGTGTTGACTTGTTTTAATTGCATGTTTTCTCAGGTGATGAACATGTTTAGTCACCAGCTTTCAGGACATAAGCTAGCAGACTTAGCTAGTGGACCTAGTTTCTTTTGGTTGTGCATATTTTGATGACATGTTTATGAATCACTTTTGTACATCTTGTGTAGATACAAGATAGCAACTTTATGATTCTTTTTGGGTAGATTTACATTGTTAAGTTATGAACATGACTAATGTAATTTAACTTTGTAATTCTATATCAATGTCAATTTAGCATTTCTCATTATATATCATGTGGCATGTAAACAATCTAATCATCTCTATTATCACACGATATCACGCCCCGAGACCATTCCGTCTAACGGGAAATTCGATCCATCTAGCCGACTCGGGGAGTGACAGTGATCTTGATTGTATTCAAGTTCCTGATTGTGTTAATACTATCCACATCGAAGGGGGCCTTAACAGCCTCTTAATACTTCTAGAACCTGATGTTATCGATGTTTGTTAGGCTCATCCTACTTGGATAATATTTATTGAAGTAGTGTCAATAATGTGAAACAATTAATAGGTCTTCGAGATTAATAGAATCGATTGGAAGTTAGGCTGGCTTGACATGAGGCCCATCGATACTAATAGTATCAGTGGGTGGTTAGTATCGACCATGCAAGCTTCGAAGATAGCAATGTCGATGGAATCCAGTTTGAATACCCTTGGAGTTGTCGATATTAACAATATCGACGGGTACTTAGTCATTTTGAGCTCCATCAAACTTGTTAGTTTCGTCATATGATCAGACATGTTGTTCTTGTATCGATACTAAGGGCCTTCAATGTTTCTTCCATCGATACTATTCCCAGACCTTACCATCAACCTGCCATCCCTTGTAAAATCCATCCACGGTTATCCTAAGCAATTCTAATGTTATTATAGAGCTGGTTCTTAAGTCTAGAAGGTTGAAACGTCGAGTTTATGTTCAATGATTTCCGGGTTGTATAATGTCACACCCTGAGCCGACGGGCTGGATCGACTTTCCCGTCGGGCGGAAGGTTCTCGGGGCGCGATATCGTTTGATAATCAAAATGATCAGATTGTTTACATAGCACATGAGATATAAATGATAAATGCTAACATGACAATGATATAGAATTACAAAGTTAAATTACATTGTTATATTCATAATTTAACAAAGTAAATCTATCCAAAAGAATCCATGAGTTTCTATCTTGTAACTGTACAAGATCTACAAAAGATGATTCATTGTTTTGTCATTCAAAAGTATGCTCGCCACAACATGTAGCTAGGTCTTCTAAAAGTCCACTACCTATTTCCTGATGTCTGGTGACTAAACTTTTTCGTCACCTGAGAAAACATGCATTTAAACAAAGTCAACACTAGGTTGGTGAGTTCATAAGTTTAGTAAATAAAAACATTGATTTGTTCACATTCACAATCACAATTTCATACAAGAGTTTTGTTAAGTTCGATTCATCCATTTCACACAATGGCCTCTCCATAGTTATATTTTCAAGTAGTATCTCATCCTATTAGATATTCTTATTGTCACACCCCGAGCCGGCGGGGTAGGATCGGAGTCCCCGTCGGGCGGAAGGTTCCCGGGGCGCGATATCGGGAGTGATAATCAGAAGTGATCAGATTGTTTACATTGCGCATGATATAAATGAGAAATGCTAAATAAAATAGAATTACAAAGTTAAATTACATCAGTATCGTTTATAATTTAACAATGTAAATCTATTGTAAACATCATAAAATGACTATCTTGTATTTACACAAGATATACAAATAAATTGTATAATGATGTCTTCAAAAGTATGCAGGTCCAAAATACTAGTCTTCTATATGAAGTCCTAGTCCGAACGAAATGACTTCCTAATTAACCTGTTCGTCACCTGAGAAATCATGCAAAAAGATCAAGTCAACAAATGGTTGGTGAGTTCATATAGTTTTAGTAGTTGAAAATGATTTGAAAACCTCCTTTGGTAAAGACCCTAACCTCATTAACACCACATGTAATATTCACATCGGTATGCGTTTATATAGGGCATATGTATGGGACAAGCCCTAGCCAACATCCCACCACATACTAATATGCATATGACACTGCTGTTAATGACAATTAAGCATTTTTACCCTTAACACAATCCCATAAGTTCTTCTGTTTGTTGTCCCTGTCATTACAATCATTTGAAATCCATGTTGATTTCACAAGTTCACCACACAATATGATCAACCACACAATATTATAAACAGTTATAAATGCTTAATTAAACAAGTAAGTAAACATTTAATAAAATCTAAGTCCTTATGATTGGGGCCTGTGGTCATACTCGAGTAGACTAGTATGTCAATCTAGGTACTTAGTAGTTAGGGAATTCTGTAAATATCCTCAAACATAAGACCTACAAGTCAATCAGTCTAGCTAGGACTTCTTGAAATATAGGATTTCTGGATTCAATGTGTTGGCATATGTTATCTCTGATATTTCCCATACTATCCCTTAAAAATGATTTAATGATTCGTCTGATTCTGTCACAAGAAGTACTTGATATGTTGATCATGGAATACTAGATTCGGTGATCGAATGTACTCTTGGTTCGTTGTTCATCAAACACTTGGTTTATTGAACATCGAATGTTAACTTTGCAAAGATTGTTTTGTTTGATTTCTTGAAGTCCCACACTTGTTTGTCAAATGTTTGGTTTAATTTCCTCGAACTCACCTACTTGATTTGTCAAAATGTTTGGTTTGATTTCCTTGAACTCCCACACTTGTTTTGCCAAAATGTTTGATGTGATTCTTTTGAAATGTTTTGATCCGTTGAAATCTTTTAGTTTAAATCTGATTATTCACTTAGTTTATAAGTAAATCAGTTAGTAAACCTGTATAAAATCTTCCTAGACATGGTCTAGGATAACATTTATATATATGTAAAACATATAAATTTTAAAAGCATTTAAGTAAACAATTTAAATAACAATTTACGCATGCTTCTCAGCCCCGCGTTTTAAAACAAAATGTTAGAAAAGGGGCAATGAACTCACCTGTGCTGCTATGTAATTTGATCTAACACAAAATGCGCGCTCCTGTATGTAAGCTAAGTTTCTTCAGTTCCTGAGTTATTTTATAAAAATTCGAATATAATAAGTACGCATAGTAGTCGTCGTGCCTAAGACCTTGAGTCTTGTTGTGTGTGCAACTAAGTGTCTTAGTACTAAGTGTATCTAAGATCTACTCTATCTTAATTACCCTTCTTATGATCCCAATTCCCCTGATTAGTTATAGTAACTTACTTTTATATTTTAGAAAATTTTGGCAGAGTTTCCTTTGTATTTGGTTCAAATCCAGACAACTATATTGTCTATTTTTCAACAAAATCCCAAACAATTAACTCAAGGTAAGTATTTAAATCAAAACATTACAATTAGCTTAATAAACTAAAAAGAAGAACCCATGGCATGTTTAACAAAAGTCCATTTCATTATGATTTAACAAGATTTTAGAACACTATCAAATTAGGTTGTTAATACTTTATAACACCTTCATTTTAGTTAGGAACATCATTACTTACGTTTAAGTAACACTTAATGTATGTTGGGCTTAATTAAGCCCTATTGGGCCCATTTAAACCCAATCAAAGATTCCTTGACTTCCCATTGATGACTAGACTTGTATTTTGATTCTTACAATTTCTATAACAATGTGATCCGATTTATTTAACAATTTTGTATATAAACAACATATTAGATTGGGTGGTTGTTTAGTGCTAAGGAAAAACTTTGGCTATTTTAAACTCTATACTATGCACCCCCATGAAATCCCAAGTTGTTCCCTCCATGCATGAGTTACGTGAGTTTCTCCATGCATATACATGCTTGTCTCATGTATTCATGCTTTTCTAACCTCATATTCTTAGTAATCACAAGTCCTTATAACTATTTGGTTCGGTATACCCTGTGAGGCAGCGAACCTTTTTAGAAATCTCCTAAGGTTCGCCTATCACATTGCCACCAACGAATCCTCATGGTTCGGCCACGCTTTAGCCTCCACGAACCTTTAAGGTTCGCTTACACAAGGTTCGGCCTCCGTTATGAGCATACAAGGTTCGTGGTATTCCTCATGAGTTAACCCTTATAAGGTTCGACTATATCTTGGGCTAGGTTCACTTAGCACCTAAGGGTTCGGTTGGTTAAGGAGAAAGGTTCGTCATCCAGGTTTATAAAGTCCAAGGTTCGCCATGCGGGTCTCGTGGATGACACAGGTTCGTTGCAGGCCTTTCGCAGGTTCGGTGCAGGTGGTCCAGGGTTCGGCGGCAGGTGGGCACAGGTTCGTGGCATGGGTTGCTGGGTTCGTTGCTGCACCATCACAGGCTCGTTTCAGATGTGATCCAGGGTTCGTTGCAGGCTCCTACCCTATCCCTTGAAGGTTCGGTGATCAAGAAAGGTTCGGTTAGTAACATTTGATTCGGCCGGCTACTGATGAGGGTTCGGCCACCCTTTAGTGTCCACGAACCTGCAAATTTTTCATGTCCACCATCGACTTGAATCTGTTTCAACAAAATTCTACCCATTCCTAATTGTTTACTAGTGCTCATCACATCGTTCATAAGTGTTTAAAAGCTATTATCATAACTACAACTAAACGAGCTCGTGAATACCCTAAAACCGAAAATATAATGATCTTTTACCTCAGATTTCGTGAATGGAAACTTGAAATAAGTTGTACTTCAGTGATCCACGTAGCGAGATGAACGTTGTGACACCAAATATGCTAACTTCCGGCTTGAAACGAATGAAATATTCTAGAGAGAAGGGGGAGAACTCGTTTTAGAGAGAGAGAGTGAAAAACGATTTATGAGAGAGAGGATGGGGTTGATGATGGTTGGTGGTGCATTTACTCACCATATTAATTGTTTCATTTACCCGGTGGATCGGTCTCGCTCGGTTTCGCGTGAAATGTCGGATCATGTGGTTTGCGCGGCTAAACGACACGATTATAAAATTAGAAATCTTTTAATTATACAAGGTTGTGATTCCTAATAAATTAACTAATATCTTCTATTTATTAAATTTTTAAAACAAAATTAACTGTTTAAATCGAAATGTACGGTCGTCGCGCGTATGCGTTCGAATCGTCACCCGTACGAACACGGCGATAACTATACTTTTCAACCTTGTTTTCTAATTATAGAATATTATTCAGAACGTTAAATTTTCAGATATATTCGTACAGATCGTCACCTATACGAATAACCCGTAAATTTAGCATTCACATAACGACATTCGTTTGTTTTGTTCTATAAAGTCTCACATACGTTCATACATAATATCTCTTAACAAATAATCACATAATGGTTCTGTATTACCAGATAATTATCTGGCTCAAGAACCATTGTCCTGAACTGTGTTTCTGTTAAATGTTTCCGAATTTGTCCTATGAACACACAAAATGACAATGATAAATGATATAAATAATGAAACATACTGAAATGTATATGATTCGTACCTGTTTTACTGTTCAAGTACTGTAGAGATCACTGTTCCGGTGACGGTTCCGGCACTGATGTTACAGTCTCCCTTGTTAGAGAAATTTTGTCCCGAAATTTAAGAGTTGTTATCGGGTACAGCTTCCTCTTCAAATAGTTGGGGATACTTTAACTTCATGTGATCTTCACGTTCCCAAGTGAACTTGGGCCCGCGTCTTGAGTTCCATCGAACCTTTACAATAGGAATACGGCTTCGCCTCAGTTGTTTAACCTTGCGATCCATAGTCTCCAAAGGTTCTTCAATGAAATGTAACTGTTCGTCGACTTGAATTTCTTCAATTGGAATGACGAGAAACTCGTCAGCAAGGCATTTCCTTAAGTTTGAGACGTGAAACACGTCATGCACTCCACTGAGTTCATCAGGTAATCTCAGTCGATAAGCTACAGGACCAATGCGCTCGATGATCTCGAACGGTCCCACGTATCGTGGTGCTAATTTTCCTTTCTTTCCAAAGCGTACAACGCCTTTCCATGGGGATACCTTCAACATTACACGATCTCCCACTTGGAATTCCAACGGCTTGCGCCGTTTGTCGGCGTAGCTCTTTTGTCTGCTCCTTGTTGCTTGTAGTCTTCTTTGAATCTGCGCTATCTTGTCAGTGGTTTCTTGAATTAGTTCTGGCCCAGTTATTCGGTTGTCTCCAATTTCAGTCCAACAGATCGGTGATCGACATTTCCGGCCATATAGAGCCTCGAATGGTGCACATCCGATACTGCTGTGGTAACTGTTATTGTAGGAGAATTCAATCAGTGGCAAATGGGAATCCCAATTCCCACCGAAGTCTAGAACACAGGTTCTCAACATGTCCTCTAGGGTTTGAATAGTACGTTCGCTTTGGCCATCCGTTTGTGGGTGGTAAGCTGTACTCAGATTCAGCTGTGTCCCTAGAGATTTCTGTAATGATTGCCAGAACCTTGATGTGAATCTGCTATCTCGATCGGAAATAATAGACAATGGCACACCGTGGCGTACCACTATCTCGTTGATGTATAATCTTGCCAGTTTATCCATGGTGAAGTTCTCACGCATGGGCAAGAAATGAGCAGATTTGGTTAAACGATCAATGATCACCCAAATTGTATCATGACCGCTGGAAGTGCGGGGTAGCTTGGTAATGAAATCCATAGCTATTTGTTCCCACTTCCAGAGCGGAATCTCAGGCTGTTCCAATAGACCAGACGGTCTCTGGTGTTCCGCCTTTACCTTCGCACACGTAAGACACTGTCCGACATACTCGGCTATGTCTTTCTTCATTCCCGGCCACCAATAAAATCCACGCAAGTCTTGGTACATCTTATCAGCGCCTGGATGAACAGAGTATTTAGTATTGTGTGCTTCATCGAAGATCAGTTTTCTCAATTCATCTACCGCAGGGATCCATATACGTTCCTTGTAGTAGATCATACCATCAGGCTTCGTGTCAAACTGTTTCTCTGCTCCGCAATCAAGTTCCCTCTTCAGATTACCTCGGTCAAGTGCTTCTTGTTGTGCTTGGATAATCTTGTCACTTAAACTGGTCTGCACGGTTATCCCCATTGCTCTAACACGTAGGGGTTTGACTCGTTCCTTCCGGCTCAAGGCGTCAGCTACAACGTTCGCCTTTCCCGGATGGTACTTGATCACACAATCGTAGTCATTTAGAAGTTCAACCCAACGGCGCTGTCGCATGTTGAGCTCCTTCTGATCAAAGATGTGCTGCAGACTTTTGTGATCAGTGAATATGGTACACTTGGTGCCATATAAGTAATGTCTCCAAATCTTCAAGGCGAAGATTACTGCTCCCAGTTCAAGATCATGAGTAGTATAATTCTTCTCATGAATCTTTAACTGCCTTGATGCATAGGCTATGACTTTGTCCCGTTGCATTAACACACAACCAAGTCCCTGATGGGAAGCATCACAGTATACCACAAAATCATCACAGCCTTCTGGGAGAGATAGAATTGGAGCATCACATAATTTCTGTTTCAAGGTCTGAAAAGCATCCTCTTGTTTCTGCTCCGAGACAAACGGTTCACTTTTCTCAGTTAGCTTAGTGAGAGGCAAAGCTATTTTAGAAAAGTTTGAGATAAACCTTCTATAATAACCCGCCAATCCCAGAAAAGACCGTATCTCTGTCGGTGTCTTTGGAGTGTCCCAATTCTTTATCGCTTCGATCTTGGCAGGGTCTACATGAATTCCCTCGCTGTTGACCACATGACCCAGAAATTGAACTTCTCTTAGCCAAAACTCACATTTGGAGAATTTGGCATAGAGTTTCTCTTCTTTCAACAGCTCCAAGATCTTTCTAAGGTGTTGCTCATGTTCTGTTTTGGTCTTGGAATAAATCAGTATGTCATCAATGAAAACAATGACAAACTGATCCAAGTACGGCTTGCACACTCGGTTCATGAGGTCCATGAAAACCGCTGGTGCATTTGTCAATCCGAAGGGCATCACCATAAATTCATAATGCCCATACCTTGTTCAGAAGGCCGTTTTCGGTATGTCTTCATCTTGAACTCTCAACTGATGATATCCGGACCACAAGTCAATCTTGGAGAAGTATTGAGCTCCTTGCAGCTGGTCAAACAAATCATCAATCCTCGGTAATGGATACCGATTCTTGATGGTTAGTTTGTTCAGTTCACGGTAATCTATGCACATTCTGAACGATGCGTCTTTCTTCTTCACGAACAAGACCTGAGCTCCCCAAGGTGAGTAGCTCGGTCTGATGAAACCCTTGTCAAGTAACTCCTGTAACTGATTAGACAATTCCTGCATCTCTGAAGGTGCTAACCTGTAAGGAGATTTAGTAACAGGAGTTGCTCCAGGAATTAAGTCAATACGAAACTCTACCGGTCGCGCAGGTGGCAAACCAGGTAGGTCTTCGGGGAATACTTCAGGATATTCTTTTACTACCGGTACATCTTGAATCTTTTTCTTCTCCTTTCCCTTTTCCACCACATGAGCCAAGAACGCTGCGCACTGCTTCTGTAGACACTTACGCGCCTTTATGCAAGAGATGATTTTGACACTTCGTTTTGCTTGATCCCCTTTTACTTCCAATACACGATCACTCGGCAATGGAATTCGAAGCAGCTTCTCAGAACAAATGACTTCCACTCGGTTAGAGGAAAGCCAATCCATTCCAACAATGATGTCGAAACTACCCAACTCCATCGGTATCAATTCGATGGCAAATGTATGACCATTAAGTGTCAATGGGCAATTTCTATAAACTGTACTAACTGTAATCTGTTTCCCGTTAGCTACTTCTATAATGTAAGGGGAGTCTAACTGTTCCTCTACTGAATCTAGTTGGCATGCAAAATCGGTAGAGATAAAACTCTGATCCGCACCAGTATCAAATAAGACAGATGCATAAAAGTCATGTAAGAGAAACGTACCAGTGACCACATTTGGGTCCTGGCGTGCAGCTGGTGCTCCGATAGCAAAGGCTCGTCCACGGGGTGCTTGAACTGCTGGTTGAGCCTTCTTTGGGCAGCTCTTCGCAAAGTGGCCTTGTTCGCCACAGTTATAGCATCCACCATGGTTCTGATTAGCTGGTGGAGGTAGAGCCAAAGCAGCATTGTTGACTGCTTGATTAGGAGTCATCCTGCAGTACTGGACCCAATGGCCCTTCCGTCCACATCCCGTGCAATGTTTGCAGGGAGTGTCAGCAGTGTGGTGATACTGACACTTGGCACACAGAGGATATGTGCCAGTGTAGGGTTTGCGGTTGGGGTTTTGTGGTGCTGCTATTACTTGTTGCAGAGGTGTGGCCACCACGTAGTTCTTGATGGTCTTCTGTTTCTTCTTCTGATGATGGGAGGGTTTCTTTGAAGATTCAGCTTTGTTCTTACTGGGTTCAGCCTCCTTCTTTAGAACTCCAGAGGCTACCATGAGGTCAGTGAGTTTCCCAGACAGTCTCACTGCAGATTCAACAGTAGTAGGGTTGGCTGAAACAACCATGCCCTGAATGCAGGCGGGAAGTCCACCCACATAACGGTCTATCCTTTTCTCCAGAGTTGGTACCATATCAGGTACCAAAGCAACTAACTCGTGGTAACGAGTAGTGTACCCCATGTGATCAGCCCCCTTCATCACATGGTTGGATAGTTCAACCTCCAACTTCTGCAGCTCATTCTTGGGACAAAATTCTGTTCGCAGCAGTGCTTTGAAGTCTTCCCATGACATTGCCATAGCTTCCTCTCTTCCTCGGGCGTTGATCTGACCATTCCACCAGGTCAGAGCCCGTTTGTTGAATGTTCCCGCTGAGTAACGGACCTTGTGGTGTTCGGGGCAGCTGCAAAGATCCAATGTTGCCTCAATCTTCTCAATCAATTGGATTAATCCAACAGCGCCTTCAGACCCACTAAAACTGGGTGGTTTACATCCTACGAAGGACTTGTAGGAGTAATGAGATGAATCTCCAGTATTTCCACTGGCTTCCCCTGATGTGTTGCCAGTGTTGAGGATTTCATTACGAAGACGAAGGAACATCTCCGGTATTGCTTCTTTCATTTGATTTGTCATCTGGCTACTCAGTAACATCACCAGAGCGATAGTAGCAGGATCCAAGGTCGGTGCTGTGCCCGAACCAGATGCTTGAGTAATCAATGGAGGAGGGGGAGGAGGAGGTGGAGGAGATGGTGGTGGAGAGTCATTCGTTGACGGTGTGGAGGAGTGTGGAGCCAAGTCTTGTGGTGGTAGCTGTATCAAAGGAGGTTGTCTTCGTGGAGGCATTCTAATCATAACCAATAAAGTTATCGGTTAGTGCAATGATCGAATACAGAAGACAATATGCAAATAGGTCTTAAGTCCTATGTTCTGTACATGCAGGGTCCCTAGGTTATAGTCTAGGCCAAACCATTTAAATAAGTGACCTATATTTCTCTATAACCATGGCTTGGATACCAATCTGTCACACCCCGAGCCGGCGGGGTAGGATCGGAGTCCCCGTCGGGCGAAAGGTTCCCGGGGCGCGATATCGGGAGTGATAATCAGAAGTGATCAGATTGTTTACATTGCACATGATATAAATGAGAAATGCTAAATAAAATAGAATTACAAAGTTAAATTACATCAGTATCGTTTATAATTTAACAATGTAAATCTATTGTAAACATCATAAAATGACTATCTTGTATTTACACAAGATATACAAATAAATTGTATAATGATGTCTTCAAAAGTATGCAGGTCCAAAATACTAGTCTTCTATATGAAGTCCTAGTCCGAACGAAATGACTTCCTAATTAACCTGTTCGTCACCTGAGAAATCATGCAAAAAGATCAAGTCAACACATGGTTGGTGAGTTCATATAGTTTTAGTAGTTGAAAATGATTTGAAAACCTCCTTTGGTAAAGACCCTAACCTCATTAACACCACATGTAATATTCACATCGGTATGCTTATATATAGGGCATATGTAAGGGACAAGCCCTAGCCAACATCCCACCACATACTAATATGCATATGACACTGCTGTTAATGACAATTAAGCATTTTTACCCTTAACACAATCCCATAAGTTCTTCTGTTTGTTGTCCCTGTCATTACAATCATTTGAAATCCATGTTGATTTCACAAGTTCACCACACAATATGATCAACCACACAATATTATAAACAATTATAAATGCTTAATTAAACAAGTAAGTAAACATTTAATAAAATCTAAGTCCTTATGATTGGGGCCTGTGGTCATACTCGAGTAGACTAGTCTGTCAATCTAGGTACTTAGTAGTTAGGGAATTCTGTAAATATCCTCAAACATAAGACCTACAAGTCAATCAGTCTAGCTAGGACTTCTTGAAATATAGGATTTCTGGATTCAATGTGTTGGCATATGTTATCTCTGATATTTCCCATACTATCCCTTAAAAATGATTTAATGATTCGTCTGATTCTGTCACAAGAAGTACTTGATATGTTGATCATGGAATACTAGATTCGGTGATCGAATGTACTCTTGGTTCGTTGTTCATCAAACACTTGGTTTATTGAACATCGAATGTTAACTTTGCAAAGATTGTTTTGTTTGATTTCTTGAAGTCCCACACTTGTTTGTCAAATGTTTGGTTTGATTTCCTCGAACTCACCCACTTGATTTGTCAAAATGTTTGGTTTGATTTCCTTGAACTCCCACACTTGTTTTGCCAAAATGTTTGATGTGATTCTTTTGAAATGTTTTGATCCGTTGAAATCTTTTAGTTTAAATCTGATTATTCACTTAGTTTATAAGTAAATCAGTTAGTAAACCTGTATAAAATCTTCCTAGACATGGTCTAGGATAACATTTATATATATGTAAAACATATAAATTTTAAAAGCATTTAAGTAAACAATTTAAATAACAATTTACGCATGCTTCTCAGCCCCGCGTTTTAAAACAAAAATGTTAGAAAAGGGGCAATGAACTCACCTGTGCTGCTATGTAATTTGATCTAACACAAAATGCGCGCTCCTGTATGTAAGCTAAGTTTCTTCAGTTCCTGAGTTATTTTATAAAAATTCGAATATAATAAGTACGCATAGTAGTCGTCGTGCCTAAGACCTTGAGTCTTGTTGTGTGTGCAACTAAGTGTCTTAGTACTAAGTGTATCTAAGATCTACTCTATCTTAATTACCCTTCTTATGATCCCAATTCCCCTGATTAGTTATAGTAACTTACTTTTATATTTTAGAAAATTTTGGCAGAGTTTCCTTTGTATTTGGTTCAAATCCAGACAACTATATTGTCTATTTTTCAACAAAATCCCAAACAATTAACTCAAGGTAAGTATTTAAATCAAAACATTACAATTAGCTTAATAAACTAAAAAGAAGAACCCATGGCATGTTTAACAAAAGTCCATTTCATTATGATTTAACAAGATTTTAGAACACTATCAAATTAGGTTGTTAATACTTTATAACACCTTCATTTTAGTTAGGAACATCATTACTTACGTTTAAGTAACACTTAATGTATGTTGGGCTTAATTAAGCCCTATTGGGCCCATTTAAACCCAATCAAAGATTCCTTGACTTCCCATTGATGACTAGACTTGTATTTTGATTCTTACAATTTCTATGACAATGTGATCCGATTTATTTAACAATTTTGTATATAAACAACATATTAGATTGAGTGGTTGTTTAGTGCTAAGGAAAAACTTTGGCTATTTTAAACTCTATACTATGCACCCCCATGAAATCCCAAGTTGTTCCCTCCATGCATGAGTTACGTGAGTTTCTCCATGCATATACATGCTTGTCTCATGTATTCATGCTTTTCTAACCTCATATTCTTAGTAATCACAAGTCCTTATAACTATTTTGTTCGGTATACCCTGTGAGGCAGCGAACCTTTTTAGAAATCTCCTAAGGTTCGCCTATCATATTGCCACCAAAGAATCCTCATGGTTCGGCCACGCTTTAGCCTCCACGAACCTTTAAGGTTCGCTTACACAAGGTTCGGCCTCCGTTATGAGCATACAAGGTTCGTGGTATTCCTCATGAGTTAACCCTTATAAGGTTCGACTATATCTTGGGCTAGGTTCACTTAGCACCTAAGGGTTCGGTTGGTTAAGGAGAAAGGTTCGTCATCCAGGTTTATAAAGTCCAAGGTTCGCCATGCGGGTCTCGTGGATGACACAGGTTCGTTGCAGGCCTTTCGCAGGTTCGGTGCAGGTGGTCCAGGGTTCGGCGGCAGGTGGGCACAGGTTCGTGGAATGGGTTGCTGGGTTCGTTGCTGCACCATCACAGGCTCGTTTCAGATGTGATCCAGGGTTCGTTGCAGGCTCCTACCCTATCCCTTGAAGGTTCGGTGATCAAGAAAGGTTCGGTTAGTAACATTTGATTCGGCCGGCTACTGATGAGGGTTCGGCCACCCTTTAGTGTCCACGAACCTGCAAATTTTTCATGTCCCCCATCGACTTGAATCTGTTTCAACAAAATTCTACCCATTCCTAATTGTTTACTAGTGCTCATCACATCGTTCATAAGTGTTTAAAAGCTATTATCATAACTACAACTAAACGAGCTCGTGAATACCCTAAAACCGAAAATATAATGATCTTTTACCTTAGATTTCGTGAATGGAAACTTGAAATAAGTTGTACTTCAGTGACCCACGTAGCGAGATGAACGTTGTGACACCAAATATGCTAACTTCCGGCTTGAAACGAATGAAATATTCTAGAGAGAAGGTGGAGAACTCGTTTTAGAGAGAGAGTGGAAAACGATTTATGAGAGAGAGGATGGGGTTGATGATGGTTGGTGGTGCATTTACTCACCATATTAATTGTTTCATTTACCCGGTGGATCGGTCTCGCTCGGTTTCGCGTGAAATGTCGGATCATGTGGTTTGCGCGGCTAAATGACACGATTGTAAAATTAGAAATCTTTTAATTATACAAGGTTGTGATTCCTAATAAATTAACTAATATCTTCTATTTACTAAATTTTTAAAACAAAATTAACTGTTTAAATCGAAATGTACGGTCGTCGCGCGTATGCGTTCGAATCGTCACCCGTACGAACACGGCGATAACTATACTTTTCAACCTTGTTTTCTAATTATAGAATATCATTCAGAACGTTAAACTTTCAGATATATTCGTACAGATCGTCACCTATACGAATAACCCGTAAATTTAGCATTCACATAACGACATTCGTTTGTTTTGTTCTATAAAGTCTCACATACGTTCATACATAATATCTCTTAACAAATAATCACATAATGGTTCTGTATTACCAGATAATTATCTGGCTCAAGAACCATTGTCCTGAACTGTGTTTCTGTTAAATGTTTCCGAATTTGTCCTATGAACACACAAAATGACAATGATAAATGATATAAATAATGAAACATACTGAAATGTATATGATTCGTACCTGTTTTACTGTTCAAGTACTGTAGAGATCACTGTTCCGGTGACGGTTCCGGCACTGATGTTACACTTATATATAGGGCATACGTAGGTGAACAAGCCCGAGCCGACATCCCACCACATACCTAATAAAACTCCACACCACTTGCAATACAACTATAGGTACCCATTTTCATCTCACATGTGTTCAACCAGTTTGATGTTCACCCATAGATCATGTTCATCACCCTGTGTTATATGTAGAATAATATAGTAAGAGGGGTTTAGTTATCAAACCGAAGTATTGATAAATGTCACACCCCCTGCGCCGCGTGCGGAATCCATGGCGCGATGACGATCGATGGTTGAATCATGCACAAGTATTGAACAAGAACAACCACAATGCATTACTAGGTTTCAAAATGTTTAGACCATTGTTTGATTACAGACATTCTATCTATCTATCAAAAGAATAACAACTACAGACCCAAAATATAGTTTACAAAATAAGACTTCAAACAAGACAATTAAACAATCAGGATTTAGTGTGTTTCTAATCCATCCTAGCCTGTTTCTTCATCTTGTTCTATCTTAAACAGTCTCCTTAGTTGTCCCTTAGAATGTCTTAAACCTGATTACCTGAAACACGTGAAAAGTAACTGTCAACTACAAAAGTAGTTGGTGAGAACAATAGGTTTAACAATTGTAAATATGAATCTACATTGTAAGGCATACGAATAAAACAATGAATGAAAATACATGGATGGTTGCAACCCAAACTAACATCAAGTCTGTAAAACGTGTCCAAACAGTCATCAGACTGTTTGCTAGAAAACCAACATATAATCAAGTCTCAAACTATGTTTGGAGTTAGAAAATTTGTCAGCAACATTGATATAACCATTCGTAACCAAATCCTGCAGTTAGCTTTTAAAACAAATTTAAAAGCTAACTCCAGAATTACCCCTCCCCAATTGTGTCCGCTTTCCCTTGTTGTGATCACCCAGTACTAACGCTAAATGAATATGTAACTTTATGTGTGTATAAGTTTGTTCACAACGATGAACACCATGCTTTTGAAAAACTTGAATTGAAACCCTTTGATTGAATGCCTTGTTTGATTTCCATGGTTTGAATACTTCCCATGAATACCATGAATACCAATGATTGAAATAACTTGTTTGAATACCATGAATTGAAATCCTTTGTTTGAATACCACAATGAAAACCATTGGTTGAAATCCTTGTATTGAAACCCTTGATTAAATACCAAAGATAATATCCTTGTGTAATAACAAGGTTTATAACATATCATTTTTTTATCAAAAACACGAGTTTATAGTAAAAGAGTTTATAAATCTCATTAGTTAAAAGTGTATAGCATTTATAAAACCATTAGTATAAAGCTGATATAAATAATTTAAAGAACCTTTATAAAACCTTTTTAATAGCAACAATTTTAACCGTTGATAAAGCATTTTAAACAGTTGATAAATCCTTTGACAATAGTTGAGAAATCCCTAGGATTTCTAAAGTGAACTTGTAACAGTTGAACAATAGCATAAAGAGAGTTTGATCACGTGTTCCACCCCAAAACAGTTGAAAACAGTAAAAGAGGGGCTAAAGTTCTCACCTGTCTGCAGTAGACTCTGAACTATAACAAGTAGCAAGTAGCAAACAAGAACTCTAATTGGTTCCTATACCAATGTAATCATACATAAGATATAAGATTTATGATTGTATAGAGTTTGACTTATTGATTGACTTGTGTTATCATGATCTTGATTAATCCTTGAATCACTTGTTCTCTTGTTTAGGAATGTTGTGTGAATTTGAAAATCATGATTGAGTCACTTGATTTATAATTGATTCGTTAAAAGAATATGTAATATTCCTTTATGCATAACTTGTATACATCAAAGTAACATGCGTTTATGGCTATGATAACTCTTGTTTAACATGTATTGTGAAAAGATGTTCCAATTGTTTAATGCCTTTGGGTTTATGACTTGATCCCCTAATTAGGTTAAGTTGCAACTTAAACCAATCATGATCAATTCACAATTATTTAATTTGTGGGCCAAACATTGGGCCTTGAGCCCATGAAACCATGGTGGCTTAAACAAAGGCCATGGGCCTCTTAGGTTAGACATGGGCCGAAAGGCGATTTGGGCCTTGGGCCGGTTTTATTGATTTGTTGGGCCATATAGTGTGCCAAGGGTAAGATTGGGCCAACTAAGGGTCATAGTGGGCCGAATGGGATGTTGGCTGCCAAATTTCCAGCGAACCAATTAGAGGGTTCGGCCAAGACTTCTCAATAGGGTTCGGCTCTAAGGGTTTTCATGCAAGGTTCGGTAACTCAAAAGGGTTCGGTGGTGGAGCCGTGGTGAGGAAGGTTCGTTGCTAAATGGTTCGGTCACCGAAGGTTCGTGAGGTCACAAAGGTTCGGCCAAATGGAAGCTTCGGCCAAATGGAAGCTTCGGCCATGGTTCGTCTTACCCATGGTTCGGCCATGCAACTCTAAGGTTCCACGATCCATGCATATGTTTGGCTGGTTGTGATCAGCGAACCATGGGTTCGTTCCTGATATAGGGTTTGTGATACATGCATGGGGTTCGTCTGAGCCATCCTGGGTTCGCCACTATTGCAAGGGTTCGCTTGATGAAAGGCTAACAGGCCGAGGGTTCATTGGCATGCAAGAGTTCGGCAGCTTCCCAAGGTTCGCTTGATCATGAAGGGTTCTTTCCTAGCACATTGGTTCAGTGAAGGTTCGTGGGGCCCCCTAAGGGTTCGGCTGAAGGTTCATGAAGCCCCCTTAGGGTTCGGCTAGGTGAAGATGAAGGTTCGGCCGTCCCTTTTCCAGCGAACCTGTCACCAACACCATCATTCAACCTTGTTCCTTCGATCCAACCATTTTTATGCCATGATTACTTGCAAACCCAACCTCGAAATGTTATAGGTTCGATTGATAGGGCTTAGAACCGGCTAGGACTTGGGTTTAGACGAACACACATAGAAAACCCTATTTTCATGATTCTTCATTCGATCATACCTCGTTTTTGGCCGGACAAATCTCCATATCAGTTGTACTTTCGTGTAGGGGAGATCAAGAGCTTCGCGTAGGTTCAAGAATCACCAAATTTCGTCAAGAAACGAAGAAGATACGTGCGTTTGAAGCTTGGTTTTTATAGTGAGAAGGTGGAGGACGAATTTTGTAGAGAGAGAAAGGGTTTGGCTGGAAATTATGAGAGGAATAGCCTTCTTCAAGGCTTTTATAGTCCGAGCGGTATTCAGGTTCGTTCCAGTGGCTCGGTTCGCGTTTTCGGAACGTAACGCGCATTCTACGCGATTTAATTAAAATATTTATTATTCTCGACATTTTGATGAGTTTCAAAATTGTAAAATATTTCACTTATTTTTACTCTTCGTTCGTTGTCAGATCGTTAAACAAATACAATTACGTGTATACCCGCAATCGCGTACGTTTTTCGATCGTATTAATTATTTATTGACGTTTAATCATAATTATAAGTTCGACAAGATTCGTATCGTTATGGATCGTCACCCATAATTATACACAGTCTCGCTTACGTATTACGATTTTTTGTTTAATTAATTCGTTTGTCATACTATTCGTCTAAACACTACGCACTAACACTATCCCATTACACCGAACGCAGTATATGTATAGGGCATACCCCAGAGTCCAGCTACCTGCCTTATCTGACGCCGTCCCACCTCTGTTTCGATATAATACTATATTGTTCTTGCCTAGCGTAATCAACTGTAAATAAATAATACATACTTGTTCCAATTAAAGAATTCCTATAACACACAAACACATATATGAACACTTGAATCACATTGACATACTGAATGTAATACACATTGCACTAACACTGTCTATGACTGCTATGACTATATGCACAGATGTTACAGTCTTCCCTAGTTAAGGGAATTTCGTCCCGAAATTAACTAGCCGAAGGTACTGTAAAAAGATGAGGGTACTTGAGCTTCATCTGGTCTTCACGTTCCCAGGTGAACTCAGCACCACGTTTGCCCTCCCATCCTACCTTTACGATCGGAATATGGCTACGTTTAAGTTTCTTGACTCCATGATCCATGATTTATAGCGGACGTTCTATGAATTGCATGTTGTTTTGAATCTGAATGTCTTCCAGTGGAATCTGAACATGATGATCTGCCAAGCATTTCTTAAGATTCGATACATGAAATGTATCGTGAACATTTCTTAGCTCCACCGGAAGTTTGAGTTTGTAGGCTACGGGACCAATCCGTTCCAGGATCTCAAAAGGTCCAACGTACCTTGGTGCAAGTTTCCCTTTCTTCCCGAATCGGACAACGCCTTTCCAGGGAGAAACCTTAAGTAAGACTCGGTCACCAACTTGAAACTCAAGTGGTTTCCGACGTCGATCGGCATAACTCTTTTGCCGATCTCATGCGGCCTTAAGCCTTGATTGAATGATTTTGACCTTGTCTGTGGTTTCTTGAATGAGTTCAGGTCCTATGACCTGTGAGTCACCAACCTCGGTCCAGCAAACCGGTGATCGGCACTTCCTACTATATAAACCTTCGAATGGTGCACATTGAATGCTTGTATGGTAGCTGTTATTGTACGAAAACTCGATGAGTTGAAGATGAGTATCCCAACTCCCACCGAAATCGATCACACAAGAACGAAGCATGTCCTCGAGTGTTTGGATAGTCCTTTCGCTTTGACCATCGGTTTGGGGATGATACGCCGTGCTAAGATTAACACGGGTTCCCAAAGACTTTAGCAGTGTTTGCCAAAATCGAGAAGTGAAACGACTGTCACGATCAGAAATAATTGATGTTGGGGTACCATGACGAGCGATGATTTCGTTGATGTATAAGGTAGCAACCTTCTCCATTTTGTAATCCTCTCGGATCGGGAGAAAATGAGCAGATTAGGTGAGTCGATCAACGATCACCCAAATCGAATCGTAACCTCGCGGAGTTCTCGGCAACTTAGTTATGAAATCCATGGAAATCTGTTCCCATTTCCATTGAGGAATTTCAGGTGGCTGCAGCAGTCCCGAAGGCTTTTGATGTTCGGCTTTGACTTTTGAACATGTAAGACATTTCCCCACGTACAATGCTATGTCTTTCTTCATTCCAGGCCAACAGTAAGATGCCCGCAAGTCTTGGTACATCTTATCTGCTCTAGGATGAACTGGGTATCGCGACCTATGAGCCTCATCACAGTTGAGTGTGTGCAATTCTTCTGACTTTGGAATCCAAATGCGTCCGTTGAGATATAACACACCATCAGATCGAGGTTCTAGTTTCTTCTCAATTCCGCAGTCTAAATCTGTTTTCAGCTGATTGTCTGTCACCACTTGTTGTTGTGCAATACGAATCAAATCTTTCAAGTTTGGTTGTGTGTTGATCTTCATGGCTCTTACACGAATTGGTTTGGTTGGTTCTTTACGACTAAGAGCATCCGCCACCACATTGGCTTTACCCGGGTGATAACGAATCTCACAGTCATAATCAGTTAGAAGCTCAACCCAACGCCGTTGTCTCATGTTGAGTTCCTTCTGATTGAGTATGTGTTGCAGGCTCTTGTGGTCCGTATAGATAACACATTTAGTACCATAAAGGTAGTGCCTCCACATCTTTAAAGCAAAGACCACCGCCCCTAACTCAAGGTCATGAGTAGTGTAATTCTTCTAGTGAACCTTAAGCTGTCTTGAAGCATATGCAATCACCTTGTCTCGTTGCATAAGCACACATCCGAGACCAAGGTTTGAAGCATCACAGTAGACAATGAAATCATCACTGCCCTCTGGAAGACTAAGAATAGGGGAATTGCATAACTTATGTTTTAGAAGTTGAAATGCATCTTCTTGTTTCTGTCCCCATATAAACGCTTGACTTTTCTGGGTCAAAGTGGTAAGTGGCAAGGCTATCTTTGAAAAGTTCGTGATGAATCTTCTGTAACAGCCTGTCAAACCCAGAAATGAACGAATCTCTGTTGGAGTAGATGGGGTAGTCCAATTCTTAATTGTCTCAATCTTCGCTGGATCTACGTGTATCCCATCCCTGTTAATGACATGCCATAAGAAGTGAACTTCTTTTAGCCAAAATTCACACTTTGAAAATTTAGCGTAAAGTTGTTCAGCTCTTAATAGCTCTAAGACTTTCCTCAAATTATCTTCATGTTCTTGCTCCGTCTTTGAATAAATCAGTATATCATCAATAAAGACGATAACGAACTGATCTAAGTACGGCCTGCAGACTCGATTCATTAAATCCATAAACACTGCCGGTGCATTGGTCAGTCCAAATAGCATAACCACGAACTCGTAGTGTCCATATCGAGTCCTAAACACAGTCTTTGGTATATCCTCATCATTTACTCTCAACTGATGATACCCGGATCGTAGATCAATTTTAGAAAAGCAAGTCGCTCCCTGTAATTGATCAAACAGATCATCAATCCTAGGTAGAGGATATCTATTCTTAATGGTCAACTTGTTTAGTTCACGATAACCGATGCACATACGAAATGAACCATCTTTCTTCTTGACAAAGAGAACCGGAGCTCCCCAAGGAGAGAAACTCGGTCTTATGAAACCTTTGTCCAGAAGTTCTTGGAGTTGACTAGACAGTTCTTGCATCTCAGACGGTGCTAATCGATATGGTGACTTCGCCACTGGGTTTGCTCCAGGGACGAGATAGATTCTAAACTCCACTTGCCTAATCGGTGGTAATCCAGGCAAGTCTTCTGAGAATACGTCCGGAAAATTCTCTGATGACCGGAACGTCTCCAACCGCTTTTTCTCAGGTTTCTTCTCTACCACGTGAGCCAGGAACACAAAGTATTTCTTCTTCAGGTACTTCCTAGCATTGATACACGACACAATCTTCAATCCGCGGCAGGGTTTCTCACCGTAAACTTGCATCATTTTGCTGGACGGTAAGGGAAGTCGAATAAGTTTCTCCGAGCATACCATCTGGGCGTGGTTTTTGGATAACCAATCCATTCCTACTACAACTTCGAAGCTTCCGAGTGTCACAGGAATGAGATCGATAAGGAAAAGATGATCGTTCAATCTCAATTCACAGTCGCGAATTATTGAGTTCACTAATATTGTCTTACCATTCGCTACTTCTACAGTGTAAGGAGCATCAAGCATAGTGGTTGTTTATTAAACAGGGAAGCAGTATTAGTAGAGACAAAACTCTTATCAGCACCAGTGTCAAATATGATAGAAACGTAGTGATCATTAATGAGAAATGTACCTGTGATGACTGCCGGGTCCTCGCGTGCTTCGGATGTTCCGATAACAATGGCATGAGCGGTAGCAGTTGTAGCGGTTAGGTTGAGTTTTGGGCACTGGTTCCTGAAGTGTCCTTCTGCTCCACAATTATAACAATCCCTTCCACCAATAGTAGCAGGGTTAGCGGTAGTAGTTGTAGCAGCAGATAGATGAGCAGATCTACATGTTGCAGCCAAGTGTCCCATCCTGTAACATCTGTGCCGGAATCATTACCGGAACAGTAAACTGTACAGTAACTCAGGTACACATTTCGTGAAACTACGTTTAGGCTATTGATGCATTCGAATAACATGAAACTATTAAACGATTGTCTGAATCTGACTGGAATCTTAGGATTTAACAGTCAGAAAACATGTCAGACAACATAGTGTTGAAACATAAATACTTTGTGTGATATTACTTGGTGTAAACGTATGTGAGGTTAAACAAAACAAAATCTCAACGGTTATTGTTTCAGAATGCTAAACCAACACATTAATCGTCAGGTGAAGACCTGTACGAATGATTCTGATAGTTTAACGTTCTGAAATAATGACTTAACAGTAGAAAACAAGAATCAGAAAGCCAAACCATCGACGTGTTCGTCCGAATGACGATTCGAACGAATACGCGCGATGACGACGCGATCTGACGAAACGAAAACGAATGAAGACTTGAACGATCATAATTTTAAGGAAATAAAATATTTCCTATTTTACAATTTTGAAACTCATCATAAAAAAAATTAAATTAAATTATTTTCTAAATCGCGAACAATTTAACGAAACGCGTAAAATATTATAAGTCGAAAAATAATTAAACGCAACGATAATTCAAATAAATTTTAGAAATAAATAACCATCCAATTAGTTTAAGAGAATCCTTTTTATTTTATTTACAAAATACGCGCGTAACGACACGGATACGCGACAATAACACGACCGAGCAACCGAAACGAACCCGAATGCCCTCGGGGTATTTAAAGGCTAAAAGAAGCCTTATCATTCATTTTTTCACATCTTCAACTCTCTCTCTACCTTCATTTCCGGCCACCACCATACACCCTCACTTTTCTACCTTCAAACAAGCATATCTCACTCGTTTTTCAACGAAATCGAGTGATTCTTGAGCCTAAACGATCATCTTGAAGCCCTCTACAAGAAAGTACAGCGGATCTGAAGCTTTGGCCACGAAATTCTAAGGTATGAGGCTTGAAAGTTCACTGAAATTAGGGTTTTGTGTGGTTGGTCGACCTAGAACCAAAACCGGTGTATAACTATAACACACACACACCACGCTCATGATAACTCAGAACCACATCCATGGTGACACTCAGATAGTACAACAAACGTGAATGGTGGTGACGATGGCGAGATGTTGGGTGAGGCCAAGGGACGGCCGAACCTTTGGTGGTTACCTAACCGGCGAACCTGTTATCATCACCACTGCCGAACCTTAGGCAGTCGATACCCAGCAGTGACGAACCCTACTAGGATGGCCGAACCCCTGCGAACCCTTGCACATGGAGACGAACCTTATGAGTTTGGCGAACCATGCATGTGACCGGAAACCCTACGAACCTTGTACTGCCCCTGGCCGAACCTTTCTCGGTCAGAACTTGATAGGTGAACCCATGAAACACCGGACCTCCATGAAGGCTCATGACTGACGAACCATAGCGGAACCATGGGGAGATCACCGAACCTTTAGAAGCCACGAACCCTCAGCCTGGTAGCTAGCCGAACCATCTGGAACTAACTATAGCCGAACCTTCTTGGTCGCCAACCCTTGCTACATGGACTGAACTTAAATGCTCGACGAACCATGGTGATCTCGGCCGAACCATGGGCTAACTCTTTGCCGAACCTAGGCCCTTGACACCATGAGATTCGCTGCCATGAGGGATTAGTTCTTCGATCCTCCTGATCAAGCTAATAACCGGTCAAGTGCACGGCCCAGAAATTATTTTGTCTAGGCCCATAAGACATCACAGGCCCAAATAGCATTTCCTTGGCCCTATAGACAACCTAGAGAGACCAGATAGTTCGGCCCACATAAAAATTTGATCAGGCCCACAGCAAACATGGTCAGCCCATTCACGGCCCAAAACGTTCGTAGCCCAACAGGCCCAGAAACCTTGTACAACTTGGCCCAATGCGTTTAGATAGCCCAATAGATATTAATCGGTCCACAGCTTATCTATTTGGCCCATGGGATTCGATTCGGCCCATGTTAAGTTTCGGCCCAACTTTGTGGCCCAAACCATAAACCACACGACCCACAACAATTGTTTGGGCCTACTCGACCCATGGCTTAAGGGGGAATCCAATAGCCGGTCCACTTTAGTTGATTCGGCCCAACCTTTAAAAGAATGAGTTCACAAAATTACAAGGCTAACAAATCCTTTTAACCGTTATATAATCAACACGTGTAATTATATTAGTATAATTACCACAAAGGAATAGATTGGAAGTGTTGCAACAATTAGGAAATGATAACATATAGTTAAACTCAAGACATTCAAGATTTATAATCTTTCATGTAAAAACCTAAGTTCGTACGTAGAATTTCTAAATAATAAAACATCGAGTTGAGATGAGCTTAAATTTAACAACAAGTACATTGGGCCGAATGAAGACCATGATCCACATGTATAAGTCAACAATAGGCTTAACACATACACGTACACAGATCGTATTAACTTAAAGTTACAAATTACAACAACATGAAATCAATACAGGAGCGTGAACATCACAACAAGTACAAACGAAGAGCGTGCGTATTCTTGTTTTACATAGTCAACTACTACGGACACAAGGTGAGTTCATTTGTCCCTTTTTAAACTTATTTGTTTTACTCCGGGACTGAGAAGCATGTTAAACATTTTCATAAAACTCTTGAAATGTTATTTAATGCTTTAAACATAAACATGATACTTATGTTGAAACTTATGCTGGAACTTAGAATATTTTGAAAAGCAATAGACTTGAAACTTATACTTTAAACTTGAGGCTTGAAAACATATGTTGGATGCTTACGAGACTTGATGCTTATGCTACAACCATATGCTTAAACTCAATGCTTAACACTTATGCTACAAACAAGATGCTTAAACTTGGTGATTGGTGCTTATGTTTCAAATTAGAAGCTTAAATATACTTGATGCTTATACTATAAACTATTTGCTTAAACCACACACTCGATACGAAAGCCTGAATACTAAATCTATACGCTAATACTAAATGCTAATGCTAAATACAAGTGCTACAGGCTAATGCTTAACACTCATGCTATATGCTAATGCCACGTGCTAATGCTACAATGCAAATACTATATGCTTATCATGCTTAAATACTCGAAATGCTTGAAGTGCTCATAATGCTATAGACTTTGAATGCTATGAACTTGTCATGCAAAAGCAACGGTTTGTCCTCTCAGTGCTTGCCTCTCCGGTTGTTAAACTTTGAATGCTATAAACTTGATATGCAAAAGCAACGGTTTGGCCTCTCAGTGCTTGCCTCACCGGTTGTTAAACTTGAATGCTATAAACTTGTTATGCAAAAGCAACTGGTTTGGCCTTTCAGTGCTTGCCTCACCGGTTGTTGAACTTGAATGCTAAAGCTATTAACTATGATTTTACATCCTAAATTGGCCTCTCAGTGCTTGCCATGGGGTGTTCTACATAGTTGGGACTTGAAGGAACAGACCGTCGGCCTCTCAGTGCTTGCCATAGGGTGACCTTCATAGTCATGACTTGAGAAGTAGACTGATGGCCATTCAGTGCTTGCCATACAGTGAATCCTCAATGTTCACTCATGTTATAAACTTAAACACAATGCTAAAGCTATAAACAATATGGATGGTAGGTAAGACGCTTAATTATCATTAACAGCAATGTCCTATGCGACTTAGTATGTGGTGGGACGGCGTCTGGGCGGGTCGTAGGCTCGACTCAGGGGTATGCCCTATATATAAGCATACCGAGTTGGATGATACAGGTGGTGTTAATGAGATTAAGGTTGTTACCGAGGGGATGCTTGAATGCTTTTGGGTTAGTATCATAAACTTTTAAACATGATGCTTTTAAACTAATATTGAAGCTATTACATACGAATGCTATAGACTTGTAGACTTTGAAACAGTAAACTAAAGCTATGATGAGAAATGAATCGAAGGGTAGGTAAAATGCTTAATTATCCTTAATAGCAATGTCCTATGCGGCTTAGTATGTGGTGGGACGGCGTCTGGGCGGGTCGTAGGCTCGACTCAGGGGTATGCCCTATATATAAGCATACCGAGTTGGATGATACAGGTGTTATTAATGAGGTTAAGGTTTTACCTAAAAGGTTTGCAAAAGCTATTTTACAAATACTAAAACTACATAAACTCACCAACCATTGTGTTGACTTTGTTTTCTTACATGCCTTCTCAGGTGACGCATAGGAATAGGCTTAAGCTTTTGGATTGCATACTAGGATGCCAGTTAGCAGACCTAGTAGACTTTTGAAGAAGCACATATTTTGCTAAGGATATGAATCACTTTTGATATCTTGTACAGATACAAGATAGGAAACATACGATTCTTTTGTTAGGTTTACCGAGTTAAATTACTGAACATTAATATTGTAATTTAACTTTGTAATCCTAGTTATCATTTGATTGGGCTTTAGTTATTCTTAACATTGATGCTATGTAAACAATCTGATCATCTTGATTATCACACACGATATCACGCCCCCGGAACCTTCCGCCCGACGGGGACTCCGATCCAACCCCGCCGGCTCGGGGTGTGACATATTGGTATCAGAGCTCAAGGTTATAGAGAATAATAGGTCATGTACTTAAATGGTTTGGCCTAGACTATAACTTAGGGACCCTCATGTAGAGAACTTAAGACTTAAGCTTGCATTATGTTTTCTGCATTCAATCACTGCACTAACCAAATTCTTTTGGTTATGATCAGAATGCCGCCTAGAAAACAACCGACCCCGGTGCCTACTACACAGACATCTGCACCGCACTCTTCTACACCATCACCACCAGATTCACCGCCACCACCTCCTCCTCCTCCACATAGTCCTCCTCCAAACCCGACTGCAACTATAGTTTTGGATCCTGCTACTATTGCTTTGGCAACGTTACTGAGCAGTCAGCTGACTAATTAGATGAAGGATATCATCCCGGAGATGATCAACAGGATTCAAAGTCATGGCAACAACTCTGGCCACACTACTGGAGAAGCTAGTGGAAACACTAGCCACACTTCAGACTGCTCCTACAAGTCATTTGTAGGATGCAAGCCACCAAGCTTTACTGGAGTTGAAGGAGCCGTTGGACTGATCCAATGGCTGGAGAAAATGGAGAATACACTGGACATAAGCAGTTGTCCGGAACACCACAAAGTTCGTTATGCAGCTGGTTCGTTTAGCAAGCGAGTGTTGACGTGGTGGAATGCTCAGATCAAAGCCAAGGGCAGGGATGAAGCAATGGCAATGCCATGGTCAGAATCCAAACTTCTTCTAAGGAATGAGTTCTGTCCGAAACATGAACTGCAACAGCTAGAGATTGAACTCTCGAACCACGTGATGAAGGGAGCCGACCATATGGCCTTCACCACCCGCTATCACGAACTGGTAGCTTTGGTGCCAGAGATGGTGCCAACTTTGGAAAAGCTGATTGACAGATATGTTGCTGGATTACCCTCCAGCATACAGAGTATTGTGTTGGCTGCAAATCCTGCTACTTTGGAGTCAGCCATTGCTCTTTCAGCTAAACTTACTGGGGTAATGGTGAAGTCTGGAGTTCTGAAAGATGACACAGGGAAATCCAAGGAAGCAGCAACAAAGAAGCCCAAACAACACCAAATGAAGAAGCAAAAGGTCGTCGGAAACTATGCGATGGCCACACCTCTGAGACAAGCCCCTGTAGTACCTATCAACACTGCACCCAAAAACTATGTGGGAATGCATCCTCAGTGTACACAATGCAAATTTCACCATCCTGCTACGGTGCAATGCAGGCAATGCAACAACTGTGGCCGACTAGGGCACCGGACTCAACAGTGTCGCGCTCCGGCCACACAAGCTGTAAACAATGCTGCGGTAGCAATGCATCCGCCACAAAATCCTGGCAATCTTAACAATAACCATCGGGGATGCTATAACTGTGGAGAACCAGGTCATTTCTCCAGGGACTGCCCGAAGAGGGTATAACAAGGAGCACCCGCACCTCGTGGGAGGGCATTTATGATCGGAGCCGCTGCAGCACGCCAAGACTCGGCGACGGGAACTGGTATGTAGTATCTCCCCACTCATAAGACTTCATTTCATATGGATACTAATATGAATAAGAAAGTTATCTTATTCTTATTAGTATAATCCCATGAGTATTCCATGAAACTTAGGAATACTTTTAATTCGATAGAGGCAAAGAAAGAATCCTTGGTTAATACACATAACATACGTTGGAAGCCATAACTAACACTAAAGTTATGTAACAGCTGATGCTCATAACATCGGTTAGTTTGAACAATGAAGTGTTAGAGCCACACAAGGATTAAGCAGGTAATAACGATAAGACAACTATGAACAATAAGACTAGCAATACTTTGAGGCTATATGCAGGAGATCCCAAACGCGACTTAGAGTATAATCTGGAAGCTTAAGGATATTACATTAAGCAAAGTTTTCCCACTTGTTACAAAGAAAGTCGTACCGATAATAACTTTTAAATTACGGGACGAAATTTCTTTAACAAGGGGAGACTGTAACATCTGTGCCGGAATCATTACCGGAACAGTAAACTGTACAGTAACTCAGGTACACATTTCGTGAAACTATGTTTAGGCTATTGATGCATTCGAATAACATGAAACTATTAAATGATTGTCTGAATCTGACTGGAATCTTAGGATTTAACAGTCAGAAAACATGTCAGACAACATAGTGTTGAAACATAAATACTTTGTGTGATATTACTTGGTGTAAACGTATGTGAGGTTAAACAAAACAAAATCTCAACGGTTATTGTTTCAGAATGCTAAACCGACGTGTTAATCATGCAGGTGACGACCTGTACGAATGATTCTGATAGTTTAACGTTCTGAAATAATGACTTAACAGTAGAAAACAAGAATCGGAAAGCCAAACCATCGACGTGTTCGTCCGAATGACGATTCGAACGAATACGCGCGATGGCGACGCGATCTGACGAAACGAAAACGAATGAAGACTCGAACGATCATAACTTTAAGGAAATAAACTATTTCCTAGTTTACAATTTTGAAACTCATCATAAAATAAATTAAATTAAATTATTTTCTAAATCGCGAACAATTTAACGAAACGCGTAAAATATTATAAGTCGAAAAATAATTAAACGCAACGATAATTAAAATAAATTTTAGAAATAAATAACCATCCAATTAGTTTAAGAGAATCCTTTTTATTTTATTTACAAAATACGCGCGTAACGACACGGATATGCGACGAAAACGCGAAACGAGCAACCGAAACGAACCCGAATACCCTCAGGGTATTTAAAGGCTAAAAGAAGCCTTCTCATTCATTTTTTTCACATCTTCCACTCTCTCTCTACCTTCATTTCCGGCCACAACCATACACCCTCACTTTTCTACCTTCAAACAAGCATATCTCACTCGTTTTTCAACGAAATCGAGTGATTCTTGCGCCTAAACGATCATCTTGAAGCTCTCTACAAGAAAGTACAGTGGATCTGAAGCTTTGGCCACGAAATTCTGAGGTATGAAGCTTGAAAGTTCACTGAAATTAGGGTTTTTGTGTGGTTGGTCGACCTAGATCCAAAACTGGTGTATAACTATAATACACACACACCACGCTCATGATAACTCAGAACCACATCCATGGTGACACTCAGATAGTACAACAAACGTGAATGGTGGTGAGGATGGCGAGCTGTTGGGTGAGGCCAAGGGACGGCCGAACCTTTGGTGGTTACCTAACCGGCGAACCTGTTATCATCACCACTGCCGAACCTTAGGCAGTCGATACCCAGCAGTGACGAACCCTACTAGGATGGCCGAACCCCTGCGAACCCTTGCACATGGAGACGAACCTTATGAGTTTGGCGAACCATGCATGTGACCGGAAACCCTACGAACCCTGTACTGCTCCTGGTCGAACCTTTCTCGGTCAGAACTTGATAGGCGAACCCATGAAACACCGGACCTCCATGAAGGCTCATGACTGACGAACCATAGGTGAACCATGGGGAGATCACCGAACCTTTAGAAGCCACGAACCCTCAGCCTGGTAGCTAGCCGAACCATCTGGAACTAACTATAGCCAAACCTTCTTGGTCGCCAACCCTTGCTACATGGACCGATCTTACATGCTTGACGAACCATGGTGATCTCGGCCGAACCATGGGCCAACTCTTTGCCGAACCTAGGCCCTTGACACCATGAGATTCGCTGCCATGAGGGATCAGTTCTTCGATCCTCCTGATCAAGCTAATAACCGGTCAAGTGCACGGCCCAGAAATTATTTTGTCTAGGCCCACAAGACATCACAGGCCCAAATAGCATTTCCTTGGCCCTATAGACAACCTAGAGCGACCACATAGTTCGGCCCACATAAAAATTTGATCGGGCCCACAACAAACATGGTCAGCCCATTCACGGCCCAAAACGTTCGTAGCCCAACAGGCCCAGAAACCTTGTACAACTTGGCCCAATGCGTTTAGATAGCCCAATAGATATTAATCGGTCCACAGCTTATCTATTTGGCCCATGGGATTCGATTCGACCCATGTTAAGTTTCGGCCCAACTTTGTGGCCCAAACCATAAACCACACGACCCACAACAATTGTTTGGGCCTACTCGGCCCATGGCTTAAGGGGGAATCCAATAGCCGGTCCACTTTAGTTGATTCGGCCCAAGCTTTAAAAGAATGAGTTCACAAAATTACAAGGCTAACAAATCCTTTTAACCGTTATATAATCAACACGTGTAATTATATTAGTATAATTACCACAAAGGAATAGATTGGAAGTGTTGCAACAATTAGGAAATGATAACATATAGTTAAACTCAAGACATTCAAGATTTATAATCTTTCATGTAAAAACCTAAGTTCGTACGTAGAATTTCTAAATAATAGAAACATCTAGTTGAGATGTGCTTAAATTTAACAACAAGTACATTGGGCCGAATGAAGACCATGATCCACAAGTATAAGTCAACAATAGGCTTAACACATACACGTACACAGATCGTATTAACTTAAAGTTACAAATTACAACAACATGAAATCAATACAGGAGCGTGAACATCACAACAAGTACAAACGAAGAGCGTGCGTATTCTTGTTTTACATAGTCAACTACTACGGACACAAGGTGAGTTCATTTGTCCCTTTTTAAACTTATTTGTTTTACTCCGGGACTGAGAAGCATGTTAAACATTTTCATAAAACTCTTGAAATGTTATTTAATGCTTTAAACATAAACATGATACTTATGTTGAAACTTATGCTGGAACTTAGAATATTTTGAAAAGCAATAGACTTGAAACTTAAACTTTAAACTTGAGGCTTGAAAACATATGTTGGATGCTTACGAGACTTGATGCTTATGCTACAACCATATGCTTAAACTCAATGCTTAAGACTTATGCTACAAACAAGATGCTTAAACTTGGTGATTGGTGCTTATGTTTCAAATTAGAAGCTTAAACCATATACTTGATGCTTATACTATAAACTATTTGCTTAAACCACACACTCGATACGAAAGCCTGAATACTAAATCTATACGCTAATACTAAATGCTAATGCTAAATACAAATGCTACAGGCTAATGCTTAACACTCATGCTATATGCTAATGCCACATGCTAATGCTACAATGCAAATACTATATGCTTATCATGCTTAAATACTAGAAATGCTTGAAGTGCTCATAATGCTATAGGCTTTGAATGCTATAAAATTGTCATGCGAAAGCAACGGTTTGGCCTCTCAGTGCTTGCCTCTCCGGTTGTTAAACTTTGAATGCTATAAACTTGATATGCAAAAGCAACGGTTTGGCCTCTCAGTGCTTGCCTCTCCGGTTGTTAAACTTTGAATGCTATAAACTTGATATGCAAAAGCAACGGTTTGGCCTCTCAGTTCTTGCCTCACCGGTTGTTAAACTTGAATGCTATAAACTTGTTATGCAAAAGCAACGGTTTGGCCTCTCAGTGCTTGCCTCACCGGTTGTTAAACTTGAAAGCTAAAGCTATTAACAATGATAGTACATCCTAAATTGGCCTCTCAGTGCTTGCCATGGGGTGTTCTACATAGTTGGGACTTGAAGGAACAGACCGTCGGCCTCTCAGTGCTTGCCATAGGGTGACCTTCATAGTCATGACTTGAGGAGTAGACTGATGGCCATTCAGTGCTTGCCATACAGTGAATCCTCGATGTTCACTCATGTTATAAACTTAAACACAATGCTAAAGCTATAAACGATATGGATGGTAGGTAAGACGCTTAATTATCATTAACAGCAATGTCCTATGCGACTTAGTATGTGGTGGGACGGCGTCTGGGCGGGTCGTAGGCTCGACTCAGGGGTATGCCCTATATATAAGCATACCGAGTTGGATGATACAGGTGGTGTTAATGAGATTAAGGTTGTTACCAAGGGGATGCTTGAATGCTTTTGGGTTAATATCATAAACTTTTAAACATGATGCTTTTAAACTAATATTGAAGCTATTACATACGAATGCTATAGACTTGTAGACTTTGAAACAGTAAACTAAAGTTATGATGAGAAATTAATCGAAGGGTAGGTAAAATGCTTAATTATCCTTAATAGCAATGTCTTATGCGGCTTAGTATGTGGTGGGAGGGCGTCTGGGCGGGTCGTAGGCTCGACTCAGGGGTATGCCCTACATATAAGCATACCGAGTTGGATGATACAGGTGTTATTAATGAGGTTAAGGTTTTACCTAAAAGGTTTGCAAAAGCTATTTTACAAATACTAAAACTACATGAACTCACCAACCATTGTGTTGACTTTGTTTTCTTACATGCCTTCTTAGGTGACGCACAGGAATAGGCTTAAGCTTTTGGATTGCATACTAGGATGCCAGTTAGCAGACCTAGTAGAATTTTGAAGAAGCACATATTTTGCTAAGGATATGAATCACTTTTGATATCTTGTACAGATACAAGATAGGAAACATACGATTCTTTTGTTAGGTTTACCGAGTTAAATTACTGAACATTAATATTGTAATTTAACTTTGTAATCCTAGTTATCATTGATTGCTCTTTAGTTATTCTTAACATTGATGCTATGTAAACAATCTGATCATCTTGATTATCACACACGATATCACGCCCCGGGAACCTTCCGCCCGACGGGGACTCCGATCCAACCCCGCCGGCTCGGGGTGTGACACATCCGTCCACACTTGAGACATTTTCTGCATGGGGTAATGGATAGGTGATGGTATTCGCATTTGGTGCAAAGTGGAAATGGACCAGTATAAGGCTTTCTGGCCGTAGCTGGTTGTGGCATAGCAGTAACAAGAGTGGTGTGCACCGGTGTAACTGCAGTCAAAGTTGCATAGTTTTTGATCGTCTTTTGCTTCTGTTTCTTCTTTTTGGGTTGGTGCTGTTCAGGCTTCTTGCCTTCTTCAACCTGTGCCTTCTTATACACCTTTCGAGTAAGCACACCCGCTTTGACATATTCCTCAGTAAGAGTGGCACCAAGATGAATTGCTGCTTCCAGAGTAGTAGGACTACTCCCCATAACAGTTCCCCTGATGACTAGGGGTAATCCTTCAATGTACTTCTCTATCCTGCGGGATAGAGGAGTAACCAGATGTGGCACCAGAATGCACAACTCATTGAAACGAGTTGTATATTTCGTATTCTCGCCACTGTCCTGAACTAAATTCCACATCTCCACTTCGTTTCTTCAGTTCATGGCGTGGACAGAACTGTTCCACAAGTAACTTCTTGAAATCCTCCCACGATAAGGCCAAAGCAACCTCTCGTCCTCTGGTGTTCTTCTCAGAATTCCACCAGGTGAGTGAGCCTTTGTGAAAAGCGCTTGAGGCCATCTTGACCTTCATATTTTCAGGACATCCTGTGAAGTCAAGGATATCCTCAATGCTCTCCAGCCATTGCAATAGACTGGTAGCTCCCTCAGTACCAGCATACTTAGGAGGCTTAGCATCATTGAACTGCTTGAAAGTGAAGTTAGCAGTTCCGGTGTTGGTGGCATTTGAGTTGTGTGCTGAATCACTGGTACTTCCCCAAAGATTCTGGTGATATCAGTGACCATACCCGGAATGACATCCCTCATATGTACAGCGATGGCACGGGCAATTTTGTTAATCTCATCATCGTGGCCACTTGTTGAACCCCCTCCGTTAGGGTCACGTCGAGGAGGAATTCTACGAATAGAAGCCACAAGTGGTTCAGTAATGAGAAAGGATACAATTGAATTTACATGATAAAGTTAGTAATATATCCATACTACTAATATTATCATTCAATTGTAAAATGAGCAAATACACGTATAAGCAATCAACTTATTGGCATACTTCTTATATGATGGTTTATGATGTCTCATGATTTCACTCCACCAAACCTACACACTGACACTACCGAAGATAGCTTATATATAGGGCATACAAAAGGGTCAAGCAAACTGCTAGCCCAGTCGCCAGCCCACCACCGCTTCGATATACCACGATCATGCCCTTGCTAGCATTTGGCAATACGATTGTGTTGATTTCCATGTATGTTTCATTGATTAAGAATCCCATGTTCTTTGATAACTGAACTATGATTGAATCTATGATTGAATTATGATTGAATTATGTGTGCACCTACTAACAATTGTTAACATGTAGAACTATATCCTCTGTGTGCTCTACATTTTTCTTGTTAACTTATGTTAATAAGTACTAAACATGTAATCACTTAAGAATTTCACTTAAGGTTTACATTTAAAGAATGTTCACAACTTGATTGATTCCCACACAATGGTTGTTTCATCAATGATTGATTAACACAATGATTGTTTCACCCCATGGTTGTTCCTCAATTGATTGTATCTCGTATGTTTGACTAATGTTCAATGATTCCAGTTGCTCCCGAATCCTCACTTCAAATACGAATGCCGAATTCCCCCTGTCATACTGAAGATAGCTTATATATAGGGCATACCCTGGGTCAAGCAAACTGCCCGCCAAGCCGCCAGCCCACCACCACTTCAGTATGCCAGAGCTTGGCCGCCATTTTTATTTGAAGCTAGAATTCCAACTCTCGATTGATTATGATTGATTCATGATTGTTTCTTGAACTATGAATATGATTATGATTGTCAAAACCGAGATTCTTGATATACTATAAATCAGGAACTTAGGTTTTAATATATGTGTCCTGGGTTAATTAACCTAGGTTCTCAATACTTACAGTACTGAGTATAATGATCTCCTTGTGTGAACTTCAACTAAAGAATACTGTTACACATATTCTAAGTTATGAAGTCCTAATGAAATGAATTCATGATAATAATATCATGATTAGAATTTCAGATCAAAGATACTAAGAATACAGATCTTTGCCTCTAAAATTCTGTAATGAACTCTGATTGAGAATTTCAGATCAAAGATACTAAGAATACAGATCCTTGCCTTTGATATCCTCTAATGAACTCTGATTGAGAATTTCAGATTAAGGATAACAAGAATACAGATCCTTGCCTCTGATATCCTCTAATGAACTCTTATTGAGAATTTCAGATCAAGGATACTAAGCATACAGATCTTTGCCTCTGAAGTCCTTTAATGAATATGTATTGAGAATTTTAATTCGGTTTCTAAAATTATAGAATCCCGATTCAAATTTCTTGACTCGATACTTAACCATAGAAGTGTATCCCTAAGATCTTTCAAGCTTGATGTAGACTCAATGCTCACTTAAGTTTACTTAGATCCTAAGTATCCTCAAGCCTACAACACTTAGTCCTATGGGGTAGCTTAGGTTATAGTCTAGGTGGTGTTGAATTCAATTAAGTGTGTGGTGGGCTGGCGGCAATACTTGTGATACATATGCCCTATATATAAGCATTCTTGACTGAGTAAAATCTTATCTGTATTTGGAACTAAGGAGAGAACATTGATGTGGGTTAAAACATGAGAATTACAATAAAACCTCATAATTACAATAAGACTTGAGATTACATTTTCAAATGTTTTTAAAACATTAAACTTATGAACTCACCAACCTAGTGTTGACTTGTTTTAATTGCATGTTTTCTCAGGTGATGAATAGGTTTAGTCACCAGCTTTCAGGACATAAGCTAGCGGACTTAGCTAGTGGACCTAGTTTCTTTTGGTTGTGCATATTTTGATGACATGTTTATGAATCACTTTTGTACATCTTGTGTAGATACAAGATAGCAACTTTATGATTCTTTTTGGGTAGATTTACATTGTTAAGTTATGAACATGACTTATGTAATTTAACTTTGTAATTCCATATCAATGTCAATTTAGCATTACTCATTATATATCATGTGCCATGTAAACAATCTAATCATCTCTATTATCACACGATATCACGCCCCGAGACCATTCCGCCTAACGGGAAATTCGATCCATCTAGCCGCTTGGGGAGTGACAGTGATCTTGATTGTATTCAAGTCCCTGATTGTGTTAATACTATCCACATCGAAGGGTGCCTTAACAGCCTCTTAATACTTCTAGAACCTGATGTTATCGATGTTTGTTAGGCTCATCCTACTTGGATAATATTTATTGAAGTAGTGTCGATAATGTGAAACAATTAATAGGTCTTCGAGATTAATAGAATCGATGGGAAGTTAGGCTGGCTTGACATGAGGCCCATCGATACTAATAGTATCAGTGGGTGGTTAGTATCGACCATACAGGCTTCGAAGATAGCAATATCGATGGAATCCAGTTTGAATACCCTTGGAGTTGTCGATATTAACAATATCGACGGGTACTTAGTCATTTTGAGCTCCATCAAGCTTGTTAGTTTCGTCATATGATCAGACATGTTGTTCTTGTATCGATACTAAGGGCCTTCAATGTTTCTTCCATCGATACTATTCCCAGACCTTACCATCAACCTGCCATCCCTTGTAAAATCCATCCACGGTTATCCTAAGCAATTCTAATGTTATTACAGAGCTGGTTCTTAAGTCTAGAAGGTTGAAACGTCGAGTTGATGTTCAATGATTTCCGGGTTGTATAATGTCACACCCTGAGCCGGCGGGCTGGATCGACTTTCCCGTCGGGCGGAAGGTTCTCGGGGCGCGATATCGTTTGATAATCAAAATGATCAGATTGTTTACATAGCACATGAGATATAAATGATAAATGCTAACATGACAATGATATAGAATTACAAAGTTAAATTACAATGTTATATTCATAATTTAACAAAGTAAATCTATCCAAAAGAATCCATGAGTTTCTATCTTGTAACTGTACAAGATCTACAAAAGATGATTCATTGTTTTGTCATTCAAAAGTATGCTCGCCACTACATGTAGCTAGGTCTTCTAAAAGTCCACTAGCTATTTCCTGATGTCTGGTGACTAAACTTTTTCGTCACCTGAGAAAACATGCATTTAAACAAAGTCAACACTAGGTTGGTGAGTTCATACGTTTAGTAATTAAAAACATTGATTTGTTCACATTCACAATCACAATTTCATACAAGAGTTTTGTTAAGTTCGATTCATCCATTTCACACAATGGCCTCTCCATAGTTATATTTTCAAGTAGTATCTCATCCTATTAGATATTCTTATATATAGGGCATACGTAGGTGTACAAGCCCGAGCCGACATCCCACCACATACCTAATAGAACTCCACACCACTTGCAATACAACTATAGGTACCCATTTTCATCTCACATGTGTTCAACCTGTTTGATGTTCATCCATAGATCATGTTCATCACCCTGTGTTATATGTAGAATAATATAGTAAGAGAGGTTTAGTTATCAAACCGAAGTATTGATAAATGTCACACCCCCTGCGCCGCGTTCGGAATCCACAACGCGGTGACGATCGATGGTTGAATCATGCACAAGTATTGAACAAGAACAAACACAATGCATTACTAGGTTTCAAAATGTTTAGACCATTGTTTAATTACAGGCATTCTATCTATCTATCAAAAGAATAACAACTACAGACCCAAAATATAGTTTACAAAATAAGACTTCAAACAAGACAATTAAACAATCAGGATTTAGTGCGTTTCTAATCCATCCTAGCTTGTTTCTTCAACTTGTTCTATCTTAAACGGTCTCCTTAGTTGTCCCTTAGAATGTCTTAAACCTGATTACCTGAAACACGTGAAAAGTAACTGTCAACTACAAAAGTAGTTGGTGAGAACAATAGGTTTAACAGTTGTAAATATGAATCTACATTGTAAGGCATATGAATAAAAAAATGAATGAAAATACATGGATGGTTGCAACCCAAACTAACATCAAGTCTGTAAAACGTGTCCAAACAGTCATCAGACTGTTTGCTAGAAAACCAACATATAATCAAGTCCCAAACTACGTTTGGAGTTAGAAAATTTGTCAGCAACATTGATATAACCATTCGTAACCAAATCCTGCAGTTAGCTTTTAAAACAAATTTAAAAGCTAACTCCATAATTAGGCCTCCCCAATTGTGTCCGTTTCCCTTGTTGTGATCACCCAGTACTAACGCTAAATGAATATGTAACTTGATGTGTGTATAAGTTTGTTCACAACGATGAACACCATGCTTTTGAAAAACTTGAATTGAAACCCTTTCATTGAATGCCTTGTTTGATTTCCATGATTTGAATACTTCCCATGAATACCGTGAATACCAATGATTGAAATAACTTGTTTGAATACCATGAATTGAATTCCTTTGTTTGAATACCACAATGAAAACCATTGGTTGAAATCCTTGTATTGAAACCCTTGATTAAATACCAAAGATAATATCCTTGTGTAATAACAAGGTTTATAACATATCATTTTTTTATCAAAAACACGAGTTTATAGTAAAAGAGTTTATAAATCTCATTAGTTAAAAGTGTATAGCATTTATAAAACCATTAGTGTAAAGCTGATATAAAACAATTTAAAGAACCTTTATAAAACCTTTTTAATAGCAACAATTTTAACTGTTGATAAAGCATTTTAAACAGTTGATAAATCCTTTGATAATATTTGAGAAATCCCTAGGATTTCTAAAGTGAACTTGTAACAGTTGAACAATAGCATAAAGAGAGTTTGATCACGTGTTCCACCCCAAAACAGTTGAAAAACAATAAAAGAGGGGCTAAAGTTCTCACCTGTCTGCAGCAGACTCTGAACTATAACAAGTAGCAAGTAGCAAACAAGAACTCTAATTGGTTCCTATACCATTGTAATCATACATAAGATATAAAATTTATGATTGTATAGACTTTCACTTATTGATTGACTTGTGTTATCATGATCTTGATTAATCCTTGAATCACTTGTTCTCTTGTTTAGGAATGTTGTGTGAATTTGAAAATCATGATTGAGTCACTTGATTTATAATTGATTCGTGAAAAGAATATGCCATATTCCTTTATGTATAACTTGTATACATCAAAGTAACATGCGTTTATGGTTATGATAACTCTTGTTTAACATGTATTGTGAAAGGATGTTCCAATTGTTTAATGCCTTTGGGTTTATGACTTGATCCCCTAATTAGGTTAAGTTGCAACTTAAACCAATCATGATCAATTCACAATTATTTAATTTGTGGGCCAAACATTGGGCCTTGAGCCCATGAAACCATGGTGGCTTAAACAAAGGCCATGGGCCTCTTAGGTTAGACATGGGCCGAAAGGCGATTTGGGCCTTGGGCCGGTTTTATTGATTTGTTGGGCCATATAGTGTGCCTAGGGTAAGATTGGGCCAATTAAGGGTCATAGTGGGCCGAATGGAATGTTGGCTGCCAAATTTCCAGCGAACCTATTAGAGGGTTCGGCCAAGACTTCTCAATAGGGTTCGGCTCTAAGGGTTTTCATGCAAGGTTCGGTAACTCAAAAGTGTTCGGTGGTGGAGCCGTGGTGAGGAAGGTTCGTTGCTAAATGGTTCGGTCACCGAAGGTTCGTGAGGTCACAAAGGTTCGGCCAAATGGAAGCTTCGGCCATGGTTCGTCTTACCCATGGTTCGGCCATGCAACTCTAAGGTTCGGCGATCCATGCATATGTTCGGCTGGTTGTGATCAGCGAACCATGGGTTCGTTCCTGATGTAGGGTTCGTGATACATGCATGGGGTTCGTCTGAGCCATCCTGGGTTCGCCACTATTGCAAGGGTTCGCTTGATGAAAGGCTAACAGGCCGAGGGTTCGTTGGCATGCAAGAGTTCGGCAGCTTTCCAATGGTTCGCTTGATCAAGAAGGGTTCGTTCCTAGCACATTGGTTCGGTGAAGGTTCGTGGGGTCCCCTAAGGGTTCGGCTGATGATCAACGAACCATACAGGTTCGTGAAGCCCCCTTAGGGTTCGGCTAGGTGAAGATGAAGGTTCGGCCGTCGCTTTTCCAGCGAACCTGTCACCAACACCATCATTCAACCTTGTTCCTTCGATCCAACCATTTTTATGCCATGACTACTTGCAAACCCAACCTCGAAATATTGTAGGTTCGATTGATAGGGCTTAGAACCGGCTAGGATTTGGGTTTAGACGAAAACACATAGAAAACCCTATTTTCGTGATTCTTCATTCGATCATACCTCGTTTTTGGCCGGACAAATCTTTAGATCAGTTGTCCTTTCGTGTAGGGGAGATCAAGAGCTTCGCGTAGGTTAAAGAATCACCAAATTTCGTCAAGAAACGAAGAAGATACGCGCGTTTGAAGCTTGGTTTTTCTAGTGAGAAGGTGGAGGACGAATTTTGTAGAGAGAGAAAGGGTTTGGCTGGAAATTATGAGAGGAATATCCTTCTTCAAGGCTTTTATAGTCCGAGCGGTTTTCGGGTTCGTTCCGGTGGCTCGGTTCGCGTTTTCGGAACGTAACGCGCATTCTACGCGATTTAATTAAAATAGTTATTATTCTCGACATTTTGATGAGTTTCAAAATTGTAAAATGTAAAAATAAAATATTTCTCTTATTTTTACTCTTCGTTCGTTGTCAGATCGTTAAACAAATACAATTACGTGTATACCCGCAATCGCGTACGTTTTTCGATCGTATTAATTATTTATTGACGTTTAATCATAATTATAAGTTCAACATTCGTATCGTTATGGATCGTCACCCATAATTATACTCAGTCTCGCTTACGTATTACGATTTTTTTGTTTAATTAATTCGTTTGTCATACTATTCGTCTAAACACTACGCACTAACACTATCCCATTACACCGAACGCAGTATATGTATAGGGCATACCCCAGAGTCCAGCTACCTTCCTTATCTGACGCCGTCCCACCACTGTTTCGATATAATACGATATTGTTCTTGCCTAGCGTAATCTACTGTAAATAAATAATACATACTTGTTCCTAATTAAAGAATTCCTATAACACACAAACACATATATGAACACTTGAATCACATTGACATACTGAATGTAATACACATTCCACTAACACTGTCTATGACTGCTATGACTATATGCACAGATGTTACAATAAACCCTCAATGTTTTAAGGAAAATAGATTAATTTAATCTTATCCTTGTTATTATTCTCTCGCTTGTGGGGTTAAATGTTAGTCACAGTAATAATAGAAGTGTTAGTTAACCAATTGATATCTGCTCTTCGCTTGAAGTGCATAGAGCCTAAAAGGAATCCATTGTGATCCTCACGTAATCAGATCACAATGCATCCGATTTACCCCTACCACTTTGATGTTCTCATAGCCTTCAACGAAAATACTACCAGTAATGTGACATGAGAGAAAATCAATTCCTCAGTCTACTAGTCAATAGAATCGAAGGATTAATTACAATTATCACTGCAGATTAATATCACCATGTGTGGCTTACCCGACCCTGACTGTTGTCGCCCTATAACCGGTCATACGTTACCGGCCAAATGGTAATACGATCAACATACCGGCCCTACCCGCCGGAGGTTTGTCAAACCTATGGTACCACTATGCTATCGTCGGTTTAGTCGCGTCAAATTAACTGGTAAACGATTCTTTGATGTTGGACTTACAATTTGAACTTGAATACATGGCACATGTGTTGTTGTTGTGTTCACCATAGTCATCATCTCAGTGTTGTTTGTTCTCAGTGTTGTGTGTTCTTGTTGTTTTTAACAAAGTTTTATAAGAACTTGTCTTAATATACAATGTCGGTAGTTGTGTGAATGATGTTGTTATCATGAAGTTACATTATCATGATTATCATTCTTTTTTTCCATAGCCTTCACCCGATTGTAACTACAGTGTTGTAAAACTAGTCATACTACACTTAGTTAGTTCAGGTGGTGAATGATGTCATGAAGTCATGTGGACATGATCATCATTCATGTTCTCATTGATGTTTGTTTCGTGTTATTCCATAGTCTTCACCGAGTTGTAAGCATAGTGTTATAAAAACTAGTCTTATTACACTTAGCTAACTCCGGTGATGAATGATATTGTGAAGATATATTTTCTTCATATCACTCTTTTTAGTTGTTTGTGTTATCTCTTGATTATCCCATTGTTCATTCAAGTAAGAATAATACGGTGCTATAAGATATAATCTACAACTTGTATTAATCTATTGTGTTGATGATTCATGAAGCTACATTATCATGTTTCATCCTAGATATCACAGTTATGTTTTGATCACGCAAGCATACATACAATGATAAGCGATAATAAAGTCAGACAATATAATCTAAATCATAGTATAATCAATATGTTGTACTAAAACTTTTAAGTAATTAAAAGATTTAGCATATTTCTCAGCCCCGAGATTTAAAATCAGTTAAGATTAGAAAAGGGGTGTATGAACTCACCTTGTAGTTGATGTGGTTGACTAAGTATAAATAAGAAATGCACGCGCTCTTTGTTGTTCTTGATGTTGTTTCACGATCCTGTATTGATTTCACGATGTTTGTAATTATAAGTATAAGTCTTTGAGTATGTGTGTGTGTGCGTGTTTGCCCTACAATTGGCTAACACTTGTAGATCTTGGTTATCATTCGACCTTGGTTCACTTGTGATGGTTTGTACTAGCACTTAACCAATTTAAGTTATTAATATGACATGTCTTCATGTGGTATGTTTAGTTTGACTTGTTAACATAATAAGTTGTGAAAATGTGAAACTCATTATAGTTTTCTAAGTATTAAACCTAGATTTATAGCTTAAAGTCTCACATGTTGTCCTTGTAAAACTTGAATTGATTGTTACATAGTTAGTAAATAACCATGGAATAATCCTTGTAAAAACTTAATGTTTTAGGTTTTGTGAAGTTCGTTAAACCCAAAATCTACCACCTTTGTAGTATTTTAGAAATTCCCTTGCATGTTATCAAACCAATTTGGATTCAAAGGGTTAAGTACATGGTTCAAGTAGTTCAGCTAGTTAGGCCGAATGGTAGGTGGCCATATCAGGGTGTTTGGCAGAATGAGGTGGCTGGCCGAGTGACAAGGATCGAATGGCTATCATCGGCCGAATGTACACGACCCGACCGAAAGAGAACATGGCCCTAGGCCAAATGTGGTTCTTCATGCGAATGAGTAGGGTCCGAATGAGTATGCCCTGACCTAATGGTGGTGTTGGTAGAATGAGGAGGAATGCGAATGGGTGGTTCCACTCGGCTGCATGCTGATTCGGTCGTTCCTAGCCATGCGGCCTGCACCTTCGGCCCAAGTCCCTTCGGCCCCAACCCTTTCGGCCGCAGCTCCATTCGGTGGGCTGTGAGTCGGGTACGCCCAGGTTGCTGCCAAGTTCCATGGTGGTTTTCAGTGATGGTGAGTGCTAGGACTAGTTTTCGAAGGTATAGGGTTCGGTCATAAGGGTTTTAACCGGTTGTATGGTGTGGTTCGGCTAAGGGTTTGGAAAACCCTAATTTTCGTGATCTTGAAGCTCATTTTACCTCATATTTGGTGGGTATTTCTTCAGATCGGTTGTTCTTTCATGTAGAGGATGATTGTAGCTTCGTTTAGACACCAAGAACGCGAGATTTCATCAAGAAACGAGTGAGATCTAGTGGTTTGAATCGTGGATTTCTAGAGAGAGAGAGTTCCGGGATTTTGAATGTAGAGAGAGAAGAAGAAATAAATGAGGTGGTTGGTTCATTTGGGGTATTTATGCCCCGGGTGAGTTCGGGTTCGTTTCGTTTGCTCGGTTTTCATCTTCATCGCGTTCCCGGCACGTTACGCGCGTAATTTACGAATTTTAGATAAATGGTTTCATTTAATAAATTTGAAAGTGATTACTCCTAGTAAATCTTCTAAATTTATTTTTCTTAAATTATTTCTTCGTAAACGTTTATTTTAGAGGTTTTGTCAGATCGCGTCACCTTCGCACGTATTCGTTCGAATCGTCACCCGAAAGAACACGACAACGGTTTCACTTTCTGATTCTTGTTTTCTACTTTTCATTTATCATTTCACTTTCTGACCTTATGTGTTGTACTGTATTTCCTCACTGACGGACTCAACTAAACTTTCCTGTTTTTGACATTGTTCCCATACTAAGTTATCGGTCATCTGATTCCTGTCATCTATGGATATCAGATCGCAACCGATATGTTCTTGACATTTGTTTGTACACTGTTGTTTCTCTTAAGTTGTTGTATTAACTATATTTAAGTTTTCACTTCAATACATACAACTTGTTGTTTATCGTGAGTTGTTGTACTTACTGTATTTAAGTTTTTACTTAAAAACGTACAACTGTTGTTTGTTTTCTGAGTTCTGTTGTCACACACTGTTTACACATTGTATTTACGCACGGTAAATAGTAAAAGTACATGTACCGTACGGACTTGCCGGACGATCAGGTACTAGTTGTCACATATAAAACCCTAATTCCCGATATTTTGAGCTCAAACATAGGTCGATCTGGATTTATGAGCTCGGATCCTTTGTACTTCCTCAACGTACGCACCAAGAGTGATGAATTTAGAGAGAGAGTGTGATGAATTTAGAGAGAGAAGAGAGAGAGTGTGATGAATTTAGAGAGAGAGAGCGAGAATAAAATTATGGTTGGTGAGATTTAAATGTAGGGCTTTGTGACAATTGCATTTGAGAATTACGGCATCAATGACGTAAACATATTTGGTCGTTCTTGAAATCCACATTAATTTGACGATTTTAATTATTTTAGGTTGAAAGTATGCGAGAAATGATGAACATAGGCGAAAACCGTGCGCGAAACGGAGTTACGAATTGTTTCGGAATCGCGAAACGAAGAAAATCCAAAAATTTGAGGAAAATGGGGCTAGGTGGTACGCCTAGAGGTAACAAAAAAGTTCTGGAATATTTTGGCCATCCGCGTGGTATGCCCCGGGCCAAACGCCCATCTGGAGCGGTGCGCCTGGGGACTGTTAAGTCGGCAGAAGTGTTAAAACGATCAGATTGCATGGGAGATTGAACATTTCTTTCATTTTCTCGAACTTGAACTCTCTTGCAGACGAAAAATCAACTTCTAAACCTTCAAAACTCATACTTGAAGCCAACAAAAGCCACGGATCGCACCAAGGAACGAATCTACAAGCCCTGATCGTCGTTCTACACTCAGAACTTCGTCTGATTAGGTATCGGTTCATTTTAACCTTCTAGCTTGATAATGATTGATTAGATCTTGATTTTGAACGTAATGGTATAGTTAGGGTTGTTGATTATTGCCTAGATGATGGCTAGGATTGATTATAAACGAAAAACACGATGTTTTAACGGGTAAATCCTTGTTTTGATCCGTTGTAATGCCCGGTTTACATGAAATCATAACTATGATTATAATGGTTTAAACCATTTGATTGTGACAATGTAGGTGATTAGTTTGGTTAATATTTGAAATACAAGATTAGATCTAAGTGTTTCAAACTAATCACGATCATTAACATACTTATTGGAACGATTATCTGATGTTTATGATAACAGTCAGATTAGTATGTTAAACATGATTATTAAACCTATTCTAATGCTACATTGTGATATTTCATGATATTAGGGTAATCAATAACAAGTATTGATCATTCCTAAGCCATTAATATGTCTAGAAACTGTTTTAACATTTTAATCAACAACATTAACTATTTGGTTAATCTGAGATTATTCTGATTAATCAAGTGTGTCATCAATCTTGTATTAGGAACCTAAGTCAGTGTAGGTTCCTACATTATCATACATTGTATGATATGACACTAAGATAATTAATTAAAAACCTAATATCGGTTTTACGACTTTCAAGGCAATGTCTTTCACATTGGACGTTCAAAAAGTCTAATCAGTAAGTTAAACCATAAATGACCATTAATAGTGAACGTACCTGTGACAACCGTAGTTTCTTCGCGTGCTTCAGGAGCAGTCATAGCTAACACGCGTGCTGGAGCATTTTGACCTTGATTGTTGTTAGAAAATCTAGGGCATCTGTTCCTGAAATGACCAGTTGCTCCACATTCAAAGCATGCTGGCCCAACTGGTTTTGGTGCAGGCATTGATGCAGTTGCAGTGACTACTTTCCCAGTGAATTGACACTTGTTCTCCAGATGGCCATATCTCCCATACTTGGTACATTTCCAGCACTGCCGACCCAATGGGTGATGATACTTGAAGTTGTTACATAGAGGGTGGGGTCTAGTGTATGATCTCCTGGAATTTGATAAAGACTCTACGACTGACGGTGCTTGATTTATAGAAGCAGATGGGGTTGATGATATTGCAAAGATTTTCTTGGTTTTCTGCTTCTTCTTAAGTGGCTCTGTTAGTTTATTCTCTTCCTTAACCACATGAAGAACATCATCTGTTCGAGTAAGCTGACCACCCTTCACAAATTCATTGGTAATGGCAGCAGATAGATGTATTGCTGACTGCAGATTTGCTGGTTTACTATCCATTACCATACTCCTGATAAACAACGGTAATCCCCCAATGTACATATCGATTTGGCGGGATTCTGGAGTAGCCATGTGAGGTACCAAAATACTGAGTTCTTGAAATCGAGTAGTATAAGTGTGATTGTTTCCACCTACTTGAACTAGACTGTATAGTTCATCTTCCAAATTCTTCATTTCATGCTTGGGACAAAATTGTGCAACCAAAAGAGCTTTGAAATCGGCCCAAGACATGCTTAAGGCAGCGTCCCTGCCTCTACTCCTCTTCTCAGCATTCCACCAGGTCAAGGCTCCCTATTGGAACGCGCTTGCAGCCATTTTCACTTTTTGATCCTCTGGACAGTTAGTGTAGTCCAAGGTATCCTCAATTGATTCAAACCACTGAATGAGTCCAGTGGCACCTTCTATCCCAGAGAAAGTTTAGGGCCTAGCATCGTTGAATTGCTTAAAGGTAAAGCTATTCGAATTCTCACCATTATTCTGAGTAGGATGATACTGAGAACCACTAGGAGAGTTTTGATAAGAGTTTTTTAGTTGAGTAACTAGAGTTGGCAAAACTTGCGCCACTTGTCGAATGATGACAGCTGCCAGGCGGTCTGTCTCATCGTTGGGATTATTGTCGGCCATTCTAAAGACAGAATGACAAACAATAGATTTAGCATGACGTATAAGATAAGGATGAGGAGTTTCAGGTAAGAAATCACATAAACACATAAGGGACGCTTAAGTTGTAGTCTAGGTCATCCATTAGGGTTAACCTAATTCTCTACAACCTTGGCTCTGATACCACATCTGTCACAACCCACGCCGCATGCGGAATCCACGGCGCGTGACTATGTGTTCATGTGCCAATGTTGGAGAATAACCCATGATTTACTATGTTTCGTAAAATTAAGTTCATTTAAACATACATAACATACATATTATACAACAAGTTTATCGTAATATAATTATTATACAATACGATGTTTTTGTTTTCTTTCTAGGTCACAACTATTTCTGCTGTTGATCCTGACCTAGATTTCTTTACTGAAGCTCCCGATTACCTAAAAGTAGATAAAAGTCAACTACGAATAGTTGAGTGAGAAACATAGGTTTTGTTGATTCAAAATAATTGTCCAAACAATGATTTTCATGATGTAGTAATCACAAGTGATCAAACAGGTACTTTGAAATTGAATCTAATTGAGCATGCAAACATCAAACCTAACGATAAATGATCGTTAGTAATGATTGTTAGCTCACATGATGAGGTCCAACCCACGGTTGGAGCGATTTGTAATAATGATCTTGTGTTCCCGCATATGATCATACCAGTACTACCAAGGGCTTGATAATAAGTTAATGATGTTCACATAACAATATGCCCAAATAGCCTCCACATAACCAAAGTTCCCAAGTGATACGCTTAATTTAATGATTTGATAAAAAATTTACTCGATAATAGTTTGTCATGATTTTCCTGATGAAACAAATATATGATTTCACAGGAGTTGATAAATATTTATCATCGTCCAGATGATACTGATATATGATTTCACAATATTTGATAAAATATGTTTTGAAAATGCATCTACATGTTCCACCTCGAGTTTTGGTAAACATTTAAAGAAAGAGAGGAGGGGCTATGATCTCACCTGTGTTATTGAAGTGTTTTGATTTTGAGGTATCACACAAAATCTGAAGAGAATTCTGCAATTCATTAATATTTTATGAGTTACTTATGTTTTAACTTACTGATTAGATTTTTCTGAACATCCAATGTCAAAGACATTGCCTTAACAGTCATCAAACTGAGGTTTAGTATTTAATTAGCTAATTTAATGCTATATCATACAATGTATGATAATGTAGGAACCTATATTGATTCAAGTTCCTAATACAAGGTTGATGACATGTTTGATTAATCAGAATAATCTAGATCAATCAAATAGTTAATGTTGTTAATTATAATGCTAAAACAGTTTCTAGACGGATTAATGGCTTAGGAATGGTCAATCCTTGTTATTGATTACCCAAGTATCATGAAATATCACAATGTAGCATTAGAATAGGTTTAATAACCATGTTTAACATACTAATCTGACTGTTATCATAAACATCAGATAATCGTTCCAATGAGTATGTTAATGATTTTGATTAGTTTGAAACACTTGGATTTAACCTTGCATTTCAAAGTTTAATCAAACTAATCACCTACATTGTCATAATCAAATGGTTTAAACCATTATAATCATCGGTATGATTTCATGCAAACCGGGCATTACAACGGATCAAAACAAGGATTTACCTGTTAAAACATCGTGTTCTTCGTTTATAATCAATCCTAGCCATGATCTATGCAATAATCAACAACCCTAACTATCTCATTACGTTCAAAAACAAGATCTAATCAATCAAAATCAAGCTAGAAGGTTAAAACGAACCTTTACCTAATCTGACGGATTTCTGCGGGTAAAACAACGATATAGACTTGTAGATACGATCCTTGGGATGATCTGGGCGTTTAAAAGCTTTCAAAATAGTGTTTTGATTGTTTAAGGGGCTGGTTCTTCGACTGGAAGCAAGAAAAAGTCGAGATAGAAGAAAAAAATTAAGTTTTTTTGATGCAATATGATATTTTAACTCTTCCACCGCCTCAGGAGCCGCCGGGCTCACCGCCCTAGCTGGGCATGTGGCTCGGGGCGTACCTCCCCAGTCCATTTCGTCAAATTTTGATTTTATCTTCGTTTCGCGATTCCGGGAGCATACGAACTCCGTTTTGCACAAGATTTTCGCCTACGTTCCCAATTTTTCGAGCTCTTTCCAATGGTTATAATCTCAAGACCTAAAGAGTTTAAAATATTTGACCTCTTATTTAACGCTATATTCGATTCAGTGTATCTCGAAATCGGAGCATCGTTTCGTGATTTCGCTTCCACTCATTCTCTTCATTTACGAGTTATGATTCTAGACATGAAATCGGTTGGTCATCTATTTGAATAAGCATTATGTGATGGATGTTTCTTTGTGATCTACTAACACCAGATTTCTGAGTAACTACAAGTCATGAACTGCTATGATATGATATGGTCCTTATGACACATTCGTAATAATGAATGTGGATTTCAAACACGACCACATGTGATTTCGTCATTAATGACGTAATTCTCGAATACAATTGTCACATTGAGGCCCAATAACATGGTCCACACACATACACATGGCCCAACCTGTTATCCAGCCTAAGAACAACAATTAGCCCATTAAACCTATTCGGCCCATTTGGGTAGGGAATAACTAACACACTGAAGCTACAAATATGGAATACATGCAAAGAAATTATATATATGTATCCTATTTTATTACGAAGATGGTAGTGATGATTAGACTATGTATACCAAAACATAAAAGTTTCAAGTGCTCACAATATAACAAAGTGCAAAACAGGGTTGACATAAAAATCCCTAACAAAACGTTAAAACATGAAGTTACGTGGGTTAATTGTTATTGAAATCAATAAGTAAACGAGGCCGAATAAGGACAACCGAGACTAAGAGTGTTAACCTTAAGGGTTAACACATACACACACACAAATCCCTACGATTTATACTTATAAGTTACATACAACGTGAAATCAATACACGATCTTGAAACCAACAACAAATACAACAACGAGTGCGCGCATTCTAGTTAAGCTAAATCAACCACTTCAAACATAAGGCGAGTTCATTTCTCCTTTTCAAACATATTTGTTTTACCTCAGGAGTGATAAGTATGTTACACATTTTAAACAATTATTGAAATGTTTATTAAATGCTCTTACACTTATTCATGATGCTTATACTAATGCTTAAGCTTGTAACTCTTATTCTGGGAGCTAGAGACTAAGATTTAAACTATATGCTCGATGCTTATGCTATAAAATCCATGCTTAAACTATATGCTCGATGCTTATGCTATAAACTCCAGGCTTAAACTATATGCTCGATGCTTATGCTATAAACCCAATGCTTAAACTATACGCACAATGCTAATGTTACAGACTATATGCTTAAACTATATGCTAATACTAGAAACTAAATGTTAAAAGCTATGATTGTATGCTAAATGCTAAACTTGTATCTATTCATGGGCTACATAATTGCTAAACTATGCTAGAGCAAAGCTTGTACCCATGCATGAAACACGTGAAAGCTAAAGTATGTGAATGCTAAGCTTTTATGTATATATGAGATATGTAAATGCCAAACTATGCTACAGCAAGGCTTGTATCTGCATATATGAGATATGTAAATCCTAAACTATGTGTGCGCACAGCTTGTGTCTATATATGAGATACGTAATTGCCAAACTATGCTAGAGCAAGGCTTGTATCTGTATATATGAGATACGTAAACGCTAAACTATTCGGATGCTAAGCTCAAACCAATTCATGAGATACGTAATGGCTAAACTACGCTAAAGCAAAGCTTGTATCTAGTCGTGGGCTACGTAAATGCTAAAGTATGCTAGAGCAAAGCTTGTACCCATGCATGAGATTGGTGAAAGCTAAACTTTGATACGTGTAACTATTGTTCTTGTACAACATACTTTAAAGCTAATCTACGTGAATGCTATAAACTTGTAAACTTTTAACAGTATGCAAAAGCTATGATGAAGACGGAATTGGGTTGTAGGTAAAACGCTTAATTACCATTAACAACAGTGTCATATGCGGATTAGTATGTGGTGGGATGGCGTCTGGGCGGGTTGTAGGCTCGACCCTTTCGTATGCCCTATATATAAGCATACCAATTTGGATATTACATGTGATGTTAATGAGGTTAAGGTTTTACCGAAAGAGGTTTGCTATAGCTATTTTTCAACAAATAAACTATATGGACTCACCAACCATTGTGTTGACTTTGTTTTCTTACAGGTGACGTACAGGATTAAGCTAAGGCTCATGATTGCATGCTAGGATGCCCAGTTAGAGGACCTAGTAGACTTTTGGAAAGCACATATTTTGTTATTGATGCGAGTCACTTTTGATATCTTGTACAGATACAAGATAGAAACATTTGATTCTTTTGACAGGTTTACTTAGTTAAATTACCAAACATTGATATAGTAATTTAACTTTGTAATCCTAGTTTAACGCTTTATTGTGCTTTAGTTATTCTCAATGTTGATGCTATGTAAACAATCTGATCATCACGATTATCACTCACGATATCGCGCCCCGAGAACCTTCCGCCCGGCGGGGAAGTCGATCCGTCCCGCCGGCTCGGGGTGTGACAGATTGGTATCAGAGCTCAAGGTTATAGAGAATAATAGGTCATTTACTTGAATGGTTTGGCTAAGACAATAACTTAGGGATCCTCATGTAGAGAACATAGGACTTATGTTGCATTGTGTCTTCTGCATTGGATCACTGCACTGACCAATATCCTTTTGGTAATGATCAGAATGCCGCCCAGAAGACAACCAACTCCGCAAACCTCCGCACCTCACTCATCGACACCTACACCACCTGATTCATCATTACTGCCACCTCCTCCTCCTCCACTTAACCCACCTCCAGGTTCGAGCACGAATCAGATATTCGATCCTGCTACTGTTGCTTTGCCAACACTTCTGAGCAGCCAACTGACGAACCAACTAAAGGATGTCATCCCAGAGATGATAAACAGGATTCAAGGCCATGGCAACAATTCTGGTCACACTACTGGGAAAGCTAGTGGAAACACTGGCACTACTTCGGACTGCTCCTACAAGTCATTTGTAGGATGCAAGCCACCAAGCTTTACTGGTGTTGAAGGAGCTGTTGGACTGATCCAATGGCTAGAGAAGATGGAGACCACCCTGGACATAAGCAGCTGTCCGGAACATCACAAGGTTCGATATGCTGCTGGGTCTTTCAGCAAACGGGCCTTAACATGGTGGAACTCCCAGATCAGGGCTCGAGGCAGAGATGAAGCACTGTCAATGCCTTGGGAAGATTTCAAAATTCTTCTGAGGAACGAATTCTGTCCGAAGCATGAACTACAGAAGCTGGAAGTTGAGCTCTCAAACCATGTAATGAAGGGAGCTGATCACATGACTTTCACCACACGTTATCATGAACTGGTAGCTTTGGTGCCAGAGATAGTGCCAACACTGGAAAAGCTGATAGACAGATATGTAGTAGGGTTACCCTCCTACATTCAAAGCATTGTACTGGCTGCAAACCCTGCTACTCTAGAGTCAGCCATCTCTCTCTCAGCTAAGCTCACTAGTGTGATGGTGAAGTCAGGAGTTTTGTAAGATGAAACAGGGAAAATTAAGGAAGAATCAACAAAGAAACGTGAGCACCATCAGAAGAAGAAGCAAAAGGTCGTCAAAAACTATGCGATGGCCGCTCCTCTAAGACAAGCCCCTGCAGTATCTGTTAACGCTGCACCTAAAAACTATGTTGGAGTGCATCCTCAGTGTACTCACTGCAAGTATCATCATCCTGCTACAGCACAGTGTAGGAAGTGCACGAATTGTGGTCGATTTGGCCACTGGGTTACGCAGTGCCGCACTCCTGCAACACAAGCTACCAACAATGCTGCTAGAGCATTACCTCCACCACCACCCCCAGGCAACAACAACAACAACAGAGTATGCTATAACTATGGAGAAGTGGGTCACTTCTCCAGAGACTGCCCAAAGAGAGTGCAACAAGGAGCACAGGCACCTCGTGGACGGGCTTTTGTTATCGAAGCCGATGCAGCGCGCCAAGACCCTAATGTGGTCACTGGTACATTTCTTTTACATGACTCTTATCCATCTATTCTGTTTGACACTGGTGCAGACCAGAGTTTTATTTCATCTGACTTTGCACGTCAACTTAATCTTACTGAGGAAACTTTAGACTCCCCTTACATTTTCGAAGTAGCAAATGGGAAACAAATCACAGTTAGCACTATACTTAGGAACTGTCCACTTACACTCACTGATCATATATTTACAATCGACTTGCTACCGATGGAGTTGGGAAGTTTCGACATCATTGTTGGGATGGATTGGCTATCTCTCAATAGAGTGAAAGTCATCTGTTCCGAAAAGCTAATTCGGATTCCAGTGGCGAATGATCGTGTATTGGAAGTTCGTGGGGATCAAGCAAAGCATAGTGTCAAAATCATATCTTGCATAAAAGCGCGTAAGTGTCTACAGAAGAAATGCATAGCTTTCTTGGCTCACGTGGTGGAAAAGGAGAAAGACAAGAAAACGATACAAGACGTGCCGGTAGTAAAGGAATACCCTGAAGTGTTTCCCGAAGACCTACCCGGTTTGCCACCTGTGCGACAGGTAGCGTTTCGTATTGATTTGATTCCTGGAGCAACACCTGTTGCTAAATCTCCTTACAGGTTAGCACCTTCGGAGATGCAGGAATTGTCGAACCAACTACAGGAGCTACTCGACAAAGGTTTCATCCGACCGAGCTACTCACCTTGGGGAGCTCCGATTTTGTTCGTGAAGAAGAAGGATGGATCCTTTCGTATGTGCATAGATTACAGGGAGCTAAACAAACTAACCATCAAGAATCGGTATCCATTACCGAGGATTGATGATTTGTTTGACCAATTGCAAGGAGCACAATACTTTTCAAAGATCGATTTGCGGTCTGGATACCATCAGCTCAGAGTTCAAGACGAAGACATACCAAAGACGACGTTTCGTACCAGATACGGACATTACGAGTTTATGGTGATGCCTTTTGGTTTGACGAATACGCCAGTGGTTTTCATGGATCTCATGAACCGAGTGTGCAAGCCGTATCTAGATCAATTTATCATTGTTTTCATTGATGACATATTGATTTATTCCAAAAGCGAAGCAGAGCACGAGCAACATCTTAGAATGATCTTGGAACTTTTGAAGCAAGAGAAACTCTATGCCAAATTCTCCAAGTGTGAATTTTGGTTAAAAGAGGTACAATTTCTAGGACATGTAGTCAAAAGCAACGGAATACATGTTGACCCTGCCAAGATCGAGGCGATAAGGAACTGGGATACTCCGAAGACACCGACGTAGATACGTTCCTTTCTAGGCTTAGCAGGCTATTATAGGAGGTTTATCTCGAACTTTTCTAAGATAGCCCTGCCACTCACCAAGTTAACACAGAAAAGCGAGCCATTTGTTTGGGAACAGAAGCAAGAAGAAGCCTTTCAGACTTTGAAGCAAAAGCTATGTGATGCTCCAATCCTATCTCTCCCAGACGGTTGTGATGACTTTGTAGTATACTGTGATGCATCCCATCAGGGACTCGGCTGTGTACTGATGCAACGAGACAAAGTTATCGCATATGCTTCGAGACAACTGAAGATTCATGAGAAGAACTACACTACTCATGATCTGAAACTGGGAGCAGTGATATTCGCCTTAAAGATTTGGAGACATTACTTATATGGCACTAAGTGTACCATATACACCGATCACAAGAGTCTGCAACACATATTTGATCAGAAGGAACTCAACATGCGACAGTGACGTTGGGTTGAGCTTCTGAATGATTACGATTGTGTAATCAAGTACCATCCAGGCTAGGCAAACGTTGTAGCTGACGCCTTGAGTCGGAAGGAACGGGTCAAACCCTTAAGCGTCAGAGCAATGGGGATTACTGTGCAGACAAGCTTACACGACAACATTACTCAAGCACAACAAGAGGCTGTTGAACACGGAAACTTGAAGAAAGAATTAGATTTTGGTGCAGAAAAGCAACTTGAAACAAAGCCTGATGGAATCATCTACTACAAGAATCGCGTATGGATTCCTACACTGGATAAGTTGAGAAAGCTTATTTTTGATGAAGCACACAAGACCAAGTACTCTGTGCATCCCGTTGCTGATAAAATGTACCAAGACTTACGGGCGTATTATTGGTGGCCGGGTATGAAGAAAGACATAGCTGAGTATGTTGGTCGATGCCTGACGTGTGCCAAAGTGAAGGCGGACACCAGAAACCGTCAGGTTTAGTGGAACAGCCTGAAATTCCACTTTGGAAGTGGGAACAGATAGCTATGGACTTTGTTACCAAGCTACCCCGCACTTCCAGTGGTCATGACACTATTTGGGTTATCATTGATCGATTAACCAAATCTGCTCATTTCTTGCCAATGCGGGAAACTTATACGATGGATAAACTTGCGAAACTCTACATCAACGAGATAGTGGTATGCAATGGTGTGCCATTGTCTATCATCTCATATCGTGATAGCATATTCACATCAAGGTTCTAGCAATCATTGCAGAAATCCCTAGGGACACACTTGAACTTGAGTACAACTTACCACCCACAAACGGATAGTTGGAGCGAACGTACTATACAGGCCCTGGAGGACATGTTAAAAACCTGTGTTTTAGACTTTGGTGGGAATTGGGACTCTCATTTGCCACTGATCGAATTCTCCTACAACAACAGTTATCATAGTAGTATCGAATGTGCACCATTCGAGGCTCTCTATGGTCGAAAATGTCGATCACCGATCTGTTGGTCTGAAGTGTGAGATAATCGAATAACCGGGCCAGAACTCATTCAATAAACTACAGACAAAATTGCTCAGATACAACAAAGACTACAAGCAACTCGAAGCAGACAAAAGAGCTACGCCGACAAACGGCGCAAGCCGTTGGAATTTCAAGTGGGAGACCGCGTCATGCTAAATGTATCCCCATGGAAAGGCGTAGTCCGTTTTGCAAAGAAAGGCAAACTAGCACCACGGTACGTGGGACCGTTCGAGATCGTCGAGCGCATTGGTCTGGTGGCGTATAGACTAAGGTTACCCGATGAACTTAGTGGTGTACATGACGTGTTCCACGTTCAAACTTAAAGAAGTGCCAGGCTGATGAATCACTCGTTATTCCAGTTGAAGAAATTCAATTGGGTGAACACTTACACTTTGTTGAAGAACCTTTGGAGATTATGGATCGAAAGGTTAAGAAACTGAGGCGAAGCCGTATTCCGATTGTCAAGGTTCGTTGGAACTCAAAGCACGGACCCGAGTTCACTTGGGAACGCGAAGATCACATGAAGCTCAAGTATCCCAACTGTTTACAGAGGAAGTTGTACCAGATAACGATTCTTAAATTTCGGGACGAAATTTCTCTAACAAGGGGAGACTGTAACAGCAGTACCGGACGCGTTGCCAGAACAGTGATCTCTACGGTAACTTGCACAGTAACTCAGGTACAAGCTACGTGAACTATGTATATGCTTTTGATATTGATGCTTGACACTAAACTATTATGCTATTGGTCTGATCTGCTTAAAACCTCATCATTTAACAGTCAAAAACACATCAGACAACACTGAACTAATACACAAATGCTTGATGCAATGCTATTATGTATAAACGTATGCGAGGTTAAACTAAACAAAACCATAACAGATGTCGTTGCAGAATGCTAAACAGACAAATTATTCGTATAGGTGACGATCTGTACGAATAAATCTAAAAGTTTAACGTTCTGAAATGATGACTGAAAAGTAGAAAACAACAATCAGAAAGTGAATCCGACGCCGTGTTCGTTCGGGTGACGGTTCGAACGAATACGCGCAAAGGTGACACGTTCTACCGAAACGGAAACGAACAACGAAACGAACGAAAATAATTTAAGAAAATTGAATATTAAACATTTATTAGGAATCACAATCTTTTAGAGAGTTTAAAAATAAACTCATATTAATTAAATTACATAGAATGCGCGCAATGGACGCGAGCTAACGAAACGTTTAAAACAATCGAACTCGATAAATAAATACAAGAAAAGAGGATTTAAAACATTTACTAGGAATAACCACCTTTAAAATTGTTAGTGCATATTAATAGTTTGCTATTCAAAAATGTAATTTATATAAAGTTTGTATACGTTCGGCTATGGTTTGTCATAGGTTCGTCTGGCCCACGAACTTAGGCAGGTTCGGCGAACCTATTGCTTTGATAGGTTCGGCGAACCTATAACCTGAGGAAGGTTTTGCGAACCTATAGGTTTGGCAACCTAGGCTCGCCCAGCGAACCTAAGGGTTCGGCCGGCGAACCTAGTGGTTCGGCTAATAGATAGGTTCGGCTGACAGTTGATTGTTTAAATAGAAGGTTTGTCTGAATTCTTCACAACTTTTGGTCAGAACTTGATAGAATTCAGAAAACCTGAGTGTGATTCTCTGTGTGAGGAACTTGTGTAATCATGTGTTGATTAATAGAAGAAGATTATTTATGAAATTACTTGTTGATTCTTTGATTCATTTTATATCAAACATGGATTCCGCACGTGCTTGATAGTTGATTGAGCTTCTAGATCGATCCTGATCAGATTTCACCAAATCTACAGTGGTATCAGAGAATTTGGTGAAGTTCTATATTGATTTGATCAAAGAACTCAAGTGATTTGAAGATTTGAAAATTATGGCTAAAGTTTCTTCTTTTCTAGTCAATTGATTGCTGTTTGAGATTCGTTTTATCATCAATTGTTGTTGTATTACAACAATTCATGATTTGGTGGTGTTATTTTGAAGATTTAGAAGGATTTTTCAAAGTTCTGGAAGGTTTCCCTCTCAAAATTTTTGAATTTTGCTGTACAGGTTCGTGAGCTGAACCTGTGAGTTACTGGCACAAAAGGTTCGCTGGAATTGACAAGTTTCTGAGGTTCGTCTGTGTTTTCAGAAGAGGTTCGTTCAGTTTCAGTGAAGGTTCGTTAGTTATTTTGCAAGGTTCGGCTGAGGTTCGCTCGTGAGTTAGCAAGGTTTGCTGGTGACTGTGCAAGGTTCGGCTGAGGTTCGCTGGCGAGTTAGCAAGGTTCGCTGGTGACTGTGCAAGGTTCGGCTGAGGTTCAGGTGCAAGGTTCATCCAAGGTCCGTCCTACGTTCGTGTGATAGTTCGTCTAAAGGTTCATCTGGGTTGCAAGAGGTTCGTCTGGTTCCAGGTTCGCTCGGATCAAGGTTCGCTTGTCTCAGGGTTCGCTTGTTTCAAGGTTCGCTTGTCTCAGGGTTCATCTGTCTAAAGGTTTGTTTGTTTCATGGTTCGCCTCTCTTAAGGTTCGCTTGTGATCAAGGTTCGTGAGTTTCGCGACTCTAGGTTCATTTGGTTGATTGAAGGTTCGCCTATCTGAAAAGGTTCGGCAAGTGATTTTGCTAAAAAGGTTTGCTGCTTAAGAATTCGAAATCATGTCTGAGATGTACGCAGCTATTGCTAGTCAGAATACCAAGCTCCAGAGCATTCTGATTAGTGAAACCAAAGTGGGAAGTGCCAACAAGGTGCCAAAGTTATTAGATTTGGCTGATTATGATAATTGGAAGGGTCGATTCAAAACTCATCTTAATGGCACGGACACTAATCTATGGGAGAGAATTCTATCTCCATATGAGAGACCCAGAGTTGTTGGAACTGATCTATATCAACTCTTAGAAAGATTAGATGTCGATGAGCGAAAGAAATATGATTCAGAGAAAAAGGCATACTGGTTATTAAGTCAAGCTATTCCAAACTAGATTCTACACCAATTCGATGAACACAAGACTGCTTATAGTCTTTGGAATGCCTTAAAAGCTAGAGTAGAGGGAAACACGAGTCTGAAGAAGATGAAGGCAACAGTTATTCGAAAGGAGTTTGAAAATTTTAACATCATAGGCAATGAAAGTCTGGATGCTTTAATCACTGGATACATACATCTGTTGACAGAAGTGAGAAAATGTGGCATCAAATATTCAGAAGATGAAAAGATTGATTGTCTAGCTGATGCTTTGCCCGATAAATGGAATTCTTTAGTGCTGATATTGAGGGAGAATCTACCAGGACTAACCTTGGTAGAATTTATTCAGAAGCTTGAAGAACAAGAAATGAAGGATAAACGGAAAGCAAGACGAGTGAATGTTACCCAAGATCCTTCATTATATGGTGGTTCTGTAGTTACACCGCCTGCTTCATCTGCCAAAATTCAGACTACATTTCTGTCTAGTACTTCTGATAGTACTCATGTTCCTTCTACATCTACAAGTTCTAGTTCATCTGGTTCTAACAATGAGAAGAAGTCTGACCCGATACCACCTCCTGTTCAGCTCAATACCACCAATCTGGGAAAAGTTACTGTTGAAGCTGTTATGGATCATATGTCTATTCTATCTTGTGTTGTCAGTGCATACGATGAACAAGTTGCTAGAAGGATTGGAAATGCAAATTTGACATTTGAAGACTATGCACAAATTGATGATGATGAAATGGAACTAATTGATACACAACGGGCACTGGCGAGTGTTATACGAAGAATCAATCGGTATGAGAAGAAGACGGGCAAGAAATTCACTTTCGACCGTAACACCAAATTTGGATTCAATCCAAAGTCTACTCAGTGTTATAAATGTGGTGAGCATGGTCATTTTGCCAGAGAATGCAAGAACCCTAAGAAACAAGGGAATCTAAATCCGTTCAAGCCACAAGATACTTTCCAGAAAAAGAAAGAAAAATCTGATGATTCATCTAAAGCTCTTGTTAGTCAAGCTGATGAGGGCTATGACTGGGGAAGTAGTACGATGAACTGATGGGTGCGTTTATGGCTTCGTTGGAAGAAGACTCTGGAAAAGGCAAGGAGAAAGTGGATGTGGTAAATGAGAATTTGCTTGATATGATTGATAAACTAAAGGTGATGAATACTCAGTTAACAGCTGAACTGATGGAGAGCACAGAAGCGAATAAGAAGCTGATTTTAAGAGAAAAATCTTTTGATAAGAAGATTATCGATCTTGGTAAAGAAAACGAAGATTTAAAAATCAAAGTTTTACAAAATAACCATGTTGTGTCTGTGCATCTTGAATCAGTTCAGAAGTTAAAGGTGGAACTATCAGCAGCTAAAGCTGAAGCTGAGTTACACAAAGGCAAGCTTGAAAATTACCAAAATTCAGCTTATGTCATCGATTACTTTGCGGATATGCAAAGATCTTCGCATGATACTTCTGGAATTAGTTTTCATGTTGTGCCACATCCTCCAAGTTATGTGTCAAGACCACAACTTGATCCGACTTTGGAAGTTAATCCAGCTTCATTAAAGAAGATTGTGTCTGACCATGTAACTGAGGATGAGGAAGGTTCATCATCTCATGATAGTGAGTTTGTTGATTATGATGCTCCTATTATTGAGGACATCACAGATTCAGAATTTCCAGCTAATATTCTTAAAATGATTGGTCATCAAGTCAATACTGTTGATAAACAGAGTTTAAAGTGTAAAAAATTCAAGTCTAACATGAAACCAGTTGGCAAAGCAATGGTTACTCCAACTGTTGTTTCCAAACCAGGATCAAAAGTCAAAACGACATATACTCTTAAACCAACTGTATTTTTCAAGTCTTCTAATACACAGAAAGGAGAATCGAGTAATGTTTTTCAAAAACAAAAAGGGATTTCGGACAAGGTTGATAAGAAGGTTGTCAAGGTGGTTGACAAGGGTAATCAAAAGAAGGGAAAATCACAGCTTTCTCAAATTCAAAAGAATATTTCTAGGACAAAAGCCACTGGTTTGAAGCATAATAGTTCATCTCCATCTGTTGCATCTAAATCTTTGGGTTCATCAAAGAGTTGTGATGAATTAAAACCAAAGAGTATTTCACAAAGGAAATGCTATAGATGTGGAAGATTGGGTCATGTCATTCCTGATTGTGATTTGGATACTTGCAACAGATTTCATACTTTTACTCCACGAAAAACACGACAGTGTTTTACTTGTGGTGGAAAAGGACATATTTTAGCAAATTGTCCAAATCATAAGATCAGAAAGTATTCTGTTAATGACAGTCGGGTGATCCAATCTGGTGGGAGTCCTAGGAGAGTAAAGCCTAGTGTGTCTGGGTTAAAGAAGAAAAGATTCAGAAAAGGAAAGTTTTTTATAACAAACAACATGTCAAAAGAGTGGTAAAAATGGCATCATTATCTGATGATGAATTTTATGACAATTTTTCTTCCAAACAATTTTCAAAACAAAATGTTAATTCAAATTCTTTTTGGAAATTCAGATACAGGCCAGATGATAATTTTTTTGTGAGAAAGGATGAATGCTTGGAAGATGGGTCTTCAAGTAGTTCATCAAAACCGAATGGCAGGAGGCTATTCAGGGAGACTCAACGCCAGAATGGCGGGAGTCATCCCTTTTGATACTGATCAAAATTTTAATTTATTGTGCAGGTGGCATTCATGGGCCATATCAACAGTCGCTGGATTGTTGATAGTGGATGCTCACGGCACATGATGGGAGAGTTAGGTTTGTTGCAAGAATTTAAGGCAATAAAAGGATGTTATGTTAATTTTGCAGGTGACAAAGGTGGTCAAATTACCGGGTGTGGTAGTTTGACTAATGGTAAGTTTCCTTTGACAACGTGAATTACTGCAAGGAGTTAACTAACAATCTTTTGAGTGTGTCACAGATTTGTGACAACGGTTATAAAGTGTTATTTGATGACAAGAAATGTTATGTGCTTCAACAAGGAATTCAGATTCCTAAAGAATGGATTCTGATAACTGCCGACATGAGTAAGGATTTATATGTTTTGGACATGGCTAAGGCGGAGACGGTAAACAAGGTAGAGACGTGTCTGGTGTCGAAGGCAACAGAGCAGGATACGAGGTATTGGCAAAGACGGATGGGTCACATACATATCAGGAAGATGAATCATTTAGTGCATAATCATTTGGTTGATGGAGTACCGGTGAAAACTTTAAACTCTCTGAGGTGTGTGTGTTAATGCACTTAATGTCCCTAGTTCAATTTTGTACTAATCATCATGTAAAGATTAAAGTTATATTAATGGAAGTTGTCTTTATACATTGTTCTTAATGTCTAATATTGATTATATGGTTGTTTGAATTGGTTAATTAATGTTTGAGTATGAGTATGACTCATTTGGGCGAATGACTCTAACGAATGAAGTCATTCGCCGAATGAGAATAGCGAATGACTATACTCAGCGAATGAGCCATTCGCCGAATGACTCATTCGACTGACTTGTCTATTCGACATAGTCATTCGCCGAATGAGTTGCTTCGGCCACACATTCGGCCGAATGACTACAGTCTATAAATATAAGTTTAAATCATTTCAAACCCAACTTTCCCGAGTCCTCATTCTTCCCAGTGCACTCTAGTGTCAAACCCTTGAAGTTTTGAGCGATTCTTCACGTCCAACTTCGATTCTCAACCCATGGTGATCGATTCTCACTCGCACGTTGATTCTACACACTCGATTCACCACGGTTGCTGTTGATTTCGATTGGAAAACCCTGGAATAGGATTCCGCACTATTCCAGAGGCTGTCAAGCAGATTTCCCTTGGAATCGGATTGTTTCCGAGCTCCTAGTTGGTCCTACAAAGTGGTATCAGAGCTTTGGCTCTTGATTCTGCTTGATTTCCATTCAAAATCACTAAATCTCATATTGTGGGTTCGAGATCTGCAAAAACCCTAGGTTTCTTGTCCTTCAAGTCACTATTTCATTGAAATTCAGTGGGTTTGTGTGGTTGTTTTGTCAAATCGTTTATCCCAATTTGTTTATTATCATCTCATGATGTTCTGTACCAAATTTGGTACTTAGATCTGGTCAAAATCTCAAGTTATCGCGATTTTTGTTGCAAAAACCCTCGGATTGGCCGAATGAGCATGGCGGCCGAATAGGTTTGGCTGAAACAGCCTCATTCGCCGAATAGCATCATTCGCCATCTTCATTCGCCGAATAGCTCCATTCGTGTTACTCATTTGGCGAATAGCCTTATTCTCAGTTCTCATTCGGAGAATAGCCTCATTCGACACCTCATTCGACGAATAGGTCCTTTCGCCCCAACAGTCATACTCAGTCTTTCATTCGCCACAATTAACTCATTCGGGCCCCGACATTCGTCCCTAGGATTTTCATTCGGCAATCAGTTAGAAAATTTTTCTAAGTGTTAGATATTGTTGTTTTTGATTAAATGGAAGACTTAGCATTGATGGCAAACCAGAACCACCGCATTCAGACATTATTGTTGACTGAGACTGAGACGGGAAACTCCAACAAGGCTCCCAAGTTGCTATCTTTAGATGATTATCTGCATTGGAAGTATCGGTTTGAAATCCACATCAATGGGGTGGATACCAATTTATGGATGATGATCGAAGGAGGATATCTGAGGCCTCTTAATGAAGATGGAACTCCTATGCTAGTCACACGGATGACTGAGCCTCAAAGGAAGCTTTATGATTATGAGAAGAAAACTTATGCTATTCTATCTCAATCCATTGCTACTGATATCTTCCATCAGTTCAGACAATTTACTTCTTCTAAGTATTTGTGGGATGCTTTGCAGCAACGGTATGAAGGCAATGATGCTTTGAAGAACATCAAGTCTAAGGCATTAAGGAAGGAATTTAACAGCTTTATGTATGTTGGAAATGAATCTTTGGATGATTTGATTGCCAGATTTTACCATCTTTTGAGTGAGTTGTTTAATCATGAAGTCAAGACCACCACTCAGGAAAAGATTCAATGTTTAGCAGATGCTCTTCCTCCAAAATGGGAATCATTTTTGATGGTTCTTAAGCAGAATGAGATGATGTCACACATGGATATCAATGATTTTATTCAGAAGTTGAAGGAGCAGGAAATTGAGAACAAGTGGAAGGCTAAGAGGGTTGCTCAAGTTTAGGATCCTTCATTGTACTATTTTACACCTACTGTGGAGAAAACTTCTTCTCATGCTCCACTGAAGACTACTTTTGTTTCTCAGACTGCTGAAGCTCCATCTTCCAATCAGATTCTTTTCAGTCAATCATCATCCTTTTCAAGTTCTCAGAAAGAACATCATCAACCAGTCACAAGTCTAAAGACAGAGAATTTTGATAAAGTTACAGTTGAGATTGCTAAAGAGCATATGGGTCTTTTGTCTACTTTGGTTAGTTCTTATGATGGACTGCTAGCAGGACAGATTGGCAATCCTTATCTGACAAATGATGACTATTCTCAGATAGATCCAGATGATATGGAAAGGATTGATATTATGTGGGCTTTGGCAAGTGCTGTGAGGAGAGCTAAGGAGTTTGTCAAGAGGACTGGTAAAGACATCAACTTAAACAAGGAGTCTAAGTTTGGTTTTAACATGGCATTAGTCACATGTTACAATTGTGGAGAACAAGGTCACTTTGCTAGGCAATGCAAACATCCAAAGAAAGCAGGAAACAAGAATCCTTTTCATCATCAGAAGTCTTCTGCAGCAAATACAGAAAGAAGACTTGTCCCTATTGATTCTCCTGCTCAGACTAGTTCTTCAAATGCAGGCAAAGCTTTGATGGTACAGCAGGATGAAGGTGAAAATTGGGATTTCAGATTCAATTCTGAACAAGGGGGACAAGATAAAGCATGTGTTGCTGAGATCCAGAAGACAGATGATCAACATGAAGAGAGTACTGCTGAAAGAGCACAGCTCAAGACAGAAGAAACATCTGGATCAGAGTCTGAAAGCTTGACTGATTCTGACACTCAATCTGAGTCTGATGCTGATGTTGAAGAATCTTCTACTCAGTTTGCCTTGATGGTAAACTCATTTGCTACTCCTGCTGCAACTTCTCAGTCTGATCAGGTATCTGATGATTGTTCATCTTCTTGTTCTATCTGCTTTAATTGTGTTGACCTTAAAAGCAAGGTCCTTTCATATCAAAATCACAATGCTGCTTTGATCAGTGATCTCAACCAGTGTATTGATGCTAACAAAGTTTTAAAAGCTAATGAAAAAGATTTTCAAGCTAAAATTGAACTTTTAAATAGACAACTTCATGAGGCTGAGATTGCTGTTCTTAACAAGCAAGATGCTATAACTTCTTATCTCAATACCATTAATGAGGTAAAAAAGAAGTTATCAATGGTTGAGTGTGATTATGAGACCCTAGGACAAAAGCTCAAGAGCTATGAGAGTGCATCTTATATTATTGAGCACATGATCAGCAAAGAAACTGATCATAAGGGTAAGGGAACTATGAGTTATCAAAGATGTCCTCCACCAATCTTAAACAGCTTTGTCAATTCACCAAATGACAAAGATGTTAAAGATTTTCAAGTGATAACTCCTCTAGTAATTGATCCGATTGGGATGATTACTGATGAAGGTTCCTCTTTGTCAAAGGAATCTTCGGTGGATGGACTTGTGGAGGATTGGGTTTCAGATTCTGAGGATGAATCTGATGATTCATCTGATTGTGCTACTGCTCAGAATCCACTCTCTGTTATCAAAAAGGGTGACCCAATCTCATCTTCAAAAATATATCAAGCCTTAGGTTTTGTGAAAGCTTCAAAAGAAAATGAAGCTTGTGTGTTGAACAAGTTTGACAATCTTGTTCCAAATGGGAAAAAGGGTTTCGGTTTTAATCAGAACACGCCTAAAACAAATGTTTTCAAACCAAAAAGGCAATCTTTTTCTGAATTAAAACATTTTCATAAAAAGGGAGAACCGGTTTGCTTTGAGTGTGGTGCACCTGGGCACTTTGTTAGATCTTGCCCACAGTTGATCAGACCAAAGGTTGCACCACCCAGAAAACAAAATCAGATTCTTGTTAAATCTGAATCCAAGTCAATTCAGACAAAACCTAAACAACCAAACCAGGTTAAATGTTTGGACAAGGGTAAAGTGAAACTGGTGAACTTGAATGTTCCCAAGATGGTAAATGTTAATCAAGTTAAATCATCATCCATTTATCTGAAAAATTCTTTCAGTAAAAATGCAGTCTGGAAAGTAAAGTCTGAGACTTCAGTTCCACCCACTTCAGACAAGGCTGTTTCATATGGTAAATGGATCGATGTTATGATCCGAGACTCATTGGGTCAACCCAAGACTGTAAAGGCTTGGGTTCCCAAATTAAACTAATTGTCTTATTTTTGTGCAGAATGCCCCAACAGCTGCTTTAAACAGCTCTTGGATTGTCGATAGTGGGGCTTCAAGGCATATGACTGGAAATATCTCTCTACTCTCCAACGTTCAATCTGTTCATGGTGGTTATGTAGCTTTTGCTGGTGACAAAGGTGGTTTTATCACGGGAGAGGGAATCTTATCAAATGGGCAAGTTTCATTTGACAAAGTCAGATATGTCAAGCAATTGGAGAATAATCTGCTTTTTGTATCACAGATCTGTGATAAAAACTACAAAGTTCTTTTCGATGACTCCAAATGTTACATTCTAAAGCAAGGTGTAGTTATCCCTGAAGAATGGATTTTGATGTGTGTCCCCAGAAAGCAAGATTTGTACGTACTCAATATGGCCACAGCTTCAACTACATCCTCCACAGCTTCATGTTTTATGTCAAAGGCAACAGAAAAAGATTCAATACTTTGGCATAAGAGGATGGGTCATTTGAGTATGCGTAAGATGAATCACCTGGTGTACAACAATCTGGTTGAAGGGGTTAGTCTGAAGAATTTCAAGCTGTCTGATGTCTGTGTTTCTTGCAAAAAGAGCAAGCAAGTCAAGCAGTCTCACAAACCGAAGAAGTATCACTCAATCACTGTTCCACTTGAGCTGCTCCATATGGATCTTTTTGGTCCTGTTAACCGCAAGAGTATTGTTGGGGATCAGTACTGTCTTGTCATCACTGATGAATATTCCAGATACTCTTGGGTTTTCTTTCTAAAGGAGAAGTCTGAAACGTTTGACTGCATTCAAGTGTTGGTTACCAAACTTGAATCTCTCTATAAGCTCAAGATTCGCATACTCAGAACCGACAATGGGACAGAGTTCAAAAACCATAACATGGAAATTTTCTACAATTCAAAGGGAATTGAACAACAATTCAGTGCTCCTTATGTTCCGCAAATGAATGGAGTTGCTGAGCGAAAGAACAGGACTTTGATTGAGGCTGCTAGGACTATGCTTGCAGATTCGTCTCTTCCAGTTCAATTCTGGAATGAAGTTGTAGCTAATGCTTGTTACACTCTAAATCGAGTGTTGATAGTGAAGAGACATGGGAAAACTTGCTTCGAATTGCTCCATAACAGAAAGCCAAATCTTAAGTATCTTGAACCATTTGGTGCACCATGCACTATGCTTAAGAAACATGAGCAAGGCAAGTTTAATGAAAAGGTGGAAGAAGGGTATTTTCTTGGGTACAACACTCCAAATAAAAGAGTTTATAACAGATCACTCAAAATGTGGAGGAGTGGTACCATGTTGATGTTCAGAAGTATTCCATGCCCCCACCTGGGAAGGGTCCTGATTGGATGTTCAACTATTCTGATCTGTTTGACTCCTTCAACATGCCTCCCATGTACACTGATGAACATGTTGCTGTTCAGATGTTGTATGATGCACAAAATGCACCTGAAGAAACAATGCAACCCTCATCTGTTTCCACTCCTACAGCACAGACACATGATGACAGCTCAGACACAGAAGACAACTCAGTTCCTCCAGCTACCCCTGAACCAACTGTTGATAATCTTGTGCCAGGACTTGAGGATCTGAATCTGAATCTGAATAATCTTGATCCACAGGTTGAAGTTCCCGCTCCTCCTGTTGGAAGAATTAATCGGATTCATTCTCAAGAAAACATTATTGGAAGTCCTTTGGATGGAGTTAAGACAAGAAATCAGCTTTCTTCAGGAGGACTTGCAGACATTCTTGACTTTTCAGATGTAAACTTTCGTGCCCATTCATGTTTTATCTCCCAAGTTGAGCCACGTTCTGTTACCGAAGCTCTCAAAGAAGAATCGTGGGTAGATGCTATGCAAGAAGAACTCCTTCAGTTCAAAAAGTTAGGTGTCTGGCAATTGGTTGACAGACCAAAAGGTGTGAAAGTAATAGGCACCAGATGGGTTCTTCGTTGCAAGAAGGATGATCATGGTATCATTGTGCGAAACAAGGCACGTCTGGTTGTTCAAGGATTCAGACAAGTTGAAGGTTTGGACTATAATGAAGTACTTGCACCAGTTGCTCGACTTGAAGCCATTCGTATCTTCTTGGCTTATGCATCCTTCAAGAAGTTTAAAGTTTATCAGATGGATGTAAAGAGTGCATTTCTTCATGGTGTGATAAATGAAACAGTGTATGTCAGTCAACCTCCCGGGTTTGAGGATCCATTGCATAGAGACCAAGTCTACAAGTTAGATAAGGCCTTATATGGATTGCATCAAGCGCCGCGAGCATGGTATGAGACACTGTCTACTCACCTTCTGAACAACGGGTTCAGAAGAGGTGTCATTGACTGTACACTATTCATTCGAGAAAAGGATGGTGACTTACTCTTGGTGCAAGTATATGTGGACGACATCATCTTCGGTTCAACAAATGATGGTCTGTGCAAAGAGTTTGAAAAGGTTATGAAAGAGAAGTTCGAGATGAGCTCAATGGGAGAGATGAAATTTTTTCTAGGATTACAAGTAGATCAGTCTGAGGCAGGAATCTTCATTCATCAAACCAAATATGTTGGGGACATACTGAGCCGGTTCAGTATGTCTGATGCAAAGCCTGCTGGTACCCCACTGGCTATGAATCACGGGATTACACCAGATGAAAAGGGGGAGTTAATTGATGCTACTTTGTACCGAGGAATGATTGGGTCTCTTATGTATCTTACTGCTTCTCGGCCAAACATCATGTTCGCCACATGCTTGTGTGCACGTTATCAATCAAAACCAAGAGTGTCTCATCTGATTGCTGTCAAAAGTATTATGCGTTATCTGAAGGGTACTCCTGATCTTGGTTTATGGTACCCTAATGATGATAATTTTGAACTTACTGCATACAGTGACTCCGATTATGGTGGCTGCAAAAGAGACTTCAAGTCAACATCTGCGGGATGTCAGTTCTTTGGAACCCGATTGGTTACCTGGCAGTGCAAGAAGCAGACGTCGGTGTCTACTTCAACCTGTGAAGCTGAATATATTGCTGCTGCTAGTTGTTGTTCTCAGATCATCTGGATCCAACAACAACTCAGGGACTATGGGTTACACTTGTCTAACACTCCTATATATGTTGATAACACTGCTGCCATAGCTGTCACTAAAAATCCAGTTCAGCACTCGAAAACAAAACACATCGACATTAAATATCACTTCATACCTGATTGTTTTGAAAAGAAATTAATCGATGTTGTTAAAATTCACACTGATCACCAGAAAGCCGATCTTTTCACAAAAGCTTTTGATAAACCCAGATTTTTATATCTGTTATCGGCTAATGGTATTTTCCAAAAGGATGAAGTCCTACCTTCGTCTGAATCTAACAAATGATCATCGTTTTTCATAGTTATTTCTGTTATTTCTTTTAATCAGTATTCCTGTTATTTCATTATTATAAACAAAAATACAAAAAGATTTTCTGTTTTAGGTTTTTAGGGGGAGAAAAAGTATGCAATTTGAAAAACCAAAAACATTAAAAATTTGAAAAACCAAAAACATTAAAAAATTATGAAAAATGAGAAAGTCTTCTTTAAGAAAGTAATACATCAATCTATCATGTCATAGAAGCTAAAGTGAATGTGAAAGCTGAAAACACATGAGAATTATAATGTGATGTACTGATAGGCCGATGTTACAAAATGGATAGACAATTTGTGATGACTTTGAAAGTTTGATTGGTGGGATCTGTTTCAGAAAACCAGTTGAGTGAGAAATAGTTTTTGACTCAAATCAAGCATACACCGGTCATCATAGAATCAAATGAGGTTTCAAACATAAACAAGCTGGTATTAAGCTTGAACAAAAAGAAGAACAAGCTGGTATTAAGCTTGAAGAAAAACAAAAACAAGCTGGTATTAAGCTTGAAGAAAAATTAAAGCAAGCTGGTATTAAGCTTGAGAAAAACTTAAACAAAATAAGTTCGATTCCATATATGTGCCATATTGCTGGGACGAACCTAGCTGAAGCCGTCCATTTGGATAGAACAAGAAAAATAGAAAAAGATAATAAAATTGGAACCTTATAGAATTTATGATGACTGGTATTAAGGTATGCTGAAATGAGTTATAAACTGTTTTTGATCTTTAAATGGTAAAATGAAATGGGTAACGCAATTAGAAAACATGAGTGATCATAAATCTTGTTTAGAAGTTATGTAAAATTAGGTTTAAAATTAGATAAATATATCAGTAATCATGATTATAGGACAAGTGTGTTTGAAGTGAAACATTCAGTGAAGCTGATGTGATGTGATTAGATGTATGTGTTATTTTATCAATAAACTTCTCACAAAAACATGTGTTTCTTTGTCTTTAGTTACTAGTTGTACAGTCGTATTTTATTTCAGAAAAGTACAAAAAGATTTTTTATTTTCAATTTTAGTTTAGATGATCATTTGTAGGTTCAGATGTCTGTCCTATCTGAATCCTGAACCAATCAGACATATCTTCATAATTGTCATCAATTTTTCTGATTCAAACAGTAAAATCTTGAAATCAATTTGTGTTTTGGGTGTTAAAATTCTCATTTGCCCGAATGAGATGTTAGATTCATTCATTCGGCCGAATGAATCCATTCGACGAATGAGTCATTTAACCGAATCACTCATTACAGAATCAGTCTCATTCGGCTAATGACTTGTGACGAATGACCCATTCGTCATACTCATTCGGCGAATGACTCATGCCGTATGACCCATTCGTCAGTCACATTCGGCGAATGAACAAATGTCGAATGACTAATTCGGCATTAACATTCGGCGAATGTGGGACCCTATATAAACAGTAATTCGGACGAACTACCTCATTCGCCAAAATTCTCTTTCGCCCCTACTATGTGTTTTCATTCGCCCGAAAAACATCTTTCTTCGGTCGTTCTATTTCTCGTGCTTCCTACTCACCAAGACACTGATTATCTTCTTTATTGTTATATCATGTACATTGGGATCGAATATCATCAAGTTCTGACGGTGAAATAATCAAAAACCGAACAAATTTTAGGGTTTTAGGGTTTTCCATTTCGCCCTTGTAATAAACGGTCAAATTGGACTTGAAATCACATGATTCATGTTTTAAAGTTGTTAGTCGGTCGATTCTGAGCATAGATATCTGATTTTTATGGACTGATTTGATTTTTTGAAAACTGGTGTTTGAATTTCAAAAGACAGCCGAATGACGCCATTCGGCGAATGTCTCATTCGGCGAATGAAGGTCATTCGGCCAATGAAACTCATTCGGCGAATGACTTCATTTGAAGCATGACTCATTCGGCGAATGACTTGTCATTCGGCCAAATCAATTACATTCGCCCAAATTGATTTATCTGTTAACTGTTCTGATTTGATTTTGTTGTTCTGACATGTGTATTTCTCTGATTTTCAGAATGGCTGGATATAAATCAGTGACGAAGAACAACATATGCGCACATCTGGATCTTACCACTCCAAACGCCAAGCACTACACTGAGATTATTACCTTTCTCAGGCGTTCGAGGATCTTTACTGCCATCTCCACTATACATGTGCCATATCAGTCGCATCAACAGGATTTCTGGGCTTTGGTAGATATAGATTGTGAGGCTAAACCTCCAGTGATCAGAGGGAAGGTTCTTGGGCATGATGTAGTTATTTCAGCCGAGCACATGAGGAGAGTTTGTGGTTTTCAGGATTCTCCTGATCAGCCTTATTTGTTAGATCGCTACTTGGTTCGTCGCTGCTTTATGAGATGCAAGTATGAGGGAGATCTAGGAGCTGGGATTCTCAACAAAGCTTATGTGTCTCCGCAGTTTAAGTATCTTGCACACATACTGATTCATTGTCTTGGATCTAGGAGAGGAGGATTTGATGACATGCGAGAGACTATACAATGTGCCTTTGTTGCACTTGTGCTGAACAGACCATTCAACTTTTCTGAGATGGTTTTGACTCACATGAAGGAGAACGTAGCTTTGAAGGGAGACAAGAAATTTCTGATGTACCTCAGGTTCCTGCAGCAGTTGATAGATGCTCAGTTACCTGACTTGCCGAAGATCAATGCTGACATTATCAGGCTGGAGCATATGAATGATCTCACCCTCAATAGGGTGATGTCATACAGAGGCAAAGATAGGAAGCCTGCTACTAGATCCTTATTTGGTCATCTCTCTAGGCCAGATTACATAGCTACTATTGGTCGGAGATGGAGACATGATGATTCTGACCCAGATATGGAGGACATAGTTGTGCCTAGTGGTGATGAGGATGATGATGATGATACTGGTGCAGGTGAAGGTGTTAGTGGTGATGCAGGTGAAGGTGTTGGTGGTGCTGGAGGTGCAGGTGTTAGTGATTCTTGTGATGCAGGTGTTAGTACAGTTGCGGTGAGCATTGTTGGTGTTAGTGCTGATATTGGTACAGATGCTGGAGTTAGCACCTCCTTAGCTGCAGATGAAGAGGTTGACATTGATTCATTGATGGAGTTGGATTTCTTGATGACTACAACCTCCACAGTGTCTATTCCTCTTGATACTACAGTCACTACATCTGCAGCAGATGAAGATGAGTCAGAGGACTCAAGTGAAGATGAAGGTGGAGCTGGTGCTGATGAGGCTGATAGTCCTGATTCAGAGGATATACCTGATGAGGAGTTTGAGACTGTTTGGCTTGGGGGGGGAATGAAAAAGAGGAAAAGGAAGAGGAGTGAAGCAGAGATAGAGGAGGCTACTGATCCTTTATTTATTCCAGAGTTTGATCTTTCTCCACCTCCTCGGTCTTCTGCTCCTGTTACTGTAGCTATGTCTGCTGCTGCTATTCAGTCTACATCTTCACGGGCTGGGAGAGGAAAGAGATCTAGGTTCTCTTTCAAAAGGAGGTCAGAATTGACGACAGCTGCTACAACCACTGTTACATCAGTAGCATCTGTCTCAGTTTCTTCACTGACACGGTCAAGGGCTACTCATGTTCGTGCTACCACGGCCCCTCTGACCACCTCTATGACTCAGGCTCCCATATTCTCTACTGCTTCTGCTGGTCCCTCCATCTCACGGGCTGACATGTCTATACATACTGTTTCAGTTGTTGATCAGCTGAGCACACTGAACAGTATGGTACTAAGACTGATGGAGAGGAATATGGAGCAGGAAAGGAAGAGTAGAGAGTAGGATCTGGTTATCGCTCAACTTACTCAGAGGATAACATATCAGGAGGCACTGTTGCTTCAAGCTGCGGATCAGAGAGCAGACCTCAGAGCCAGATCAGCCCAGTAAGAAGAACAGTTGCTGAAATATATCGATGAGCATCATCAGTTGGCATTAACTGTCACTGATTTCAGTGACCGGATCCTGTCCTTAGAGACTGGGAATGCTAGACTAGCTGATGAGCTTGACAGTCTCAAGGATAGCACTCCCATGATTGAAGGCACTGTTGCTCATTCCGATGAATCAGACAAAGAAGAAGATGATGAAGAAGAAGAAGAAGAGTCTGAGGAGGAAAAGGTTAACTATGAGGATTTAGAGAAAGATGATGAATCTGATGATGATGACAAGGACGGATCAGGAAGTGGGTCTTCTGGTTCATCAAGTATTGATGATGATGACGATGATGATCAAGCCCCTTCTACATCGGAGATCCGATCCAAGAAAGCCAATGACAAGAAGAAACAGGCTCCTCCTCCATCTTCTCCCACGAAGACTGCTGAACCTGAAGCTACTGAGGAAGTAGAAGCTGTGCCTCTGAGACGTCAACTGGACGAGACTCTCACTATGATTCTCGACGCTCAAGGCATTATAAAGCACTCAGTTAGCTACGACAAGGAGGAGGGAGAAATTATACATTGCCTATCTAAGGAACAGATTGCAGAACTGTTCAGGCTTAACCCAGATGAGGTTGTTGCTGATGATTCCTCCGTACCAGTTTTTGATGAACCAACTCCAGAACCTTTTGATGACATTGATGAGGTCATGTTGGAGGACATAACCGAGGAAGAGTATCCAAAGTACACATCAGCTGAGGAAGAGCTACCAACATTTACCGATCAGTTTGATCAAGCAACCGAAGATCTACTGATCCGATACTTAGAAGAACAGGTTGAGGTCAGCAAAGCCGAAGCTGATGATCAAAAGAAAAGGAAAGAGGAATGGTAGGCCTACTGGGAGGTCCTGAAAAGGGAAAGCACTATGAAGATGCCAGACTCACACAAGAAAGTCTACAGGATCAAAGGCTACAAGGCTAGAGGTCAAATTCTGAGCAGGGCATACTTTCATGATTTAGGATGCTATGCAATGAAGAGGGAGAGAGAGGAATTGATTATTTCAAGCATCCCCATGATTTAAGACGTTTCCAGGCTTTGAAGTCAATCAATTAGCACGTCTAAAGATGCTGTACAGTGAAGATTCGGGGATGTCTGCTTGGTTTTCCAGGCAACTCCAGTACGCGTACCGAAAGAGGTGGGTGAACTTCCAGCCTCAACAGCCTGAACGTTATTATCTGCCTGAGATTGATGGAGACACCAGAAAGAATAAAGTTATCCTGAAGTGGCTTCCTCCTAAAGTGTTGAAGAAGATTCCTTTGAGGAAGATGCGTCAAGATTTTATGGAAGGCTTCCGATGGTGTTATTATGACGGACGTACTGGAGAAGCTGTAATCGTTCTATGCAAAGATAAGAAGTGGGAGACAGTACGGATTTTTGAGCCAATGTGGTTGACCAATTTGTCCCACAAAGATGTCCAAGCATTATTTCGTCATCAAATTTTCTTTGATGTACAGGACATGGTACAAGCACTAGATTTATGAGAGTGATCCGTCTCTGTAGTATATTCAAGATTCATGCTGGAGCAGACTGGAAAGCTATCACTGAGAAATACTTCAAGAAAGACACTTCCAAGAGCAGAACTAGGTCCAAGGGGGATTTTGTTGATGCACTTAATGTCTCTAGTTCAATTTTGTACTAATCATCATGTAAAGATTAAAGTTATATTAATGGAAGTTGTCTTTATACATTGTTCTTAATGTTTAATATTGATTATATGGTTGTTTGAATTGATTAATTAATGTTTGAGTATGAGTATGACTCATTCGGGCGAATGACTCTAACGAATGAAGTCATTCGCCGAATGAGAATAGCGAATGACTATACTCAGCGAATGAGCCATTCGCCGAATGACTCATTCGACTGACTTGTCTATTCGACATAGTCATTCGCCGAATGAGTTGCTTCGGCCACTCATTCGGCCGAATGACTACAGTCTATAAATATAAGTTCAAATCATTTCAAACCCAACTTTCCCGGGTCCTCATTCTTCCCAGTGCACTCTAGTGCCAAACCCTTGAAGTTTTGAGCGATTCTTCATGTCCAACTTCGATTCTCAACCCATGGTGATCGATTCTCACTCACACGTTGATTCTACACACTCAATTCACCACGGTTGCTGTTGATTTCGATTGGAAAACCCTGGAATAGGATTCCGCACTATTCCAGAGGCTGTCAAGCAGATTTCCCTTGGAATCGGATTGTTTCCGAGCTCCTAGTTGGTCCTACAGTGTGTGTCTTGCAAGAAGGGGAAACAGAAAAGGATGTCCCATAAACCAAAAACAGTGTTTTCTATTGATAAACCATTGGAACTACTTCACATGGATTTGTTTGGACCGATTAATGTGAAGAGTATCGGTGGTGAATCATACTGTTTTGTGGTGACCATTGATTTTTCTAGATTTTCATGGGTAATGTTTTTAAAGTATAAATCTGAAACTTATGAAAATTTTGTTTTGCTGGTGAATAGGTTGGAGACATTGTACAAGTTGAGAGTAAGGCGTGTTCGATCATACAATGGGACAGAGTTCAAGAATCAAAACATGGAAGAATTTTGTGATTCAAAGGGCATTCAGCAGCAATTCAGTGCACCATATGAACCACAGATGAACGGTGTAGCTGAGAGAAAGAACCGGACATTGATTGAGTCTGCTAGAACTATGCTCGCTGATTCGAAGCTCCCCATTACATTCTGGAATGAAACCATAGCGACCGCCTGTTTTACTCTTAACAGAGTGCTAATTGAGAAAAGATATAATAAGACTTGCTATGAACTGCTTCAAAATCGAAAACCTAATTTGGAACACTTGGAACCTTTTGGGGCTCCTTGTACTATGCTTAAGAAAGATGCTAAATTCAACTCTAAGGTTGAAAAAGGTTTCTTTCTTGGCTACAGCCTGCCCAATAAATGTGTGTTTAACAAACATACGGGTGTTGTGGAACTATGGTATAATGTGGATGTTCAAAGACATACACCTATACCTGAAGGCAAGGGTCCAAATTGGCTTTTCGATTATGATAAACTTTTTGAGTCTTTTAACTTGTCTCCTAATGTTACTGATGATGAAATATCCTTGCAGATGTTATACGATCTGCAGAATTCTGATGATCAAGGTGTTTCTCATCAAGCTGAAAATAATCATCCAATAGAGGAAGGCACTTCAGGAGTAATGAATGATGATTGGTCATCTGATGATGATCAGGATGTATTTGAAGATGTCATTTCTCATGATCAAGATGTTGATCGAAATATCACAAATCCTGATCATAATGTTGGGGTCCTGCAAGTGCCAGTTACTAGAGTCCATGTGAATTATCCTGTGGAGCAGATCATTGGAAATCTGTCTGTTGGAGTACAGACAAGAAGTCAAGTTACAAACGCGGAGAGTTTGTATGTTGAGTTGGAGAGAACTCATGGAACTCAAGAGTTATGGATGCATTCTGCATTCATTTCTCAGATTGAGCCAAAATCTGTTACTAAAGTGCTGCGTGAGACTGCCTGGGTGGAGGCCATGCAAGAGGAGCTGAATTAGTTTCAGAAACTGGGTGTGTGGCATTTAGTGGATTTGTCAAAGGGAGAAAAGAAGATAGGCACCGGATGGGTGTTAAAGTGCAAGAGAGATGATAGAGGGGTGATTGTTCGGAACAAAGCACGTTTAGTTGTTCAAGGATTCAAACAGGTCGAAGGAATTGATTACGACGAAGTATTTGCACCTGTGGCACGGATAGAAGCAATTCGATTATTTCTGGCTTTTGCTGCCCACAAGAAATTTGAAGTATTTCAGTTGGATGTCAAGTCTGCATTCCTTTATGGGTCGTTGAAGGAAACAGTGTACGTTTTTCAGCCACCGGGCTTTGAGGATCCTATCCACCGGGATCAGGTTTATATACTCGACAAAGCACTGTACGGTCTACATCAGGCTCCTCATGCCTGGTATGAGACACTCTCGACTCACCTTATTGAACACGGGTTCAATATGGGTCAGATTGACAAAAAACTGTTTTATCGGGAAAAGGGCAAGGATATTATCCTTGTTCATGTCTATGTAGATGACATCATCTTTGGATCTACCGATGAACAATTGTATTTGGAATTTAAGGAGGTTATGATTGAGAAGTTTGAAATGAGTGCCATGTCAGACATCAAGTTCTTCTTGGGTTTACAAATTGATCAAACTGATGATGGAATCTTCATTCATCAGACAAAATACATTCAAGATGTGCTAAAATGGTTTAGCATGCTTGATTGTAAACCCATTTCCACGCCCATTTAGCCCAATCACGGGATTGAGCCCGATATTAAGGGGGAGTTAATCGATGCTACTTTATATCGTGGAATGATCGGAAGCTTGATGTATTTGACTGCCTCTAGGCCAGATATTGTATTTGCTACAAGTATCTGTGCTCGGTATCAATCAAAGCCTAAGGTGTCACATCTGATAGCAGTAAAGAGGATTCTTCTTTATCGGAAGGGTACGCCAGACACCGGTCTGTGGTATCCTAAAGATGATAACTTTTCCTTCAATGCCTATAGGGATTCTGACTACGGAGGATGCAAGACTGATGCGAAATCCACAACTAAAGGTGCATAGTTTTTGGGGGAGAGGTTTGTATCTTGGCAGTGTGTAAAGACGTGATAGGACCTGCGATTTCACTTTGGACGGAAGGTTAGGGTTTTGACACACGACGAACATGAAGATGATGAACAAAATCATATGATCTATTGATAGAATCGAATGATTACATGATTGAATCCACATCATAAAAGAACATAGTGTTGCCGGGGAGAGATCGAGCATGATCTCTCCCCCTCTCGTGCTCAAACCCAAGAACACACACAAAAACTTAAACCCTAAAATCTGGAAAACTAGTATTTATAGGGGCTGTGACCCATTCGGCCGAATGGAGCCATTCGGCCACTCATTCGCCGAATGAACCCCTTTACATAATATCCATTCGCAGATGCTCCTGCGAACGACTCAGTTTCCAGACTGAGAACATACAAATACATACAAGTGATTACAAATAAGCAAATACAATTCTAATATATTCGAACAGCAGCGGACATCCAAAATATGCACCAACACAGTGCAAAAAGCAGACATCTGTTGCTACTTCAACTTGTGAGGCTGAGTATGTAGCGGCTACCAGTTGTTGTTCCCAAGTCTTGTGGATACAACAACAGATGAGAGATTACGATTTAAATTTTTTTACTACCCCGATTCATGTCGACAACGAGGCAGCTATTGCTATCATTCACGATCCAAACACATTGATATTCGGTTTCATTTCATACGCGATTGCTATGAAATGAAACTAATTGATGTGGTGAGGATACACACCAACGAGCAAAGAGCAGACCTTCTCACCAAGGCCTTTGACAAAAACCGTTTTGAGTATTTACTCAAATTGAATGGAATTCGGGTCATGGGTGAGGTAATTAAAAATCAACTTCCTTCGTAATCATTTTTTATTGAATTAACATCAGATATTTTAATTTTTGTTGTTTTGTGTTTTAGTTTTTAGGGGGAGAAAAATTTATTTTTGAAAAATACAAAAACATTTGAAAAACCAAAAAACACAAAAACATTAAAAAAAATTAAAAATTCTGAGAAATTGATTCGATCAAGTGGGAAATGATAGTACATTGTTTGCAATTGGAAGCATATCTGTATCATTAAGAACTTAAACATAAAGAGCAGTTACAAGTACTAAGTATGATGTGTTACTAGGTTTATAACTTAGTTAAGATGAATTTAAACAAAAGTTTGATTATGCTTTATAAGAAACAGATGCTTAGAATGCAGTACTTAGCTTTGTCTTGAAAGAGTGGTAATTTTTCATACAAAATGTTTCTTGAACAAAAAGTCAAATGACTAGGATTGATCATGTGTTTAATTTTCAAAAGAAATTCTAATTGTGTTTTTCTTTTATTTTAGTTTAAAGCTGAAACATTCTTTGCGTATACTTACGTATCGACCTGATTGCTATAGCTTTAAACAATTCAAGTTTGTTTTCTTGGTTCTGATTAAGATTTGGACAATCTCTGTGTATATGAAAATATCGAACTGATTGTTAAAAGCTTAATCTTAAATTATTTTTTAGTTCATTTTCCGGATCATTTGAGTATACGTAAGTATCAACCTTGATTCCACGAATTTGAACAAATTCAAATTGTTTTCTATTTTGTTATTTTCAAAAAGAAATTATGCTTTATTTTTGCATGATCAGTCTAGTTAAAATTGAAGTAATAAGTTTCAAGAACATTTATGTTTGATTCAAACCGGGGATGTGTTCAAGTAAATGGATATTATAAGGTATTTGATAATTTTGTTTGAATTGATATCTTGACTGAGTAATTAAACTTAAAAGGATAAGTATACTGATAATCATCTTGGGCTTGTAATTTGCTAAGAAATATATTCATTAATTCAATCAGATGTGTTGATAATTGTAAAATAATATGATCTCATGTCTGGATCTTTCTCAAACAAAAAGATTTGATTTTTGTTAGTATAGTTAGATTGGTTAAATTTGTAGTTTAATTGTTCTAAACTTTTGAAAAATTACAAAAAGATTTTTATTTTTATCTGATGTTAAATCAATAATTTTTGATTATTTGTTTGACTTTGAAACATTTAAACATTGTTTTGTTTTGAAATTTTAAATAAAAATCAAAATTTTTTTCAAAAAGATTCGCCTGAAATAAGGTTTGTGAGAAGGTTCGTCCACAAGGTTCGCTGATCATGATCGTTGGAAAGGTTCGCTGAATAGGTTCGTTGTTCAGGTTCGCCGGAGAGGTTCGTCCAAAAGGTTTGTGGACAGGTTCGCCTGAAAAGGTTCGCTTGAGAGGTTCGTCTGAAAGGTTCGGTCAATAGGTTCGCATATATAAACCAGGTTCGTGAGAGAGGTTCGTCACTTTCATTCTATGCAGAGCCGCGAACCTGCAAGACTTGATTTTTTCGAATTTTGATTTTGGACCTTCAAAACCTTTTCGTTGATAACTTTAGACTAGTAATCAGTTTCTGATCATTTTTAGGTATAGATCTTTGAGTTTGACTGGTTGGATTAGGAGATATGACAGGATTTAGGATGTTTAAAGTCGAACCTGTTTGTTTTGAATTAAAATTCTGTTAAATCTAATTTTTGAACAAACTGCTTTTGTTAAAGATATTCATCGTTGAGTTTTGAACCTGGGTATAAAAATTGTCATCTAATTCGAAGATTTGAGAATTTGATTTTAAAATTGGAAAAGGTTCGCTGGATGAACAAGGTTCGTTGAATGATCTAAGGTTCGCCGAACCTTGAAGGTTTGTTTGAACTTGATAGGTTCGTGGCGAACCTCTGACTTTCAATAGAACCGAACCTTATTGATCAAGGTTCGTTTGATCAACAGGTTCGTTTGATGTGAAGGTTCGCTCAATGAAGGTTCGTTCATTGAGGGTTCGTTCATTCAAAGGTTCGTTCAAACAAAAGGTTTGTTCAGTAATTGGTTCGTCTGAACAATAGGTTCGTTTTGTCGTAGGTTCGTCTAGCATTAGGTTCATCTCAGGGAAGGTTCGCTGGATTCTATACTTAGAAATTTTTTTCATTTTTTTAGTTTTAATTTTTTTTAATTTTTGTTTCTAATTGTGTTTTATTTCTGATTGTAGAAATGGCGAACTTGACATTCGGAGACAAACATAATGTTTGTGCTTAGCTAGATCCTACCACACGGAATGGCAAAGACTTTAGACCTATGATCGAGTTTCTACGTAGATCAAGGATATATTATGCCATATCCAACTCCTGCCAGATCTACTGATCCCATATTCAGAGCTTTTGGGAGTCTGCAAGGCTTATTTCTGTTGATGAGGAGTATATCATTGAGGCGAATGTGCTTGGTCAAGCAATTCGTATTTCTGAGGCAAATATCCGACAAGTTCTGCAGTTCGGAGGAGTGCCTAATGGTATGACTCTCATACCAGAAAGGTGTATCAAGGGTTGTTTCCTACGGATCAGATATATCGGGGATTACAATGACATTTCTGTCAAGAAGGGAAAGCTTCCTCTTCAATACAAGCTGTTAGCACATGTGTTGCTTCACTGCCTTAGCATGAGGAAAGGCACGTTTGATGAGTTGAGGGACCTGATGAGATCAGCCATGGTAGCTTTGATATTGAACAAACTGTTCAATTTCTCTGCTATGATCATCCGTTACATGTCTGACAACATCACAAAAGCCAAGGATCGATTTTACATGTATCCTAGGTTTGTTCAGATGTTGATCGATGAGAGAATGCCTGAGCAAATGTTGCCCAAAGAGGCTTCTGACTTGTTGAAGCTAAAACATATGACTGACTCAAGTTTGGGTCAGGTTAGAGTATACCAGAGGAGTGGGGATTCTATACTGGAGAAAGATTTGATTGGACATTGTGCAAGGGCTAATTATTTAGCACCTGAAGATAATGCTTGGAGACATGCAGAGTCTGAGTCCGATACTGAAGAAGTTAATGATGATGATGACCAGCCACAACCACCACCTCCTCCTCCAAAACAACAAGCAAGAAAGTCTTCTGGTCAATCTTCTCGTTCTCAAAAACAAGAACAAAGTTCGCAGGAACCTGTTCAAGTTATATTGCCTGAGCAGCAGGATAAACCTGTTGATGAAGATAAAGATGAAGAGTCTACTGAATCAGAGTCAGAGCTGGAAACTATTGTGATAGGAAGTACAGTGATTAAAAGATTAAAGAAGAGGACAGCTACTGACTTATCAGAAGAAGCGATGGAAGAAAGGGCTGATCCTAGTTTTCAAGTTGAAGAGCCTGAGTCTTCTAGACCTAAGAAGATGAAGAGATTGGCTAAAGGGCCATATGGAAAGAAGAAGTCAAAAGCTACTAATACCCTTGTGTCTTCATAAGTTGTGACTTCTACAGTTTCTATTCATGTTACTCCTTCACATTCACATGTTACAGTTTCTACTCCTTCCATTTCTGTTACTGTTTCTACATTATAAACTCCTGAATTTGTAAATGTAGCTACATTTGTTCCATCTATTACTGATGCTACAACTATCACTACATCATTTCTAGAGACTTCATTTCAGTCTGATTCAATTCCCAGAGATGAGGCTTTGTTTGAAGGATTAGATAACTTGGGTGATTTGAATTTCACAGTTGATTATGACGACACAGAGCTTAGAAGAAGAATCTCTATGTTGGCTAAAGAGTTTGATCTTTATAAGATGGAGAAAGCTAAAGCTAATCAATCATCCTCTTCTGGAACAAGTGAGTTGGATGAAATGAAGATTCAGGTTGCACAGCTAATGAAATGGAGAGAGGAAGAGAAAGCTGAGAAGAAGAGGATGAGTGAAAGGAATCTGATTTGGAATTTTTTGTCAAGCTACAGAATGAAGACATTGTTGAGTTAAAGAATGAAAATACTGATCTAAGGCAAAAGATTAGAGAATTGGAAGCTAAAGATTCGACAACTGAAGCCTCGGGGTCTGGTGCAGAGAAGGTGGTAGTAGATTTTGATGATGAAGGAGAGGAGGAAGAAGAAGAAAAATTAGACTATGGTGAGTCTGATGTGGATGAACATCCGAGCTTGAATGCTCATGATGATGATGATGGAGGAGATGATGGTGATATGGGAGGTGTAAGTAGTGGAGCTGGTGGATTGGATTCTGTGACAGGTGCTATTGTTGTTTATTCTCCGACAAAGATTTCTGAGGATGATGTTCCTGTTAGATCTGTTTCATTTGATAAGAGTACTGGATGTAATGATGTGGAAGTTGAAGATTTATCTGAAATGGAAAATGAGAAAGTTGTTGATTACTCTTTTCCCACATTTCTTGAATTGTTTAAAATGCATTCTGATGTTGATTTGTAGCGATTGATAGTAGAGATCTCAGTTGATAAAGATTTAGAAGAAGGTGAGATTGTTGGTGGTTATTCTGCACATGACTTTCATGATTTATTTGAGATTGATGTTGATCAGATGTTTGATTTTGAGCAAGACGATGAGATGGATTTATCTGATTTTGAGAAGGATGATATAATCGATGAAGATTTGTACAACATGAACACTTTGAAGAAAATTTTTGAACTTGGTGGTGTGTCAAGGACAACATTGTCTCAAGTTAAAAAAAAGACAAATATGGATTTCTGGAAAGAATATCAAGAGGAGACAAAATACATTGTTGATCATTTGTATATTTTCAAGAAGATGATTGAAGTGTTAGACAACAAAGTTCAAGACAACCAAACTAAACAATTCAAAAGCTTTAAGCTTGGATCCAAGCCTAAAATGATTGGAAGAATTGTTAGTTATGGTTACTTTCATAATATTCCAGGAAGTCTAGCTGATAAAGGTTGCTATGTGGTGAAAAGGATTGACGGATGTCAATATTTTGGTAAAGCTTTAGACTTGATGAGTTTACCATCATTTGAGTGCATAACATTGGCAAGACTGAAGATGATCAAACCTATCCAGACATCACATAATGAAACTTTTGAGAAGTTGTTGAAGAAGGAAGCCAGGACTGGATGGAGTTTGCTTTCACCTTAATTTAAAGACAGAATTCATGGATATGCCAAGCCAACAGTATTCAAAAGACAAAGATTAAGGATGATGGAACAGAATTGGAATCCTTATTTCAAATTCTGGTTCTATGATGAGTAGACATCTGAAGGGGTGATTCTTTTGAAACAAGATGACAAGTGGAGAGTGATCAGACTGTTAGATCCTGTGTGGATTGTAAATTGTTCAAAGGACGATATTGATCTACTCAATATGGCTGAGATATATGCAGATGATGGATTTCATGATTTTGGGGTAAGTTACAAAGACATGGCAATTCAGTATCAAACCATTGCTCGAATGTGTTATACTTTAGGTATACATTCTGGATGCAATTGGGAAGATGTGAATTATTTATATGTTGAATTGATAAAGTTCAGAAAGAAAGGGATGAGAGAGATGTTAAGGTGGAAGCTGAAAGATTGGCAAAGATTCCTCGTTCAGTTGTAATACGAGCGGTGGATAATGTTGTTGGTGACGATATTGGTGAATCAAGTGGAGTGAAAGACAAAGATGGTGACAAAGCTGAAGATGAAGTCTGAAGATTTTTGATAGCAACTATTAAGGGGGAGTTTGTTAGTGCATATTTGTAATAGTTTGCTATTCAAAAATGTCATTTATATAAAGTTTGTATAGGTTCGGCTAAGGTTTGTCATAGGTTTGTCTGGCCCACGAACCTAGGCAGGTTCGGCGAACCTATAACCTGAGGAAGGTTCTGCGAACCTATAGGTTTGGCAACCTAGGTTCGCCTAGCGAACCTAAGGGTTCGGCTGGCGAACCTACAGGTTCGGCTAATAGATAGGTTCGGCTGACAGCTGATTGTTTAAATAGAAGGTTTGTCTGAATTCTTCACAACTTTTGGACAGAACTTAATAGAATTCAGAAAACCTGAGTGTGATTCTCTGTGTGAGAAACTTGTGTAATCATGTGTTCATTAATAGAAGAAGATTGTTTATGAAATTACTTGTTGATTCTTTGATTCATTTTATATCAAACATGGATTCACGTGCTTGATAGTTGATAGAGCTTCTAGATCGATCCTGATCAGATTTCACCAAATCTACAAAAATAATTCAAATAAACTCTTTTTATTTAATTTACAAAACACGCGCGTAGCGTGCCGGAAACGCGACGAAAACACGAACCGAGCAACAAACACAAACCCGAACTCACTCGGGGTATAAATACCCTAAATGAGCTCAACCTACTCATTTCTCTCTTCTCCTTCTCTCTCTTAAAACCCATTTCCGGCCACACGCTCTCTCTCTAGAACTTGAACTTCAAATTCACATAACTCACTCAATTCTTGATGAAATTTGATGATTCTTGAGCCTAAACGACGATCTTGATCTCCTCTACATGAAAGTACAACCGATCTAGAGCCAACTCCACTGAAAATCGAGGTATAAAAGCTTGAATAATTTAAAAAGTAGGGTTTTTATCACCCTAGTCGACCCATCAACATTAGCCAGTTCTAGGCCCAACACCTTTCAAGCTCACATCTCTGAAAACCTTTTTCGGCATAACACCAACCTTGGGGAAACGATTTGGAGCTGTGTGGTTCGATGATGAAGAGGATGGTGATATGCAGGTTCGTTAGATTGCATCTACGGCCGAACCCAATGGGTTTGTGTGAAAGGGTGGCCGAACCCTTTGAGTGCCGAACCTGCATGGCAACCAACCCTCACCAGCCAAACCTACCTCACCAGCCGAACCAACCCTCACCAGCCGAACCTAGCACCCACGAACCCTCCTACCTTAAGCGAACCTGCGGAGCTGGATGAACCTAGCCGAATCTACCATGGCAGGCGAACCTGTACAAGGGTTGGCCGAACCCTAGGCTTCAGCCGAACCCAGCTCTCAGCACCAAACCTCCATGAATGAGCCACAAACCAAGATCGACAAACCCTAATCTGAATGAACCTCACCACCGGCGAACCTTAGTATGGCCGAACCTAACATCACGAAGGCTGCGAACCTGCATGTGCATGGGCTGAACCTTGCTGCTACGAACCCCATGTGAACCTGTTACTCTCACTGAACCAAGGAGCTACGAACCTAGGGATACTATTAACCACGAACCATCACCACCGAACCTTATGGCCGATAGGTTCGCTGGAATGCAATCCTAACTCATCCTAACCGGTCGACCACCTTATAATCATTCAGCCGAGACACCCCGAAGCCCGGCAAGGAATCTCCGGCCCACACCACCCTTTCGGCCCATACGATTTAACTGGCCCAATACATTCAATCGGTCCACTACAAGAGTCCTTGAGGCCCAATAGCATGGTCCACACACACACACACGGCCCAACTGGTTATCTGGCCCAAGAACAACAATTAGCCCATTAAACCTATTCGGCCCATTTGGGTAGGGAATAACTAACACATTCAAGCTACAAATATGGAATACATGCAAAGAAATTATATATATATGTATCCTATTTTATTACAAAGATGGTAGTGATGATTAGACTAAGTATACCAAAACATAAAAGTTTCAAGTGCTCACAATATACCAAAACAGGGTTGACATAAAAATCCCTAACAAAATGTTAAAACTTGAAGTTAAGTGGGTTAATTGTTATTGAAATCAATAAGTAAACGAGGCCGAATAAGGACAACCGAGACTAAGAGTGTTATCCTTAAGGGTTAACACATACACACACAAATCCCTACGATTTATACTTATAAGTTACATAAAACGTGAAATCAATACACGATCTTGAAACCAACAACAAATACTACAACGAGCGCGCGCATTCTAGTTAAGCTAAGTCAACCACTTCAAACACAAGGTGAGTTCATTTTTCCCTTTTCAAACATATTTGTTTTACCTCGGGACTGAGAAGCATGTTATACATTTTAAACAATTATTGAAATGTTTATTAAATGCTCTTACACTTATTCATGACGCTTATACTAATGCTTAAGCTTGTAACTCTTATTCTGGGAGCTAGAGACTAAGACTTAAACTATATGCTCGATGCTTATGCTATAAACTCCATGCTTAAACTATATGCTCGATGCTTATTCTATAAACTCCATGCTTAAACTATATGCTCGATGCTAATGCTATAAACCCTATGCTTAAACTATATGCACAATGCTAATGTTACAGAGTATATGCTTAAACTATATGCTAATACTAGAAACTAAATGTTAAAAGCTATGATTGTATGCTAAATGCTAAGCTTGTATCTATTCATGGGCTACATAATTGCTAAACTATGCTAGAGCAAAGCTTGTACCCATGCATGAGATACGTGAAAGTTAAACTATGTGAATGCTAAGCTTTTATCTATATATGAGATATGTAAATTCCAAACTATTCTAGAGCAAGGCTTGTATCTGCATATATGAGATATGTAAATGCTAAACTATATGTGTGCACAGCTTGTGTCTATATATGAGATACGTAATTGCCAAACTATGCTAGAGCAAGGCTTGTATCTGTATATATGAGATACGTAAACGCTAAACTATTCGGATGCTAAGCTCAAACCAATTCATGAGATACGTAATGGCTAAACTATGCTAGAGCAAAGCTTGTACCTAGTCGTGGGCTACATAAATGCTAAACTATGCTAGAGCAAAGCTTGTACCCATGCATGAGATTGGTGAAAGCTAAACTTTGATACGTGTAACTATTGTTCTTGTACAACATACTTTAAAGCTAATCTACGTGAATGCTATAAACTTGTAAACTTTTAACAGTATGCAAAAGCTATGATGAAGACGGAATTGGGTTGTAGGTCAAACGCTTAATTATCATTAACAACAGTGTCATATGCGGATTAGTATGTGGTGGGATGGCGTCTGGGCGGGTTGTAGGCTCGACCCTTTCATATGCCCTATATATAAGCATACCGATTTGGATATTACATGTGATGTTAATGAGGTTAAGGTTTTACCGAAAGAGGTTTGCTAAAGCTATTTTTCAACCAATAAACTATATGGACTCACCAACCATTGTGTTGACTTTGTTTTCTTACATGCTCTCTCAGGTGACGTACAGGAGTAAGCTAAGGCTCAGGATTGCATGCTAGGATGCCCAGTTAGAGGACCTAGTAGACTTTTGGAAAGCACATATTTTGTTATTGATGCGAGTCACTTTTGATATCTTGTACAGATACAAGATAGAAACATTTGATTCTTTTGATAGGTTTACTTAGTTAAATTACCAAACATTGATAGTGTAATTTAACTTTGTAATCCTAGTTTAATGCTTTATTGTGCTTTAGTTATTCTCAATGTTGATGCTATGTAAACAATCTGATCATCACGATTATCACTCACGATATCGCACCCCAATAACCTTCCGCCCGGCGGGGAAGTCGATCCGTCCCGCCGGCTCAGGGTGTGACGCAATCTCTATCATTTCTGACAGAGATATTCGATTTATGTCAAGATTTTGGCAAACTCTTCAGAATGCTCTGGGCGCAAAAATCAATATGAGCATAGCTTATCATCCACAAACGGACGGGCAAACCGAACGAACAAATCAAACTCTTGAAGATATGCTCAGAAGCTGTGTGATTGATTTTGGGGGTAGCTGGGATATTCATCTTCCACTTGTTGAATTCTCATACAATAACAGATACCATACCATAATTCAATGCGCTCCATTCGAAGCACTTTATGGACGCAAGTCTAGATCACCTATCTGTTGGTCAGAAGTAGGTGAAAATCAGATCATAGGCCCAGAATTCATTCAAGAAACAACTGATAAGATCACACTTATTCAAGAACGAATTAAAGCTGCTCGTTATCATCAAAAGAGTTATGCTGATAATCGTCGTAGACCTTTAGAATTCCAAATAGGTGATCGAGTAATGTTGAAAGTTTCACCTTGGACGGGCATTTTAAGATTTGGGAAGAGAGGTAAGCTTTCACCAAGATTTGTAGGGCCATTTAAAATTCTTGAACGAATTGGATCAGTAGCCTACAGACTTGAGTTACCTCTTGGATTCAGTAATATTCATGATGTCTTTCATGTATCAAATCTGAAAAAGTGCCTAGCTGACGAATCATTGATCGTACCTATCGAAGAGATTCAAATTGATGAAAAACTTCAGTTCAGTGAAGAACCAGTAGAGGTGATGGATCAAGAATTAAAAGTGTTGAAACGTAGTCGCATAACAATTGTCAAAGTGCGATGAAATTCACAACGTGGACCTGAGTATACGTGGGAACGATAAGATTGTCATCGAGTAAGTCTTCACTAAATTTTGGGACGAAATTTCTCTAACAGGAGAAGACTGTGACAATTGCATTTGATAATTACGGCATCAATGACGTAAGCACATTTGACGGTGCTTGAAATCCACGTTGATTTTGCGATTGTAATTATTATAGGTTGAAAGTATGGGAGAAATGATGGACATAGGTGAAAACCGTGTACGAAACGGAGTGACGGATTGTTCGGAATCGCGAAACGAAGAAAATCCAAAAATTTGAGGAAAATGGAGTTAGGCGGTACGCCAAGCGTGAAACCTTCACTCTAGGCGGTACGCCTGGAGGTAAAAAAAGATCTGGAATCTTTTGGCCATCCGTGCGGTACGCCACGGGCCAAACGCCCATCTGGGGTGGTGCGCCTGGGACTGTTAAGTCGGCAGAAGTGTTAAAACGATCAGATTGCATGGGAGATTGAACATTTCTTTCATTTTCTCAAACTTGAACTCTCTTGCAGACGAAAAATCAACTTCTAAACCTTCAAAACTCATATTTGAAGCCATCAGAAGCCACGGATCGCACCAAGGAACGAATCTACAAGCCCTGATCGTCATTCTACACTCAGAACTTCATCTGATTAGGTAACGGTTCATTTTAACCTTCTAGCTTGATAATGATTGATTAGATCTTGATTTTGAATGTAATGGTATAGTTAGGGTTGTTGATTATTGCCTAGATGATGGCTAGGATTGATTATAAACGAAAAACATGATGTTTTAACGGGTTAATCCTTGTTTTGATCCGTTGTAATGCCCGGTTTACATGAAATCATAACTATGATTATAATGGTTTATACCATTTGATTGTGACAATGTAGATGATTAGTTTGGTTAATCTTTGAAATGCAAGGTTAGATCTAAGTGTTTCAAACTAATCACGATCCCTAACATACTTATTGGAACGATTATCTGATGTTTATGATAACAGTCAGATTAGTATGTTAAACATGGTTATTAAACCTATTCTAATGCTACATTGTGATATTTCATGATATTTGGGTAATCAATAACAAGGATTGATCATTCCTAATCCGTTAATCTGTCTAGAAACTATTTTAGCATTATAATCAACAACATTAGCTATTTGGTTAATCCGAGATTTTTCTGATTAATAAGTGTGCCATCAATCTTGTATTAGGAACCTAATTAAGTGTCGGTTCCTACATTATCATACATTGTATGATATGACACTAAGATAATTAATTAAAAACTAATATCGGTTTGATGACTTTCAAAGCAATGTCTTTCACATTGGACGTTCAGAAAATCTAATCAGTAAGTTAAACCATAAATAACTAATTTAACATAAATAAATGCATAATCATCCTATTATTACCAGTTTGTGTGATATTCTGCTACCAGTGAGATATCAGGTGAGTTTTGTACAACCTCTTTTATTTTTAATGTTTTACAAACATCGGGAATCACTGTGGAACTTTTCAAAACTATATGATATGTGTCACTGTTATATACATGATTTCATGTGATTTGTTGAGAACTTAGATTTCATGGGATTTTTCCTGGAGAACAGAACTTTATCACAGAACTTAAAAGTCCTCATTTCCTGAACTGTATCTAGTGAACCCATGTGGGGCCAAACAGGGAACAATGATAGTACTATCGGCTGACAACCCATTTGCTAGGAGCTGCAACTCCCCTTGTTGTGAATGTTTGTTACCTGTTTTTATAACTTCTTAATGTGGTGATAGACATTAAGACAATGAGGCATTAAGATGTTACCGACAGGTAGTATCTTATAGAACAGAACAGAGCGTCTGAAAGGAACTAGATATGGGTCCCATGGTTATCTTGAACTGAACATTTTGAGAACTTACATATCATATCATATTATTGAACATGAACTTTACGATCTCACCAGCTTTGTGCTGACTTTTCAAACTTAAACTTTTTGCAGGGAGGCAGTGACCACCGGGTGAGGATGCACTTCATACACTTGTAATTAAATAAACTAGATAATGTAATAAACTTAGTTTATCTACTGTAATGTTGATTGTGATTACGAAACCCTTGGTAATGTAATTATTTTAAATTAATCTGTGTGCTGTGACATCGGATCAAGTAAGTCACACCTCATCTCTGAGACGTCACCACTATGCTTCCGCAACCTTCTTAGTGACATCATCAACAGGTGATGAAAGGTGGGGGTGTGGCACTTTTAAGCCTTATATAGTCCGGATAAGAATACGCGTGTTTGGGTTCGATCGGTTTCATGTTGGCGCGTTATTTTACGAACAACACATAAACATTACGTTTTCAATAAAAATAGTGTTATTTTATCTTTTTAGGTGGTGATTCCTACTAAATATTTTACGTGAAGTATTATTATTAATTTATTTTCGAAATCATTTATTTAAACCGTTTCGTCAGAACGTATAACTTTCGCAAGTATTCGTACGAATCGTCACCTGTATGAAGACGACGATTGTTTTACTTTCTGTTTTTGTTTTATAACTATAAGATATATTTAAAATATTAAACCGACCGATATATTCGTGCGAATCGTCATTCCCACGAACGCACTGTCAATTTAAAATTCTATAATGTTATCCCTTATGGCTTTGAGCTTGTTTCCTCACGACGTTTATGTTTCAAAATTGGGTTATTTTGGATTACATTACATACGAGTTACTTTCTCAGACATCAGATTTCCCAGTTAATGAGAGAATCCCATGTCTTAACTTTTGTGTGTGCAAATTATGTTTACCTATTCACAATGAATATTCATAATGGCAAACTTGTTTTATAAGTATCGTCCATACATGTGATTACTGTACAGATGTTACACTGACGAAATTCATGAAAATAATGAATCACTTTTTGCAAACAAAACTTAAGCAAATTAATAATCATTTTCACTTGGTAATATCTTGATTTATTCAAGACCTGATTACAGGAACGTGTCAAGTCGTAGCCTATTTTGATATTCAAACAATATTTAGTCTTGTAACAAAAGGAGTTTTCATTATCCAGAATAACATGTATGATGAAAGATCATTCAATGCAAAATTTCTTCAAGAACTCAAATCATGCGATCTATTCCAACATGTTTTCCCATGCTAGAAATATAAAGGCTCGAAAAAAATACATACGTTTATTTCAACGAGACTCACAAATTTTGACATGCTTTTCATTTCAACGAAGTAACCCTTATTCACAATGCAAAAAAGTCAACAAGAAAAAGGACACTAGCCTCTTTTTGGCAAGGTGCCTTACCTATCCATCAGAAATAAACAATAAGCATCTAATGGTTTTGTGATTGTCCCATGATTGCCAGTACGAAGTGAGGTAACATAGCTTTGGAGTTCATTTCCATGTTCCCTCCCACTTCTAGTAATACAACAAAAGTCACCAACCATACAACATCAGCAACATGTCGTTATGTAAGGTCACTCAACGTTCACGAAGGAACGAGGATAGTAATTTGCAAACCTAAACAAACAAATTTATCCTAAAATTCTCCATATTTTCCCCTAAAGGTGTACATTGTTGGTTCAATGCACTTCGTTGCGAAAACTTGTGGAGATTTGGGATAACAACATACTAAAAACTTCGATATCTTTCTTTTCAAAGTGTACATTGGTATTTCAACACACTTTGAAGAGAAATTTATGAAGACCAAAACATAGGAAAACTAAAGACCTCCATATACTTCTCGTTAAAGCGTACATTGAATATTCAAAGATATTTGTTAGAAAAATTATGGAGATCACATATCAGGAAAACCAATAAGCTCTACAAATTTCTCAATAAAGCATACATTGGTGAATCAATGTGTCAAGTGCATAAACCAATGATGCCGACAAACAACTCAAACGTAGTCAAATTTCGGTAATCACGTTCATTAGAACTCAAAACAGAACAAATGAAAACTAAAAACAATCACATCTTGAATAACAGTTTCTTATTATTAAATTTCGTGACGAAATTTTCTGAAGTAGGAGAAACTGTAAGATTCTAGAAATTTCGTTGACGGATTTTGACAAGCAATTTTGACACATCTCAAAATCAGAAAATTACGTGAAATTTTTCACAATATAACCATGTTACAACTCATAAATATATTTATATGTAAATTTTATTCACAAAAAAATAAATAGAAGATTTAATTAATTGAAATTAATTAAGTTTTAGAAAATGTAAGGTTATAAATGTTAAAAAACAAAGTGTAAAAGTTTGTATAAATGGTTTTAACTTAAAAAAATAAACTACAAAAATTTAACGGGCCAATCTTACAATTTTCGACACCTAAATGTAAAAATAACCTAAGAATATTTTGGATTAGAAATGAGAGAAAGCCATAACCATAGGGTTTAGTCCTACTAAATTTCATCTTCCTTTCTCCTTCTCATTCAGTCTCTGGTTCCTCTATCCTGAACCAACTATCCATCTCTCAAGGACTAAGACTTAGGCTGACCAAAAAAGTTGGAGACTTCGTGAACACACCTAAAACTCATATCCTTGCCATCTTTCATCCAAAATACATTATATACATATCCTAAGATAGGTCATTGTGTTTTATAAGGCTTAGATGTAAAGGATAGCGAGTAAGAAGCTCTACATGTTGGATTCTTAGTTTTGACATAAAATAACTTTCAGGTGACTGTTTAGCCAACATTTTCCCATCCTTGAACTAACATTTTGGACCAAACAAATCTTCTATATATACTAATATACTAAGGAGCAACTAGGTTCAAACGGTGTATAAAACCGAGCCAAACGAAGCAACAATCACAAACAAAAGTTTGAGAACGTAACCCTTGACTCGCACCAAGATCCAAAGTTTAAACCCAATTATCAACACGATGAATGTTGGATTACTCTTTTCCATATGATAGCACTCTGAAAATGATGAACGTGGGTGAAAACCGTGCGCAAAACAGAGTTATAACGAAGCGGGAATCGCTAAAACAAGTTTCATGTTTGTTGGCTATTTGCATGTCTAGCTTGCAACTCCTGCTTGAGTATAAACAAGTGGAATAACCAAATTTTGGTGGTTTTAAAAGAGAAACACCCCTTGGGATTTTGAACGTAGTACTTTTATTTTGTTCTCTTTAAGAAGAGGTGTTGCCCTTCGAGATCTTCTCATCTGTAATGCTTCTTTGAGGTATTTTTTCTTCTCTTCGTTATACATTTATTTATTGCTTTCTTAGTCTAATTGGCTCATTTAGGTTGCCTTGTTTAAGCCGCCTTTACAGTTGGTGCAGCCTTGTAAGGCCCGTTAGGCCCTACGAGTCTGGCTTATGGTGTCTGTTCATTTAGCTATGCCTAGCATAATGCTTACCCATCCTCATTGCATTCGTTTGACTAGGTTGAACCACGTTTGAATTCGGATCGTATACTTGTTCCTTTGAGCTGCTGTCTGGCCACACACGTTCAATGTAACATCAGTGTTCGAACCGTAGTCAGAACAGTAACTTGTACAATAGATCAGGTACGAACTATGTGTATTACATGTGTAATTACTTATCATTTGACGTTCAATATGAATCTATTACAGAACTATTTCAGAATCATGTTGAGAACTCATAGTTTAACAACCAGAATCATGTCTGACAATGCAAACTTGTTATGTGAACGATAGTTATGATTTTGTTATGTATAAACGTATGTGAGATTGTACAGAACAAAACGATAACGGACGTCGTTACGTGAATATTAAACTAACGGAGTATTCGTGTGGGCGACGATTCGCGCGAATATATATATGTGTTTAACGTTCTGAATGATGTCCAATAATTAAAAATCAAATCAGAAAGTATAGTTAGATTAATCGTTTTCAAAAGTATAAAACTAAATAAAAGATAATTAGTGAATTTATCAGGAACTACCACCTAAAATAATTTATTAAACTCTATTTTTAAAATCGTATCGTTTCGGTTCAAGAAAAAGCGAAAACCGACGCTTTTACGCGAACCGAGCAGGACCGAACGAACCCGAACACGTCGGAACAATAAAAGCCACTAAATGACATTAAATGCCATTCAAGACTCCCCACCAACCTACTTTCTCTCTCTAAAACCAGAGGTTTCTCTCTCTACCTTTTCTCTCTAGAAAACATTCATATCTCACTCAATTCTTAACCAAAACGGGTGAGTTTGTGTCAAAACGACCATAGAAATGCGTAGATCGTGAAAAGATGAAGAAATCAAGCTTTGAATCATAAAAACCGGGGCAAAAACGAGTTCAAACGAGCTGTTTTTGTGACTGCTACTGTACATATGATTTCTTCACATTTCAGTTGAATTTTCAGCTTCAACACCAAGGATCTTGCACGAAAACAAATTAGGAACTTAAGGGTCATGTTGGATTAAGTTTTGGATGATTTAAAATCGGGTAATTGGTGAAACCTGCAAGTTCGTAAGGTTCAGGGTAAACGAGGGATGAAGATGAAACAATTCAAGAACCATTCATGATTTGAAACAGGAAAGTCGAGAAACATATTTGCAATTCGAGAACCTTTTCTTTGAAACACTTAAATTCGAGAACCAAATTTAAATGGTTCAAGAACTCTACCTTTGAACATTCCAAAGTCGAGAAACATATGGATGGACTAACACGGAATTCGAGAACACCCATTATAGAATTAAGAAACCTTCTTTGGACCTAACAATTCGAGAACTCATTCTTGTACATGATAAATTCAAAAACCCATTCTTGTACATGATAAATTCGAGACCACATTCTTGTACATGATAAAAATCGAGAACCCCATTCTTGTACATGATAAAAATGGAGACCCTCATTCTTGTACATGATGAATTCGAGAACAAATATTTTTTTTCTTAAATGCCTTGGACGAGAAAACATTTATGGGGTGGGCCACTTGAGAATAATTGGGGTGGGATATTTTGGTCGAGAAAACCAAGTTTCATCTGAGAATTCCATTTAATTTGGTTTCCATGTGTTGACATAATTGGGTTAAGGGTGGGCCACGTACCACCTAGACCAAGTTGTATTATTTGAATCAATTACATAACAGCATCCCATTTATTTGAATATTGTTTAAGATCAGCCAAGAACATCACTTAAGTCGGTGGTCAAAAAAACCAAGAAACCCCAAGCTAGTGTTAACCCAATACCACTTGGGTTTGGTGCAAACGGGTTAAGATACCCTCACTTATATTACTTAAACTTTGGACTAAAACACAGATAAACCTTAAAGCAAATGTTTAAAATCATAAACAATGGTTCAAGGTATGATAAAGGTTTATAACTAAGATATAGTTAAACAAGGTTTTACTTATAAAATGACTTAGTTAAATTTTACTACTAAGATTGGTGGGTTTACTTTAACTACGTATATTTCATATAAATCTCAACAACCTAATAGTTGTTAAGTGGTTATGAGTTTCAAAGAACTAAAGAACTATGATGGTGATAAGAGGGTTCAAGAAATAACTAAGTATGGGTGTATTGATCTTAGATGTCAACTCCCAACACCTAGTAACTTTCACGCTTTGGGTAACCAACCTACATTGTTTAAATAGGATAACATAAGGTAAGGGTTAAGTCAAGAAAGAACACGAACAAGATTGTAACAAAGAACTATTAAGGAATTTATTGTTAATCTAGTAAGATTAACTTAAGTTCTAATATGTTTAATTTACATTTTTCATCATAATAAATTACGTTTTACTAAAATATAATGATTTGTAACATGTGAACATAGTTTATAAAAGTCATCATAACTTGTTTTACTAAAACATTTTAAAGTAATTAAAAGGATTTTTGAACTTAACTTTTATAACTTAAATAATATTTTTATAAATGATGATCTATTAAAAGGTCGTCTCTTTTACTAGTATAAACCTTATGTAAATAAGGTTTAATGGTTAACGAATAAGGGGGTAAGGAATCATAGAGGGTACATAATTTAGAATAATTAGGGGAATTCTAGTAACACATTAGTAAATATCAGGACACTTAGTTGCACATCGAGACCGAAACTTTACATACGTCAACTCCCAATACTTATAGTATTCGAATCATACTAAATCAACACAGGTGCTGAAGATACATAATTTACAATCAACGAGCCCGCATAATTACTTGGTTCAGTTCATAACAACACAAGTGAGTTCATTGCCCATTTCTTAAACATTTTTGTTTTATAAATGCGGGGCTGAGAATCATGCGTAAATTATTTTCCTTGGATTATATTTACTTAAATACTTTTACTTCATATATGTTTTACATATATAATTGTTATCCTAGATTTTGTCCAGGTAAACTATTTGCAGGTTTTCAAAAAGGATTATTTACTCATCATAAGTAGATAATTGTTTCATTTCAAAGAACTATTCTCAAAGATCTATTTTCAACGGTCTATTTTTAAAGAACTAAAGATCTATTTCAAATAACTGTTTTCAACGATCTATTTTCAAAGAACTAAAGATCTATTTCAAAGAACTGTTTTCAACGATCAATTTTCAGAGGAATATCTGGGAAATATTCAAAGATAGCATATGCTAAAAGAACTAAACGGTCTAAACAAACAAGAATGAACAAGGAGGATCAAGAACGAACTATAAAATCCTATACTTCATGAAGTCCTAGCTAGACTGATTGATTATAGGTCGTATGTTTGATGATATTTACAGAATTCCTCAACTTCTAAGAAGTTTGATTGTTATACTAGTCTACTCAAGTTGACCAAGGCCCAATCATTAGGACTTAGTTTTATATTAAATGTTTATCTATTCATTTATTTAAGCATTTAAATTATTCATTTAAAACATTTGCCATGGTTTTGTGTGTGTGTGTGTGTGACAGAACTTACGGAACTAATGGAAACTTGGGTGATGGAACAATTGTGACGAAACTTGCGGAACAAATGTATGGTTTAAGGTGAAACACTTAATTATCATCAACAACAATATGTTAGGTGGTTCGGTATGTGTGGGCTGGTGGCTGGGCTGACGGTAAGCTTGACCCTACGTATGCCCTATATATAAGCATATTTGACTAGATAGCATATGTGGTTGTTGGTGAGGTTAAGGTTGTCATCTGGTCAGGTTGGTCAAATTGCATTTTCAATAACAAAACTATATGAACTCACCAACCATGTGTTGACTTTTGTTTTATTGCATGACTTCTCAGGTGACGAACAGGCTAACTAAGAAGTTCGTGATTTTGACTTGGATGCCTAGATAGAGGACCTAGTATTTTTGGACGTGCATATTTTGAACATCATTATACACATTATTTTGTATATCTTGTGCAGATACAAGATAGAAAATCTATGATGTTGATAGTAGATTTACATTGTTAAATTATGAACGATACTGATATAATTTAACTTTGTAATTCTATTTTATTTAGCTTTCTCAATTTATATCATGTGCAACGTAAACAATTTGATCATTATGATTATCACCCGATATCACGTCCCGAGACCTTTCCGCCCGACGGGAAAGTCGATACAGTCCGCCAGCTTGGGGTGTGACATTCAAACCTCAGGGCATCCTGTTTGATGTAACTGTTGATCTCGATTCTTCTTCATTATACTAGGTTTCTCGAGCACCACTAATGTGAGTTAATTCTTACTCCCTTTTTACATTTTGTAAACTTTTTTGAGATGTTTCATATGCCTTATACAAAACATATTCATAGAGTCAAAACATATACATGATGCAAACTCTTAAGCTTAGTAGACATGATTTAGATGCTATGTCAACTTATGTGCTAAATGCTATGTCGGAGTTAGGTTAGAAAATGTTTCATACATCAAACATATACTAGTACATAGTAGCCTAAGAATGTGGCTGCATTCTTCGCAATGACTTATGTATTGTGTCAAAAGGGTGAGTTGTACACAAACATAAATATTATGATTTACATTTTTTAAGTTAAAGACCTAGCTAGTCTTCATTTAATCATTTTAATATCTCTTGTGTGGATTCTTTCTCTATGCTTAAACATGACACTTGAAATTTACATATGTTTTAGATCTAGTTCTACATAGTTTTATAGTTTTGCATCTTTTTATGCGTATTATATTAAACTGTTTTGACTTGCTCACCAACTATGCAAATAGTTGAACTTTTATTTTACATATGTAACAGGTTAAGATGAAAACATATGACGAATACATAGATTAGGTATACAGGACCTAGTTAATTAAAACATTGTTTAGTATAATATTTGTAAATTGTTTTGAACTATTGTATGTTATTGAATTTGTTTTTTGAATAAATTAATATGGATGTTTTAAATTTTAAAACCTTGACATAGCACCATGAGCTTTTGAGCATTCACAATCGCACCTCGACGTATCCGTTGTCGGTCAGGGTGTGACACTATGCACATGTTCAACCTAACACGCATGCTAAAAACATCGCTTTTGTTGGTGAATCGTTTTGGAACTATATGTACAAGACATAATATATGACAATATTTTCATTGACTTATAATCACAAAGGTCACACACTAAGCAATTATTTTAATGATACATTTAAACTTGCTTTTTGACGTATACAACTCGTAGAATGTCAAGTATAGTATCATTTAGTCTAATGATTGTATGGAATGAATCATTACATGATATTATTTATGGTGTGATATAAATTGTATATTGTGTATAAGGTATATATAAATGATTATTTATAGATATGATCTTTGCATAACGTGTATGAAGTTTTGAAGAAAGTTCTCTATATCTCTGCGACACAATTATGTCATTGACATGTTAATGTGATATAATGTTTGTAACACGTTATTTTTTATACCATAAATTGTTATAACTTAGTTGCCAAATCAAAAAAATGATTTAGAGGCTTAACCATTGGTTATTAGCACCATATACAACCTCTCTTGTCTCACTTAGATTTCTCGAGAACAAACATAAAAGCATTCTTTTTGTTAGTGATCATAATGTTAATCGTGAGCTTACAAAAGTAGTAAATAGGTTTTGGGAATCTTTAACTCAAATAACATAAACAAACACTTCTTTTGATAAAGTGGCTTGTGGTTTTTGACATTTATAGGTTGTAGTGATTTGGATCACTTGGAGTTTGAACTTACCTGGGTGGATACATTTTGAAGAGGACAACGAGCTATCACTTTCATACAACGATTGTTATTTTAAAACATCATAGGTTGTGTTTAATTTCTTCATACTCCAATATGGACCATGGTGGATTTGTTTATCAAAGCTTTATTAATCAACATGTCAAAATGCTTCCATTGCAAAGTAATTTTCAAAAGAACATGTTAAAAACTCAACAAGTTATAGTTTAAGTATATAGTAAATTACCAAAATGGTCCATGTGGTTTGTTAGTTTTTCATTCTTGGTTTATAGGTTTTATAAAGTATCCATATAGTCCCAAAACTTTAAACATTTGAAACACATGCAATCCTTTTGCTCCTCACCAAAATCAAACCCGAGGACTATATGTATTACAAATGTTTAGAAGTTAGGAAGCATATGAGTAATTTATGAAATTTAATAATCAATAGTGAAATATTAACAAATCACAGGGACCAACTTGACAATTTTCTCTTAAATTTATAGTAACCATCTTCAAGTTGTCATATTGGTGAAAGCCATTTGACAAACATGTAAATCATATATTACATAATTGAATGCACTTCATGATCATCACGTTTGTTTTTTCATACAGCTGTTGTAATGAAGACATCATGTTTAAACCAGGGTTGCCTCCCCTTTAGAAACTTAGAGGCAAGTGTCTAGGGTCCTTAAATTTTTGGAGCACCAACCATTTCGGTATTTTTGGGTTATGGTTGAAGTTATTTATTTTGTCGTTTTGGATATGTAATATTTTAAAGTCCACTCATATTCTTAAAAGAGAAGTTAGATAATTAAATCTTCTACCTTTTCCCCCTTTACTAAACGTTGTAATATATCTTTTATTATTGGCATAAATAAAAGATTTAGACAAGCTTTCTAATAGTAAATGGGATAATCAAGTTGATTAACAAATATGAAAGAGTTATAAATATTATCACTAAATATTGTACTTTTTAGTCTTTTTTGTTTATATCATTTATGATTATCATTTGTGAACTATAATTATGAGTAACTTATATAAATAGTATCAAATTATCATATTTTTATGTTTTTTATAATTTGAGAACCATAATTTTTTAACCCATGCAAAAAAATTATTTACGAAAAGACCTCAGTTTTTGTATTTAACTTGGCTTCCAGAAAGCTTAAGCTGCCCTGGCTTAAACCAGCATAAAACTCCATTAGCATAATCTTGCATAATCTTACACACCAAAGCGATATATATGTTTATCCTTGATAGTCTAGTTATTAGTACTAGATATCATCATCTTAGATCTAGTAGCGTGTGCGAGATATTGCATTTCAGGTTAACAACATGCATTTGATATATAACGTCTTATGATTTAACAGGTGTCAAACATAACATCATTCAACACTATAAAATGGTTCACATGACATCATGCACACATAAAGAATTAAAGATATCAAGTTCTTTTTTTCTTTTCACTAAAACTAGCTAAGAGGGATCCAAACAAACTTGTACTCCTTTTTATTAAACAAGACAATGGGTTAAGGCTCACAAAATGAGTCTAACATGAACATAGTATAATTTATTGATTTATTAAGTAATTAGAAATTTAATAAAAGTGTCTCTAGCCATAACAAAGTTGATTTGTTTCAATCTGAACCCATCATATGACTTTTTATCCAATCAACCTAATAATAACCAACTGTTTATTACAAAACACTTTAACATGCATTGAGCACTACTCAGTTCAAAATATTTTACTTGCTTGTATGATTTACTAATTAACTATTTTATTTTTTATCAGCTTGTAACCGACCCGAGTCAAGGCTGGCTCGGCTCATAGGCTCGACTAGTTTGTTACAACATTTTATTTGAAAATTTAAAAATATCAATACTCACAAACACGTATAAAAAATTTTAAAAAACTTGGCAAAATCCATAGCTAAACTTCGTATTAGAATCGGAAGCAAAAATTGTAGGAAATTTCCATAGCCAACTTGCCGCAAAATCTGTAGCAAAAACCCCATAGCAAAATCCATAACAAAAATTCCATAGCAAAATTCTGTAGCTAATTAAAATTCCGTAGCTAAAGACTTGTAGCAAAATCCGTAGCAAAACAATTCCGCAGCAAAATTCATAATAAAATAGTGACGACCCCTTTTGTAGCTAAAACCGTCACAAAAATATGTTTCGTAATAAAATCCGTAGCAACCTAATTAGCGACAAGACTTGTATCTATGGACCAAATCCGTGTCAAATTTGTAGCAAAATGGGTGTTAGCTACGGATTTGCAACGGATTTTACCGTAGCAAATACCTATTTTTGTAGTAGTGAGGGTTACTTTTAATAACTATACTATAGTGTCATATTTGTAATTATGTTAAGGAAAAAATAATAAAAAAATAAAAGAAAACGTGATGTAGAGCTCACAAGTCATGCACTCACATTCTAAAATCTAAATTATGTAAAAATGAGACAAAAATAAAATGAGGCAAGTCTAAGCCAAGATTTCAGGCTCTGTTTATAATCCGAGCCGACCCAGGCTGGGTTTAAATCTGAGCCGAGTCCGAGGTTGCCACTAGCTCGGTTCGGCTGGACTCGGCTCGGCTCGGCTCATGAACACCCTTTACTCTGAACATAAATTCTTTTCTTGTAGATTACTTCTATTATTTATCTATTATAGTACTTAAACTATTGTGATCAAATATAAATTTTTTTGAAATTTATTATTCAAACTTTTATGATAAAATAATTATAAAAAATAGTATTTTCTGAGTTGCTTTTTTATTATATATATATAAGGGTGGAATGGTAGATTCATAAAACTATTTTTGCTTAAAAGTAGAAAAGATTTTAACATTTTAATCTTTAAATCAATTGTCGAGATTCTAAAAAAAATAAAAGGATGTAATATGATATTTTCTTTGACTTTTATCAAACTCTCACAGTTTTTAAATGTTCATAACTAGTAGATTCTCCAGCGCTATGGCGGGAATTCCGCTATAACTCCGAAATTAGAACACATACATGATCCCGTATATCAAAACATAGATATAGAAACACAACACAACAGTTGTTATTCCGACATAAAAGCCTAAAGTATAATCTTTGTAAATGTGTTCGTCACGAAAAGAGGGTCGTACTTGGTCGCAAAATTTGCATAAGAAAACATAAAAATAAGATCGGAAAAAAAACTAAAAAAAGTAACAATTTATTATTTTTTAATTTGTAAAAAATTAAAAATGTCTTAAAACTTGCCTCACATCATGACTCCCAATTTAAAATAAAAACTTAAGCTGTACCGATTTGCTGATACGAGTACTCGGTCATGACATCATTGTTTGTTAATCCGTCGTAAAACAATAAACTAAACAATCGCAAAAGCATGAGACAATATTACTGCTATAAATAAATATTATTATTTAACTTTTATTATTATTTGGTTGTAATAGTATAGGAAAACAAAAAAAAATGAAAAAGAACAAAAAAATAATCATACCATAGATAGGATTCGAAACGCTGATCTTCAAATAAAAAAATGTAGTCTTTAACTCTTAACCACCAAGCCAATACCACATACTTGTTTAATTTGGAAATTACAGATATATATATATATATATATATATATATATATATATATATATATATATATATATATATATATATATATATATATATATATATATATATATATAGGGAAGGGTATAAAAAATAACCCTCTTTTTTTGCTACAACTACATAACCCATTTCAACCAATAAAAAACTTACATATAAGGTTTTCATTAAAATATTAAAAAGGGCATTCTAGTCATTTTAATTTTATAAGTTCCCCCCACTCTTTTTTAAACATTAATAACTTTTTTATAATATATTATTTTTTTAAAAAATTGCACCATTATATTCGTCTCATTTTTCTCTTTAATTCCGTTATAGTCTCGACTAATTTTTTTTACCTTTTTTAGATGCCATATATTTACATCATTGTAACGAGCTTAAAATATAACAAATTTATTTGAAATTTTTTCTAACAATGATAAATTACAGTGATGTAATTTTACATTGACGTAATTTACCGTGATGTAATTTACATTGATGCAAAATTCTGTTTCGGTTTTTTCGGTTAATTCGGTTACGGTTTTTTCGGTTAATTCGGTTACGGTTCAGTTTTTTCGGTTAATTTGGTTCCGGTTCAGTTTTTTCGGTTAATTTGGTTCCGGTTTGGTTTTTCGGTAAATTCGGTTTCGGTTCGGTTTTTTTTGGCTTTTTGTTCATCCTAATTTGTAACGAGCCTAAATACAACAAATTAGTTTAAATTTTTTTCGAACAATGATAAATTACATCACTATAATTATCATTCTTAGATAAAAAAATCAAAATAATGTGTTCTATTACATCACTGTAATTTATCATTGTAATTATCATTGTTAGAGTAAAAAAATAAAATAATGTGTTATATTACATCACTGTAATTTATCATTGTTAAAAAAATTCAAAATAATGTGATATATTTATGCTCGTTACATCAATGTAAATAATGGACAATGAGAAATAAAAAATAAAAAAGGTAGTCAACATTATAATGGGCAATAAAGAGAAACTTACATCACTGTAAATAATGTGTTACGTCACCGTTAATTATGTTATTGTAAATTACTTCATTTTGTGTTACATTACTTCATTTTTTGTTACATTACTGTAATTTACCATTGTTAGAAAAAAATTGTAATTAATTTGATATCTTTAAGCTCGTTACAATGATGTAAATACATGACATCAAAAAAATAAAAAAAAAACTAGTCGAGACTATAACGAAATTAAAGAGAAAAATGAGACGAGTATAATGGTGCAATTTTTTAAAAAAAATAATATAGTATAAAAAAGTTATGAATGTTTAAAAAAAATGGGGTAAACTTTACTTATATAACAAATGTCCTAAATGCCCTTTATATTAAAAAAAATGAAAAAAAAGGAATCTGACACGTGTCACGATCCTATACACTTTTCTTTTTAAAGTAACCATTGGATGATGGTTATGTAGTTGTAACAATATTTAAGGGTTATAAAAAATTCCATGCCCTATATATATATATATATATATATATATATAGGGCATGGAATTTTGATAACCCTCATCTTTTGTTACAACCCATTAACCATCATCCAATGGTTACTTTAAAAATGTAAGTGTATAGGATGGTGACACGTGTCAGATTGCTTTTTTTTTTCTTTTTTTAATATAAAGGGCATTTAAGACATTTGTTATTTAAGTAAGTTTACCCCATTTTTTTTAAACATTCATAACTTTTTTATACTATATTATTTTTTTAAAAAAATTGCACCATTATACTCGTCTCGTTTTTCTTTTTAATTTCGTTATAGTCTCGACTAGTTTTTTTTTTTTGATGTCATGTATTTACATCATTGTAACGAGCTTAAAGATTGCAAATTAATTAGAAATTTTTTCTAACAATGGTAAATTACAGTAATGTAACAAAAAATGAAGTAATGTAACACAAAATGAAATAATTTACAATGACATAATTAACGGTGACGTAACACATTATTTTATTTTTTTTCTCTAACAATGATAATTACAATCATGGTTGCAAAAATCGCTAGGCGCTCCTAGGTCGGAACAGGTCCTTGGAGCGAGTAATCGGAGAGTACTCGGCCCTAAGCGGGAGTACTCGAGTAACACTTAGGAAGTACTCGGACTCGGAACAACTCCTTGTAGCGAGTACTCGGAGAGTACTCGGCCTTGGAGACCGACTTTTACAACAGTGATTACAATGATAAATTACAGTGATGTAAATAGAACACATTATTTTGATTTTTTTCTCTCACAATGATAATTATAGTGATGTAATTTATCATTGTTCGAAAAAAATTTAAACTAATTTGTTGTCAATGTAAATTACATCACTGTAATTTAAACCAAATTCACCGAAAAAAACCGAAACCGAATTTTACGTCAATAATAATTACAATGATAAATTACAGTGATGTAATAGAACACATTATTTTGATTTTTTTCTCTCACAATGATAATTATAGTGATGTAATTTATCATTGTTCGAAAAAAATTTAAACTAATTTGTTGTCAATGTAAATTACATCACTGTAATTTAAACCAAATTCACCGAAAAAAACCGAAACCGAATTTTACGTCAATGTAAATTACACCATGATAAATTACGTCAATGTAAATTACATCACGATAAATTACGTCAATGTAAATTACATCACTGTAATTTATCATTTTTAAAAAAAATTCAAATAAATTTGTTATATTTAACCTCGTTACAATGATGTAAATATAGGGCATTTAAAAAAAAGTAAAAAAAATTAGTCGAGACTATAACGGAATTAAAGAGAAAAATGAGACGAATATAATGGTGCAATTTTTTTTAAAAAATAATATATTGTAAAAAAGTTATTAATGTTTAAAAAAAGGGGGGGGAAACTTATAAGGGGTAAAATGACAATGATGCCCTTTTTAATATTTTAATGTAATGCTTATGTGTAAGTTTATGATTGGTTTAAATGGGTTATGTAGTTGTAGCAAAAGATGAGGGTTATTTTTTATACCCTTCCCTATATATATATATATATATATATATATATATATATATATATATATATATATATAAAATTATTGTCATTAGTTAATTACTTCGGCTGTTCAAAGGCAATCATTGCCTATTTTGTTTGTATAATATAATTTTTTCAAAATAATAATATTTTTTTTAAAATAATCACACCATAAAATAAATTTTTTTTACCTATTTAATTTTAGTACCATGTTGGTATACTTTTACCAAAATATTATATAGCACGTTAATTTATTGTATAATACCAAAAAATCAAGTGTAATTTTCATAAAATTCAATATATGTTTTATAAATACAGTTATATACCAAAAAATACAACAATTTAAAAAAACTTTAATTATTATTTTTTATATGTTTATACTACACTCATATAAAAGATAAAATATATATATATATATATATATATATATTCAATTTTATATTGTATTCTTTTTGAAAATAATATAGCATGATAAATTTATGCCCATTTAGAAAAAAATAATGAAACTTAGAAAATAAAGAAAAGAAGTTAGCATCAAAATACTTTTCATTATCTTTTTTCTATAATGTCAAATGTGAAACACTCATTGTTTTCAACGTTTGTATAAGCAAAAATAATTTTATACTTAGGTCTTTTAACATTTATGCATAGTCGTCGATAATGATTAAGAAAGAATATGTTCGTCAAGCATGCGTGTCTAAGCTAGTATGGCTTTGTTTAACTGATCCCTTTGATGCATCTATATGATCCCTCTGATCCATCTAACAATAAAATAAATTATGAAAATGTTTGTTGTGGAAATAAAACGAGGAAAAAAGGGGGAAAAAACAAATAATTAAATTTAATAATCTATCATCCCCAATGGTGGATAATGGTGTTGTGATAACATATAGGTGAGTAGGTTATTAAACTTGATTGGAGGGAATTGTCAAGATTGTCCATGTATTTTGTAAGTATTTAACTCTTAATATTTATATTTTATAAATTACTCATATACTTTCAAATTTTAAACATTTGTCACACATACGGTGAGGGTAATATTGTCAAGCATGTGAGGGTAATTTAAAGACATAAGAAGTATATGTTATAAAGTTTAAAGGTTTGGAACCATATGTGTAATATATGAAATGTAGGGACGAAAACTGAAATACTAGCAAAACAAATGTGAAGATAATTTGGTGATGTGAGAACGATATATGTAAGAAATGCTTAAAAATTTGAGACCGTATGGTTAATTTATGAAATATATGAATCAAAAGTAAAATAATAGCAAAAGATATAGATCATCTTAACAATCTACTCTTTGGATTGAGTATTTCGGTGATTTTTAACAGTTAATTCAGTAGGGCAGATACTTTCCTTATGTGGGGTAAAGACAGGACTTAGGGTTATCTGAAAAATAGGGCCCCATTTGTTAGAAATGTGCAATTAGACTAATTTTGTTAATCTAAAACAATAAAATGATGTCTTTATCATTTTCCTTAATTCAAGAATGCCTAGATTTTTTTTTAAATATATTGTCCTAGCTCATATTCTTTTCACTTTTCCTTTAATTTCTTATTTTGACTTGAAAAGATGTTTAAAAAAGAACAGTTAAAAAAACAAAAACAATAAGTAAAAGAAAATGGTAGAGAAGTTGTCAGTAATAGAGGCAAATCAGACTATCCAATCATCCTGGTTTAATTGAATGTGACTGCAGACTCATCTTAGTTTGGCAAATTTGACTAATTTTGTTAGTCCGGAACAATCTTCCTTTTGACCAATCAATCTTCCTACAATTTTAAGTGTACAAATCTAGACAAATCGTCATTATGCCTGATTGATTGTGATTGCAGATTCATTCAATCATGCTTTGTTTGAATTTTGTTATCGAACTGGGCGGAGTAGCTATCCCCATGCTAAAAATCTTTACGATGTTCAGTAGCTTTTTCATGGCTTCCCTTGCATTACCAGGTATGAGTGGTTTTGTTGCAGAAGTGATGCTATTTTTAGGAATAATTACCAGTCAAAAATGTCTTTTAATGCCCAAAATTGCCATCACTTTTGTAATGGCAATTGGAATGATATTAACTCCCATTTATTTATTATCTATGTCACGCCAGATGTTCTATGGATACAAGTTATTTAATACTCCAAAATCTTATGTTTTTTATTCTGGACCGCACGAGTTATTTGTTTCTATCTCCATTTTTTCTACCTGTAATAAGTATTGATATGTACCTCGATTTTGTTCTTTCACTATCAGTTGACAAGGTTGAAGGCATTTTATCTAATTATTTTTATAGATAGTTAAAAAAACTCCTATTATTTTTAAGAGTTGGTTGGCTAATAAAAAAAATAAGGATTTTGATTCTCTTTAATTTTAAATAAAGTCAAAACAAAATATTTGTTATTGAGTTTCAAAGTATCAAATTTATCATTTATTTGTTAACTTGCAAAAAAAAAACTTCTTACATGTTTATTTTTACATACGTGTTGGTATAAATTCGACTTTACCAATGTTACGACCTAAAATTTTTAAGACTGTTATATGTTTTTTCTTACCGTCTTTTTAGACTTCATTCTAACTTTGTAATACGATTCATTTTACCAGATCTACTAATTACTTAAACACGGGCTAATTATAAAACCCTTTTACAATTAAAGAAAAAAAATACAAATAATTATTTTGATTCACGCCTCATGCAATACTAATTTTACGTAGGAACTAGATTTTCTTTCTATCAAAATATAATAATAAATTAATAATAACAATACTCTGATTATTGGTGGAAAAAAACATAAATGAGTGCAATATATAAAAACCGAATATAGAAATACCATTAAATTATAATTTTATATAATTATTCGAACCCATATATTCGTAAGACTTCTAAATTTCTAACCCTTACTTCTTTGAGTATCATTGACTCGAGTTTTTATTACATTGAGTAAGTACACATTAAGACACTAATAGAATAATAGTTTTGATTGAGGATTTGTTTTTGTTAAAATATCATTAAAACAAATTTTGTGCCTCCTCTTATCTGAACATATGTTTTTTTATGGTACAACAACCAAAATAGTAAATGTATTGCTCGCAATGCCACTTACATCTTAGGTATCACCATGTTAACGACGTTCTTGAAGATGTCAAGAAAAACAAAGTTGATGAAATAAAAGTCTCAACCAATTATAAATTTATATACATACTAAAACTACATAATTATTTTTAGCATAATTATGGGCATTTTATGAATCATCAGAAAATATCCGTTGTGATTCATGAAATGTTAATGTCAAAATAAAATTGTGTGTTATAATCAACATAATCGAACCTTGAATTATAATGATGAGTAAAAACCAAAACAACCATTTTGCTTTATAACAAAATTTGTTACCATTTATTCAAAGGATTGCTACAAACACTATAAGAATTCTTTTCTGATACGACGGAGGCTTTCCCGACGACATTATGTCGTTGGAATAGATGATAAACTGCGACATCTCGCCGAGACAAACCAGGCGAATATTTTTTTTTATTTTTGACTTTTCCCGACGACATCTCACCAGCGCGCGCTTTGCCAAAAAATTCACGCTTTCTATATCCTCTGTCGCGACGACATGTCGTCAGCAGAGGTTAAATAAAAGAAATCAACAAAAGAAATTAATATTAACCTGTCAAAAAGAAAGAAATTAATTTTTTGTTTGTCGTCTACGGCGACGACCTGTCGTCGGGGGAAATTAAATAGCTTTTTTTTTTTGCTGAGCTTTAAGCTGAACGACGTCGTGTTGGTGTCCCTTTTGCTGACGAGATGTCGTCGGGAAATAGCTCATCGACCTAAAAAAGGTTCTGCAGCTCCAAAAAATCATTCTTCACCCATCTGCTTCCCCTAATACGCGGCTGTGACCCCTCAAGAGGCGATTTCGTCGGATATGGTGGATTTTCGTCCGTTAGAAGGCACAAGGAAGTGATTTTCTACCTCTTAATCATCTTCTTCACCATGTAAGTAAAGATCATCTTGAAAATTTGCGGTTTTTCTTTTTTTGTGCTAATTGAGGCCGTGGATCTAATTCATCTTGCAGCTCTAAACACACAGGTGTGTGTGAGTTTTGTTTGCTCGTGAGACCACAAAAGAGAGAGTGACGGTGACCACAAAAGTTTGTCCTGACGACACCTCGTCTAGATTCGGGGTTTCAAGGTAATTTATTGTGTTTATTTTATTTTTACATGGACGTATGTATGTATATTTTGTATGTATAATTGTAAGTTTGAATATTTATATCAATTATTTGAATTTATGTGTTTATCTTTGTAAGTATGTATGTGTGTATATATATGTATTTTTGTATTTATGATTGTGATTTGGGATAATATGGTAATTATGCTTTTATAATTGTGATTTGTCATGTTTCTTTTTTTTAAATGTTGGCAGCCGTTAACTTCCATGTCATGGGAGATTAGGATTTTGATAGGAATCATATAATCATTTTTGGGTGTTATAATGATTCAAATATACTTGCTTTCTTTGATTTGTTCAAAATTGTGAGGTCTTTTTTGTTCAATGTAGATCATATGCCTAAACCAATATTAGTTTTTTTATAAACCTGAGAGAGAATCTGTTTTGGGTTCATATCCAATTGTAATCTTAAATTTAAGATTACAATCTTAAATTTAAGTTTTTTTATACCTTGAACAAAAGGGAACCATTGCTAATACTAATGAAATTTAAGATTCAGATTTTTTAGTGGTTTTAACTCTTACATATAGTATGGCAGTGCATTAAATTAGTGGGTGTGTGGACTATGAACTAAAATGGCCTTAAAATATTATGGACTAGGATTGTATTGATGGGCTTAAATTTAATGTGGTTCATAGCATACATTTAAGATCAGACAGAAAATGTTTACATTTTTATACGTAGTTCAAAATTTAGATAATTCACATACAGTTATCCTTGTTTGTATAATAATTTGATGTGTTACTTTAAATACACAAAAAGAAAGAAGCTAAAATGCACTTACATAGTAAGAACGAAACATGCTGAGGCTGGTTGATGAACATTTTATATATCAGTGATGTTTGTGGGATTTTTTTTTATCGCAAAGAAATAATAGAAATTATAGTCCATCGCAATATGGCATCTTGGTTCTTGAGCTTTATAAGATGCCATATGACTCAAGTTAATGCTCTCGGATTGTGCTTCTTGGTGCTTTTTTACCTCTCATGTTTTTCATTACCAATTAAGGTTCATTTAGTATCATACGATGATATTTTGTTCTTTTATTAATGTGAATTCATAACTTTTTAAACCACAATATTTCATTAATAATGAGTTACTTATTAATGGAGGTTGCACGCTCATCTATTGTCATTTACAATCTTCTCTTCAGTGCAGATGCTTATATGTGTCTGGCAAGGAGAATAAGGCGTGACACAGGTGAAAAGGGACGAGATATTGGTATGGTACTTGATCAGGTTAGTTGATAGTTCTTTTATCTAACTAAATCGAAACTAATTCTTTTAAAAATGAAATTATATATTATACATTTAGGCTTAAAAATCCTTTATTTCGAGTCATAAGTGGACTCTAAATTTGGGTATAACAAATATATTATGGTGTCTTGCTTTTATACGGCTTTTTAATCACAATATTATCTTTGTTTGTTCATTTGAATAATTTAGTTGTAGACTTAATTAATAAACCAATGAAATTTTAATCAAACCTTAAACCAATCAAAACTAATATTCAACTAATAATTAATAAAACTCTATTCAAACCTTAAACTAATCAAACTTTAAACTAATAATTAATAAATCCTAATAAAACCTTAAACTAATAAAACTAATATTAAACTAATAACTAAAAAAACCCTTATCAAACCTTAAACTAATAATTAATAAACCCTAATAAAACCTTAAACTAATCAAACTAATATTAAACTAATAACTAATAAAACCCTAATTAAACCTTAAACCAATCAAACCTTAAACTAATAACTAATTATTAGTTTGATTAGCATTCATTAACTTGGTTTTTCTTTTTTATTTTATTTTTTTATTTTTAGACTTTAGCTAATTGTTGTTCATCTTTTGCAGTTATTTTCTTTAGTTTTTGGGCTGAAGTGCACTATAACTCGATTTATCCTGAAGAGGGTATGTCTTTTGTGGTTTTTGGTTCAATATTTCCAGTTCCATAATCTATAAACCAGATTGAAATCAGTAAAAAAATAAATTCATGTTGGTTTTAGTGTATATAAAAACATATTTAATGTTTGAATTATGTTATATCATCGTATTTGACGGGAATTAACAAATAACGTGTTCTCAACAGAATACTAATATATATCTTAATTTAGAATTAAATTTAATTTAAAAAGTATATGTTTAAAAAATATATAAACTTTTTGCATATTATCATATAACCAAGTAATATGTTTATTCCTACAGAGTATTTATTAAATGCCTTATTACTGACAATTCAAAAGAAATTTCATTTGATTGAAAAGCTGAATAATGAACTCCATAATCACATATGATGCTAACATGCCCCTTTGGTGCTTCGTTTGTAAAAAAAAAAGTGTAAAATGATTAAAGTTGTTGTAATACTCACATAGATTTAATCTTATTAATCATTCTTACCCGTTTGAATCAATAATATTCACATAGATTTAATTAAGTTACTCATTTCAAATTGTTTATAATGATATGGATAAATATTATATTTTAGTTGGTTTACAGGTATGCGTGTATGTTTGTATATATTATGTAAATATATTATTATCATCATAATAAAGATAACAATTTTGAATCATACTAAAACAGTTATGACAATTGATAAGAGTTGGATAACACTACGAAATCTAAATGATCCGGTTTTCATAAAAGGTCTTGAAAACTTTATAGAGATTGCCAAAAACCATGTTGATAGTGAAGGGAAAATTTATTATCCATGTAAAAGATGTGTCAATTCAAATCGACATATTCCGACTTTGGTTTATGCCCAAATACGTGACCGTGGGTTTCTACAATCATATGACACATGGATTTATCATGGTGAGGAATATCCTGATGCTTCAGTTATAAACGCACTTTGGTCTTCAAAAACACACGTTCCAACAGCAGATAACGAGATGTTTGATGTACATGACGATGTTATTGCAGAGCAGCATACAAATGAAGAAAACATAAATGAAAATGTAGCTGGTGTAGACCCAGAATTTGATGCATTGTTTGCTGAGGTCAGTATTGAGTTATACCCCGGCTGTAGTTGGATGTCTTCCTTAAATTTCTTAGCAAAATTGATGCATATTAAAGTTATCAAAAAGTGGACGAATACTTCATTTGATCAACTTTTAGAGTTGTTAAAAGTTGCATTTCCGAAAGAAAATCACATTCCAGCCTCACACTATGAAACTAAGAATTAACTAAGAAAGATTGGTTTAGGATATGAATATATCCATGCATATATAAATGATTGTGCTTTGTTTTGGAAAGAGAATGAATCCAAAGAAAATTTTTCAGTTTGTAATGAAAGTAGATGGATTGACAAAACCACAAACGGGAATAAGGTGCCACAAAAAGTTTTACGGTACTTTCCACTAACTTCTCGTCTTCGGCGAAAGTATAGTTCTAGATTCACTACCAAAGACATGATTTGGCATAATACTGGACGCTCAACGGATTGTATGATGCGTCATCCGGTTGATGGGAAAGAGTGGCAAGAATCTGACAAGCAGTATCCTGATTTTGCCAAAGAACCTAGGAATGTTCGCTTGGGTTTGGCTGCTGATGGCTTTAATCCGTTCGGGAATCTATCTCAGTCGTACAGTATGTGGCCAGTAGTGTTAACAACGTACAATACACCGCCTTGGTTATGTATGAAAGAGTCTTCTTTTATGTTAGCTTTGCTATTTCCTGGGTCTAAATCACCAGGAAAGGAGATTGATGTATTTCTAAGGCCTTTGATAGATGAGTTGAAAATGTTATGGGTGAAAGGAGTTCAAATGAGAGATGCATCAACCAATACTGTATTTACAATGTGTGTGCCATGATTATGGACTATTCATGATTATCCTGCTCGTAGCAGCTTGTCTGGATGGAGTGGTCAAGGTTACAAAGCATGCCCTACTTGTAACCTAGACACACCATCGTGTTGTGTAACTAGTAAAATAGCTTATGTTGGTCACAAACGATTCTTGCCTTCCAAGCATAAATTCAGAGATAGTCTCTTGTTTAATGGGGAAAAAGAGAAGAGAAAGCCTCCTAGAAGATTGACTAATGCACAAATTTTAGAACAATTAGAAAACCTTCCATATCGTGTTCCAGGTAAACATCCAAGCTACGGAGGTGTGAAAAGAAAGCGTGGTGAATCAAAATTGAATTGGACCAAACGAAGTATCTTTTTCGAGCTGGATTATTGGTCAACACTTGAACTAAAACACAATCTTGATGCAATGCATATTGAGAAAAATGTATGTGAGACTTTGTTGGGTACTTTGCTAATGAATGAAAAATCAAAAGACACACGTAAAGCTAGAGAAGACTTGAAAAATATGGGCATTTGAGAAAATCAATGGCTAACTACAAAAAACAACAAGGTTCATCAACCACATGCATCTTACTGTTTCAAACCTAGAGATCGAGAACGTTTTTGTAAGTTAATTGGAGGGGTAAGACTACCTGATGGTTTTGGTTCCAATTTTAAAAATAAGGTGCCTGAATCAAATGTAATTGGCTTGAAGTCTCATGATTATCATATTCTCATGCAACGATTGTTGCCGATAGGAATTTGAGCAGGTCTTCCTACGGATATTTCAAAAACAATAATCGACCTTTGCACGTTTTTCAAAAAAATATGTGCACGATCAGTTGATGTGAATGATATGTATATAGCACATGATGAAATTGTGAAGATACTATGCAATTTGGAATTAATATATCCTCCAGCGTTTTTTGACATAATGGCTCATGTAATTCTTCATTTACCTGAAGAGGCTATTCTTGGGGGGCCAGTGTATATGAGATGAATGTATCCTTTTGAAAGATACATGAAAAAACTAAAAGCATTTGTCAGAAACAAAGCTAGTACCGAAGGCTCAATTGCAGAGGGTTATGTTGTAGAAGAAGCATTGACATTCGGCTCTATGTATCTTGAAGGTATACAAACTATATTCAACCATCCTGATAGAAATACAGATGCTGGTATTCCAAAGAGGCAATACTTTGTGTTTTCATCACAATGTTGACCAGTCTCATCAAAGAAAATCACTGCACTTTGCGAAAAGGCCAAAAATTCATTGGGATGATTTGTGTTGGACAACTGTGATGAACTTAAAAGCTACTTTTCATAAGTTTGTTAATTCTTTTATTTAAATTTTTTCTTTTATTCATAACTTGTTTGAACATTTTGTCCGTGTCTCATATAGGGAATTTAAAGCACAATTTCCTGAAAGAAACATAAAAGTGGAGTTTTCATCATGGCTTAATGAGAAGGTAAGCATGTCTTCTGACTGTACAGACGAACGAACGGCATTGACACATGGTCCATTAAGTGCATATTCTTATACTGCTTGCATAGTCAATGGTGTTAGATTTGTCGTACACAATCGAGATGTTAGACGCACTACTCAGAACAGTGGTGTTGTTTCATTTGGAGAAGATGGTACACCATTTTATGGTCAACTTGAGGACATCATAGAGTTGAACTATTTGAGTGATTACTCGGTTGTACTTTTTCATTGTAAATGGTTCAACATGTCGGGTAAATGTCGACTAATTAAGAAAGACAACATCGTTGTTATCGACGTTACTAGTCAAAGCTATGTATGTAGTGAATGGTATGATGATTAACAATATATTTTAGCCACACAAGCTAAACAAGTGTTTTATCTTGAAGATCCTTCCAAAAGCAATGACAATTGGAGGGTTGTAGAAGACGTTCACCATCAAAAACTTTGGGATTATCCAAGTACTAGTATTGTTAACGAGATTGATGTATTGCATGATAATTGGTCATCTGATTATAAATTGATTGTAAATTCAAGCTTAGAAGATCTTGATGCAAGTTTTAAACCCCAAATTGTCCCAATACCAGTCGTAAATGACACTGAACCATTTCATGGTAACTTATTTATCGACTTAGGCTACTTGCTTATGGTGCAAACGACAAGTGAAGGTGGTGAATTAAATCTTACTCCCGCGATCGTAGAAGATGAAGGTCTAAGTGATGATGATGATGAAGAAGATACAAACACTTCAGATGAGGAAAAAGAACTAAATGATGACAAGGAAGACAATGATGTTGATATTGTAGACCCGCGATGTCTTAGTGATAATTCTGATTGATTATAAATGTAGTTAGGTATTTTATTTCTTATTAAATGTGATATATATATATATATATATATGTTATTAATGGTTCTTTTATATATTATTAATGATCTTTGTTAAAGGTATGGCTACATATGCTCGACGACATGGAGGAGATGGTGGGGATCGACCTCCTTATGGCAACTCGAGTAGAATTCTGGCTAATTGTTAGTCTTGTAAGAAAAAATGATTTATTAGAAAGATTTGCGGCTAACTCCAATTGTATATATTGTTTTATATTTTATCATTTTACTAATTTTCATTTTTTATGATTTGATGTAGCTCAACCAAGAAAAGTGAGAAGACGTGGAAAAAATAAAAATTTATTAGAAAAATTTACGAGTAATAACAATAAGCCGTTGGAACTCGATCTTTACCCCAAAGGGGGCACACATAAATTTGTTGAAGAAAACGCTAGCCTTTTTGTTAGATGTATATCTAATGAGGTGGCTAGAGTTCCATTTCATTATGCCAGTTGGGACAGAGTTCCCAAGCACGATAAGCTTGGGATATATCACACGTTGCATGTAAGTATACAATGTAATGTTTTATTTAAATATATATTTGACAAGTAATGTAACAATTTTCAAATTATTTGTTTTTGTAGCATTACTTTTATCTTCAAAGATGGCTGGGAACGCCCGACTGGGATGGAATAAGGGCAGGGATAAATGAGGATTGTGCCCGAAGATATCGGGATAGAAAAAATTAATTAAAAAGGCATTTTGATTACTATGGTGGTTACGATAATGTTGAAAATGCAAAAAATCACTCGCCCGACATACAAACTCAAGAAGCTTGGGAGAAAATTATTGATGAATTGTTCCTCAACGGTGACTTTATGAAACGATCTGTAAACAATGCATCAAACACATCAAAACAACTTTACGCAACTGCCAGTGGAAGTAGGTCGTATGCTCAGATGCGACATGAAGATGTAAAAAAAATAATTGGTATTATCACATATTTATTCATAATTCATTGAAATGATGAATATTTTTCTTGTTTACAGATGCGAGATACAGGAACTTCAAGCATGCTCAAGGATTGGAAGAAGATGCACACGAAGAAAGGAGGTGGATGGGTGAATGAAACAACAGAAGATGATTGGGTAAATATATTGATTTTATGATACCATTTAGAGTATATTGCAAGTAAATAGATAAATTTAAAGTATCTTACATTCCACATGTTTGTGCAAGTAGATAGAGAATTTAGAAAATATGTGTATTGTTTTAGATTTAGTGAATCATTTTGACCTATTTAAACAAACTCTTGCATATGTTTTGTCAAATAAAGTATATGCAAGCTATTGTTTAGATTGTGTCAAAATGGCTTGAACACATTAAGGTGAACTTAGTGAATTAAAGCTTGTTTGGTTCATTTTGCCCCTTATGTTGAGATTTGTTTATGCTATTTTGTTGTAAATTTAACAGGATGGTTATCTAATTTGTAGCAGTTATGCTGTCGGTTTTTTTAAAAACTAATTTGTATTTATTGTACTATTTGAATACAGGAAAGACTTGAGGAAGAAGCTGCTCGGATGCGTAAAGAATCTGGGACAGAACAAATTGATGAAGAAGAATATTTTTCACGTGTTTTAGGTGACAGACGTGGTTGGCACATGGGTGTTGGAAGAAGACTTAGAAATATAGCCCCTGATGTTTCTTATGTATCAAACTCGCAGTCCCAATTGTCTGACATGCAAGAAACAATTCGTCTCATGAATGAGAACATGCGACGAATGCAAGAAGAGATTGATGCACTTATATTATCATGGTTTGGAAAACATTTAGTTAGATTATGTAACTGTTTGGGTGTAGTTGACACTTTGTAAACATTGTTGCGTGGTTTATGTTTTGTGTTTTGTTTGCTTCTTTGTATTTTGTGTTTGGTTAGCTTTTAGTATATATTCATGTAATATAACAGGTTATTTGGGAAGAAATTGCAGGTTTTGATGCCTATAAACTGGAAAATACAAAAAGCAGGGAAATTTTTTTTTTGAATGTGACTTTTGCTGACACATTTCGTCGGGAAAGGGTATGTAATTTTTTTTAATTTGGCAGACGACAAGTCGTCGGGAAAGGGTATTTAATTTTTTTTTCATTTTTTATTTTATTTATTAAATTAATTATTAATTTCTGCTGATGACCTTGGGCGACGACATGTCGTTGGGAAAGATGACCTATGCCGACGAAGCTTTTCCCGATGACCTAAAAACCCTATAGCGACGAAGCTACATCGTCGACATCTGTGGCGACGACATGTCGTCGAGAAAGGGCGTCGTGTCAGAGAAGATTTCTTGTAGTGAAACTGTAACATCAGTGCCGGAAGCGTTACCGGAACAGTGATCTCCACAGTAACTTGCACAGTAACTCAGGTACAAACTACGTGAACTATGTATATGCTATTGACATTTGATGCTTGACACTAAACTATTATGCTATTGTTTTGAAATCTGATTTAAACCTCATGGTTTAACAATCAGAAATACATCAGACAACACTGAACAGATACACAAATGCTTGATTTAATGCTATTATGTATAAACGTATGCGAGGTTAAACAGAACAAAACCATAACGGTTGTTGTTACAGAATGCTAAGTCGACCGAGTTATTCGTTAGGTGAAGATTTGTACGAATAGATCTGAAAGTTTAACGTTCTGAAACGATGACTGAATAGTAGAAAACAAGAATCAGAAAGTGAAACCAACGTAGTGTTCGTTCGGGTGACGATTCGAACGAATACGCGCGAAGGTGACACGTTCTGACGAAACGATAACGAACGACGAAACGAACGATAATAACTTAAGAAAGTTGAATATTAAATATTTATTAGGAATCACAATCTTTTAGAAATTTTGAAAATAAATTCATTTTAATTAAATTACATAGAATACGCGCAATGGGCACGAGTTAACGAAACACGTAAAATAATTGATTTAGATAAATAATTCAAGAAAAATAATTATAAAACATTTACTAGGAATAACCACCTTTAAAAATAATTCAAATAAACTCTTTTTATTTTAATTTACAAAACACGTGCGTAGCGTGCCGGAAACACGACGAAAACGAGAACCGAGCTACGAAATCAAACCCGAACATGCACGGAGTATAAAAGGCTTGAATGAAGCCTTTTCCTTCATTTATTTCATCTCCTCTCTCTCTAGCTCTCAAAACCGTCTCCTCTCTATCTCTAAAAGTTCAAGACTTCAAATCATCATAATTCCTTCAATCCTTGGTGAAATCTTGTGTTTTTGGTGTCCACACGAAGCTCTCAACATCTTCTATCTAGAAGTACAAACGATCTGGGGATTTATCCAACCAAACTCGATGTATGATGCTTGAAATCGCTCAAAAACTAGGGTTTTGACACTTGGTTCGTACTAATCCCTCAACCGGTTATCATAGCCGCATTTGAGATGATTTCCACACGCCCTGGACCTTAGAACGAACCAGTAGGGAATAGGTAACATGAGGTGGAACTTGTTTGATGCAGAAAATCAAAGAAGATGATGATGAAGATGTAGGTTCGTGGCTTGGAGATCGTCCGAAGCTTTCTAGGATGAGTCCTCAGGTGGCCGAACCTCAACTCATCTTGGCTGAGCCCTCTGAGTGCCGAACCAGCTTGTTGCTAGCTACCATCACCCACGAACCTTCCTCTTCGCACCACCGAACCTGCTGCATCAAGACACCTCCACCGAACCTGCATGGCCCCTCCCCTACACCATCATCGAACCTGCCCAGCGACTTGCCGAACCTTTAGGAGGCAGCCGAACCTCATCAGTCTGCAAACCCTAGGTGGCGAACCTAGGACCCACGAACCCAGACATAGCCGAACCTCCTTACGACCGAACCTGTGCATGGACGAACCTTAGGAGCTACGAACCTACCCCGGCCAAACCCAGGCATACACGAACCTGGACTGTTTTGGGATTGGCCGAACCCCTTGCATGGCGAATCTATAAGAGGCGAAACTAGCCGGGGACGAACCTTACCTGAACGAATCAGAAGGTTCACGGGAGCCATAGCAAAGCCGAACCTTAGCCATCTTAGTTAGGAGGTTCGCTGGAAACTTACTCGGCCAACCAAAGTTAAACCGGCCCAATTAGCAAACACTTAGCCCTACTATTCGGCCCCATGATTACGGACTCGGCCCATGCACATACTAATCGGCCTAAGGCCTTAGTAGGCCCAAACTCTATGATGACACATTGTTCATTCGGCCAAGCCCAATAAATCTATTCCGCCCAATCCACCCACATAACTAAAATGGTCCAAGTGATTATTCGGCCCCCATGGTTATTGAGATAATCTAACACACTAAAACAATTTAGTTATGATAAAAAGTATAAAATCACTTAATAGTTATGTGTTACTACAAAGGTGGTGGAATTTCTTTGGAATTTCTTTGGAATTAATGAATCTCATACATCATAAAGTTTTGTTCCTTAAACATAATAACAAAAGATGTCAAAGGTGATATAAAAAGATTTAATTCAAATGGTTAAGTGTTAGAAAGCCTGTGACAATGTAACCAGAGCCGAATAATGACCGAGATTCGCAAGTGTTAGCCAATTTTAGAACTAACACAAACACACAAACACATACGCATACAAAAAGACTCATACTTAAAATTTATAAACTACATGAAATCAATACAGGAGATAGAAAAAAAAAACCGCAAGTACAACAACGAGCGCGGGCATTCTTGTTATACTTAGTCAACCACTTCAAACACAAGGTGAGTTCGTTTGTCCCTTTTTAAACGCATTTGTTTTTACCTCGGGACAGAGAAGCATGTTATACATTTTTAAACAATTATTGAAATGTTTATTAAATGCTTTTACACTTATTCATGATTCTCATAATAATGCTTAAGCTTGTAACTCTAATTCTGGAAGCTAGAGACTAAGACTTAAACTATATGCTTGATGCTTATGCTATAAACTCTATGCTCAAACTATATGCTTGGTGCTTATGCTATAAACTCCTTGCTTGAACTATATGCTTGATGCTTATGCTATAAACTCCATGCTTAAACTGTATGTTCGATGCTTATTATATAAACTCTATGCTTAAACTATATGCTCAATGCTAATGCTACAGACTATCTGCTCAAAACATATACTAATACTAGAAGCTAAATGCTCAAAGCTATGATTGTATGCTAAAGGCTAAGCTTGTATCTATTTATGGACTACGTAATTGCTAAACTATGCTAGAGCAAAGCTTGTACCCATGTATGAGATACGTGAAAGCTAAACTATGCGAATGCTAAGTTTTTATCTATATATGAGATACGTAAATGCCAAACTATGCTAGAGCAAGGCTTGTGTCTGCATATATGAGATATGTAAATGCTAAACTATGTGTGTGCACAGCTTGTGTCTATATATGAGATACGTAAATGCCAAACTATGCTAGAGCAAGGCTTGTATCTGTATATGAGATACGTAAATGCTAAACTATTCTGATGCTAAGCTAAAACCAATTCATGAGATACGTAATGGCTAAACTATGCTAGAGCAAAGCTTGTATCTTTTCGTGGGCTACGTAAATGCTAAACTATGCTAGAGCAAAGCTTGTACCCATGCATGAGATTGGTGAAAGCTAAACTATGATTTGTGGAACAACTGTCCTTGTACAATATACTCTAAAGCTAATCTACATGAATGCTATGAACTTGTAAACTTTTAAACAGTACACTAAAGCTATGATGAAGACTGGATGGGATGGTAGGTAAAATGCTGGATTATCATTAACAACAATATCATATACAGATTAGTATGTGGTGGGATGGCGTTTGGGCGGGTTGTAGGCTCGACCCTTTCGTATGCCCTATATATAAGCATACCGATTTGGATATTACATGAGATGTTAATGAGGTTAAGGTTCTACCGAAAGAGGTTTGCTAAAACTATTTTTCAACAGTTAAACTAGATGAACTCACCAACCATTGTGTTGACTTTGTTTTCTTACATGCTTTTCTCAGGTGACGTACAGGAGTAAGCTAAGGCTTTGGATTGCATGCTAGGATGCCCAGTTAGAGGACCTAGTAGACTTTTGGAAAGCACATATTTTGTTATTGATGCGAGTCACTTTTGATATCTTGTACAGATACAAGATAGAAACATTTGATTCTTTTGATAGGTTTACTTAGTTAAATTACCAAACATTGATATTGTAATTTAACTTTGTAATCCTAGTTTAATGCTTTATTGTGCTTTAGTTATTCTCAATGTTGATGCTATGTAAATAATCTGATCATTACGATTATCACTCACGATATCGCGCCCCGGGAACCTTCAGCCCGACGGGAAAGCCGATCCGCTCCCGCCGGCTCGGGGTGTGACAGATTGGTATCAGAGCTCAAGGTTATAGAGAATAATAGGTCATTTACTTAAAACGGTTTGGCCTAGACTATAACTTAGGGACCCTCATATAGAGAGTATATGATTTAGGTTTGCATTGTGTCTTCTACATTCGATCACTGCACTGACCAATATTCTTTTGGTTATGATCAGAATGCCGCCCAGAAGACAACCAACTTCGCAAACCTCAGAACCTCACTCATCAACCCCTACACCACCTAATTCACCACTGCCACCTCCTCCTCCTCCACTAAACCCACCTCCTAACCCAAATGCACCTCTAGTTCTCGATCCTGCTACCATTGCTTTGGCAACACTTCTGAGCAGCCAACTGACGAACCAATTGAAGGATGTCATCCCAGAGATGATAAACAGGATCCAAGGCCACGGCAACAACTCTGGCCATACTACAGGAGAAGCTAGTGGAAACACTGGCACTACTTCAGATTGCTCCTACAAGTCATTTGTAGGATGCAAGCCTCCAGGTTTCAGCGGCTTTGAAGGAGCTGTTGGACTGATCCAATGGCTGGAAAAGATGGAGACCACCCTGGACATTGTTGTCCAGAACATCATAAAGTTCGCTATGCAGCTGGGTCTTTTAGCAAACGAGCTTTGACGTGGTGGAACTCCCAGATCAAAGCTTGAGGTAGAGATGAAGCACTAGCCATGCCTTGGGCAGATTTCAAAATCCTTTTGAGGAATGAATTCTGTCCCAAGCATGAACTACAGAAGCTGGAAGTAGAACTCTCAAACCATGTGATGAAGGGAGCTGATCACATAACCTTCACCACCCGCTATCATGAATTGGTAGCTTTGGTGCTAGAGATGGTGCCAACTCTGGAGAAGCTGATCGATAGATATGTGGTAGGATTACCCTCCTGTGTACAAAGCATTGTGTTGGCTGTAAACCCTGCTACTCTAGAGTCAGCCATCTCTCTATCAGCCAAACTCACCGACGTAATCGTGAAGTCATGAGTTTTGAAGAACGACACGGGGAAAGCTAAGGAGGAATCAACGAAGAAGCCCGAGCACTACCAAAACAAAAAGCAAAAGGTCGTCAAGAACTATGTGATGGCCGCTCCCTTGAGACAAACCCCTGCAGCACCTGTTAATGCAGCACCTAAAAACTATGCTGGAGTGCATCCTCAGTGTACTCACTGCAAGTATCATCATTTTGCTATGGTGCAGTGTAGGAAGTGCACAAACTGTGGTCGATTTGGCCACTGGGTTACACAGTGCCGCACTCCGGCAACTCAAGCTACCAACAATGCTGCTAGATCATTACCTCCACCACCACCCCCAGGCAACAACAACAACAGAGGATGCTATAACTGTGGAGAAGTGGGTCACTTCTCCAGAGACTGCCCGGAGAGAGTGCAACAAGGAGCACAAGCACCTCATGGAAGGGATTTTGTTATCGGAGCCAATGCAGCACGCCAAGACCCTAATGTGGTCACTGGTACATTTCTTTTACATGACTCTTATGCATCTATTCTGTTTGACACTGGTGCAGACCAGAGTTTTATGTCATCTGATTTTGCACGTCAACTTAATCTTACTGAGGAAACTTTAGACTCCCCTTACATTATCGAAGTAGCGAATGGGAAACAAATCACAGTTAGTACTATACTTAGGAACTGCCCACTTACACTCACTGATCACACATTTACCATCGACTTGCTACCGATGGAGTTGTGCAGTTTCGACATCATTGTTGGGATGGATTGGCTATCTCTCAATAGAGTGGAAGTCATCTGTTCTGAAAAGCTACTTCGGATTCCATTGGCGAGTGATCGTGTACTGGAAGTCCATGGGGATCAAGCGAAGCGAAGTGTCAAAATCATATCCTGCATAAAAGCGCGTAAGTGTCTACAGAAGAAATGTATAGCTTTCTTGGCTCACGTGGTGGAGAAGGAGAAAGACAAGAAAACGATACAAGACGTGCCGATAGTAAAGGAATACCCCGATGTGTTTCCTGAAGACCTACCCGGTTCGCCACCAGTGTGACCGGTAGAGTTTCGTATTCCGGTTGCTAAATCTCCTTACAGGTTAGCACCTTTAGAGATGCAGGAATTGTCGAACCAACTACAGGAGCTACTCGACAAAGGTTTCATCCAATCGAGCTACTCACCGTGGGGAGCTCCGGTTTTGTTCGTAAAGAAGAAGGATGGATCCTTTCGTATGTGCATAGATTACAAGGAGCTAAATAAACTAACCATCAAGAATCAGTATCCATTACCAAGGATTGATGATTTGTTTGATCAACTGCAAGGAGCTCAGTACTTTTCAAAGATTGACTTACGATCTGGATACCATCAGCTCAGAGTTCAAGACGAAGACATACCCAAGACGGCGTTTCGTACCAGATACGGGCATTACGAGTTTATGGTGATGCCTTTTGGATTGACGAATGTACCCGCGGTTTTCATGGATCTCATGAACCGAGTGTGCAAGCCGTATCTAGATCAATTTGTCATTGTTTTCATTGATGACATACTGATCTATTCTAAGAGCAAAGCAGAACATGAGCAACATCTTAGAATGATCTTGGAACTGTTGAAGGAAGAGAACTCTATGCCAAATTCTTTAAGTGTGAATTTTGGTTAAAAGAGGTTCAATTCTTGGGTCATGTAGCTAACAGTGAAGGAATACATGTTGACCCTGCCAAGATCGAGGCAATAAAGAACTGGGATACTCCTAAGACACCGACGGAGATATGTTCCTTTCTAGGCTTGGCAGACTATTATAGAAGGTTTATCTCAAACTTTTCTAAGATAGCCCTACCACTCACCAAGTTAACACAGAAAAGCGAGCCGTTCGTTTGGGAACAGAAGCAAGAAGAAGCCTTTCAGACTTTGAAGCAAAAGCTATATGATGCTCCAATCTTATCTCTCCCAAACGGTTGTGATGACTTTGTTGTGTACTGTGATGCATCCCATCAGGGACTTGGCTGTGTACTGATGCAACGAGACAAAGTTATCGCGTATGCCTCAAGACAACTGAAGATTCATGAGAAGAACTACACTACTCATGATCTGGAACTGGGGGCAGTGGTATTCGCATTAAATATTTGGAGACATTACTTATATGGAACTAAGTGTACCATATTTACTGACCACAAGAGTCTGCAACACATATTTGATCAGAAGGAACTCAACATGCGACAGCGACGGTGGGTGGAACTTCTGAATGATTACGATTGTGTAATCAAGTACCATCCGGGCAAAGCAAACGTTGTAGCTGATGCCTTGAGTCAAAAGGAACGTGTCAAACCCTTGCACGTCAGAGCAATGGGGATCACTGTGCAGACAAGCTTACATAACAACATTATTCAAGCACAACAAGAGGCTATTGAATGAGGAAACCTGAAGAAAGAACTAGATTGTGGAGCAGAAAAGCAACTTGAGACAAAGCCTGATGGAATCATCTACTACAAGGATCGTCTATGGATTCCTGTAGTGGATGAATTAAGAAAGCTTATCTTTGATGAAGCACACTGTCACACCCCTGCGCCGCGTGCGGAATCCACGGCGCGGTGACGTATGAACAGTTGAATCATGCACAAGTATTGAATAAGAACAACCACAATGGATTACTACGTTTCATAATGTTTAGACAGTTGTTTAGTTACAGACAAACTATCTACCAAAATAATGACAACTACAGACCCAAAATATAGTTTACAAAATAAGACTTCAAACAAGACAATTAAACAATTAGGATTTTGTGTGTTTCTAATCCATCCTAGCATGTTTCTTCATCTTGTTCTATCTTAAAATGGTCTCCTTAGTTGTCCTTGAGAAAGTCTTAAACCTGATTACCTGAAACACGTGAAAAGTAACTGTCAACTACAGAAGTAGTTGGTGAGAACAATAGGTTTAACATATGAAATCATGAATATGTGATATAAGGCATAGGTATGTTAAAGCAATAAATGATTCACATGGATGAGCTGCAACCCAAACTAACATCAAGTAAGAAAATGAGTGTAAACAGTCCAATCACTGTTCGCACGAAAGCCAACATAAAATATCAAGTCCCAAACCACGTTTGGAGTTAGATAATGTATCAGCAATTTTGAAAACCATAATGACACCAGACCTGCAGTTAGCTTTTAAAACAAATTTAAAAGCTAACTCCATCCTGGATAAGAACCAATGTGTCCGCTTTCCCTTGTTGTGATCACCTAGTACTAACGCTAATGAATGTGATACTTGATGCGTTTACAAGTTTGTTTACAACAATAGACACCATGTTTATGAACCTTACTTTAACCGAACGTGTTATTGCCTTATTTGATAACTTGAATTGAAAACCTTGATTTAATCCCATGAATTAAATCCTTTGTTTTGAATACCATGAAATGAACCTCTTGATTTGAATACCATGACATGAACCTCTTGATTTGAATACCATGAAATAGTGACCTTGTATAATAACAAGGTTTATAACAAAAGAGTTTATAAAATCCATTATTTAAAAGTGTTTATCCTGTATAAAAACATTTGAGTAAATTTGTTATAAACAGTTCAAAGGGGCTTTATAAAACCTTTTTAATAAAAAGAGTTTAATAGTTGATAAATCCTTTAAAACAGTTGACAATTTCTTTAAAACAGCTGATGAATCCCTTGGATTCGTAAAATGAACTTGTAATGTTTATAAGAATACACACATCCTGTGTAATGAAATACGATTGTAAATAGCGGGTTTGATCACGTGTTCCACCCCAAAACAGTTATAAAACAGTAAAAGAGGGGCTAATGTTCTCACCTGTCTGCAGTAGACTCTGAACTAAAACAGATAGCAAGTAGCAAACAGGACTTCTAATTGGTTCCTATATCATTGTAATCATAAATAAGATATAAGATTTATAGTTGTATAGACTTTGATTCATTGATTGACTTGTGTTCTCTTGAAATTGATTAACACTTGAATACTCGTTCTCATGTTTGAAAGTGTTGTATGAATTTGAAAGTCATGATAGGGTTACATGATTGATCAATGATTCATGAAAAGACTATGTTATGAAAATTTATGCGCAAACTCATTATGCATAAATAGCATGTGTTTATGAGTTTGATAACCTTGTTAACATGAATTATGAAAAGATGTTCCAATTGTTTAAGTCTTTGCGATTGTGCCTTGATCCCTCATTTATGTTAAGTTATAATTTAAACCAAATAAGATCAAATAACAATTTCCTTGAGTTGTGGCCAATAATGGGCCTTAAGCCCATAAAATCATGGTGGTTTAATCAAAATTCCATGGGCCTCTTAAGTTAACGATGGACCACATGAAAGATGGTATTGAGCCTACAACATGTTTATGGACCTTGTAATATACCAATGATAATCATGGGCCAATTGGGCCATAGTGGCCGAATGGGATCTAATTGGGCCCATCGGTATTGGGTTGGACCGGATTAAATTGAGTTGTGCCAAAGGTTTTGTGGATGTGGGCTGAATGTTCGATGCTTATGCTATAAACTCCATGCTTAAACTGTATGTTCGATGCTTATGCTATAAACTCTATGCTTAAACTATATTCACAATGCTAATGGTACAGACTATCTGCTCAAAACATATACTAATACTAGAAGCTAAATACTCAAGGCTATGATTGGATGCTAAATGCTAAGCTTGTATCTATTCATGGGCTACGTAATTGCTAAACTATGCTAGAGCATAGCTTGTACCCATGTATGAGATACGTGAAAGCTAAACTATGCGAATGCTAAGCTTTTATCTATATATGAGATACGTAAATGCCAAACTATGCTAGAGCAAGGCTTGTGTCTGCATATATGAGATATGTAAATGCTAAACTATGTGTGTGCACAGCTTGTGTCTATATATGAGATACGTAAATGCCAAACTATGCTAGAGCAAGGCTTGTATCTATATATGAGATACGTAAATGCTAAACTATTCTGATGCTAAGCTAAAACCAATTCATGAGATACGTAATGGCTAAACTATGCTAGAGCAAAGCTTGTATCTTTTCGTGGGCTACGTAAATGCTAAACTATGCGAGAGCAAAGCTTGTACCCATGCATGAGATTGGTGAAAGCTAAACTATGATTTGTGGAACAACTTGTAACAGCCGGCCGTATTGGATATTGTCCGCTCTGCCCCACTGGGCTCACGGATTTGCTTTTGGTTACCCGGGTGAAAACTTCCCAGGGAGGTCACCCATCCCTGGATTGCTGCCACCTGAGCACGCTTAACTGTGGAGTTTTCATGTGCTCCACAGCCAACTAAGCCCAAAACGCGTCCAATAGAGAAGGTCTCCACTCCCTCTTATAAGGAAGTTTCGTTCCCCTTACTCAACCCATGTGGGATTAGCCAGCCGTGCTGGAGTGGAATTCCTCCCCCACTGGGGAATCAGCGTCCCCGCTGATCACATGGATTCGGCCCCTGTCTCTGATACCATCTGTAACAGCCGGCCGTATTGGATATTGTCCGCTCTGCCCCACTGGGCTCACGGATTTGCTTTTGGTTACCCGGGTGAAAACTTCCCAGGGAGGTCACCCATCCCTGGATTGCTGCCACCTGAGCACGCTTAACTGTGGAGTTTTCATGTGCTCCACAGCCAACTAAGCCCAAAACGCGTCCAATAGAGAAGGTCTCCACTCCCTCTTATAAGGAAGTTTCGTTCCCCTTACTCAACCCATGTGGGATTAGCCAGCCGTGCTGGAGTGGAATTCCTTTTGGTTACCCCGAGCCGGCGGGGTAGGATCGGAGTCCCCGTCGGGCGGAAGGTTCCCGGGGCGCGATATCGGGAATGATAATCGAAGTGATCAGATTGTTACATTGCACATGATATAAATGAGAAATGCTAATTAAAATAGAATTACAAAGTTAAATTACAGCAGTAACGTTTATAATTTAACAATGTAAATCTATTGCAAAACATCAATAAATGACTATCTTGTATTTACACAAGATATACAAAATAATTTATATCATGATGTCTTCAAAAGTATGCAGGTCCAAAATACTAGTCTTCTATCTGAAGTCCTAGTCCAAAAGAAATGACTTCCTAATTGACCTGTTCGTCACCTGAGAAGTCATGCAAAAATAAAGGTCAACACATGGTTGGTGAGTTCATATAGTTTAGTATTTGAAAATGATTTGAAAACCTCCTTTGGTAAAGACCTTAACCTCATTAACTTCACATGTAATATCCAAATCGGTATGCTTATATATAGGGCATATGTAGGGTCGAACTTACCGCCCGCCCAGCCACCGTCCCACCACATACTAATCCGTATATGACACTGTTGTTAATGATAATTAAGCATTTTTACCCTTAACACAATCCCATAAGTTCTTCTGTTTGTTGTCCCTGTCTTTACAATCATTTGAAATCCATGTTGATTTCACAAGTTCATCACACAATATGATCAACCACACAATTGTATAAACAGTTATAAATGCTTAATTAAACAAGTAAATAAACATTTAATAAAATCTAAGTCCTTATGATTGGGGCCTATGGTCATACTCGAGTAGACTAGTCTGTCAATCTAGGTACTTAGTAGTTAGGGAATTCTGTAAATATCATCAAACATAAGACCTACAAGTCAATCAGTCTAGCTAGGACTTCTTGAAATATAGGATTTCTGAGTTCAATGTGTTGGCAAATGTTATCTCTGATATTTCACATACTACCCCTTAAAAATGATTTAATGATCGTCTGATTTTGTCACAAGATGTACCTGATGTGTTGATCGTAGAATACAAGATTCATTGATCAGTTGTACACTTGATTAATTGTTCAACAAACACTTGGTTTGTAGAACATTGAATGTTGTCTTTGCAAAGATTGTTTTGTTGATGTTTTGATGTCCCACACTTGTTTTGTCAAAATGTTTGATTTGATTCCTTGAATTCACCCACTTGATTTCCCAAAATGTTTGAATTGATTCCTTGAATTCACCACTTGACCTCCCAAAATGTTTGATTTGATTCCATTGAATTCACCCACTTGATTTCCCAAAATGTTTGTTTTGACTTGTTTGAAATGTTTTGAATTATTGAAGAGTTTAGTTTAACTTGATTATTCACTTAATATATAAGTGAATCAGTTAATAAACCTGCATAAAACCTTCCTAGACATGGTCTAGGATAACATTCATATATATGTAAAACATATAAATTTAAAAGCATTAAAGTAAACAATTTAAGTAAACAGTTTACGCATGCTTCTCAGCCCCGCGTTTTAAAACAAAAATGTTAGAAAAGGGGCAATGAACTCACCTGTGCTGCTATGTAATTTGATCTAACACAAAATGCGCGCTCCTGTATGTAAGCTAAGTTTCTTCGGTTCCTGAGTTATTTTATAAGAATTCGAATATAATAAGTACGCGTAGTAGTCGTTGTGCCTAAGGTTTGGTCTCGTTGTGTGTGCAACTAAGTGTCTTAGTCCCTAAGTGTATCTAGAATCTAGTCTAACTTAGTTTCCCTTTCTAATGATCCCAATTCCCATGATTAGTTACATAACTTACCTTTAAATTTTAGAAAATTTTGGCAGAGTTTCCTTTGTTTTTAGAGCAAAACCAGACAATTATATTGTCTATTTTATAACAAAATCCCAATCAATTATAATAAACAAATTTTATAAGAAACCAATAACATTTATAAAATGCAACAATGAGCTATTATTTAAAGTCATTTAATTTATTAAAACATAAGTTATTTTCATGAAACATATAAATTAAACATGTTAGAACTTTGAATTAACCCAATCTAGGTCAATTCCAAGTCCTTTGATTGTTCTTTGTTTCCCAACTTGATTCTTGTTCTCCCAAATTTACAACTTAGCTTGGAGTACATAATTGAACAATCCAAATTAGTTGTATACATTTGAATAGGATTTCTAAGTGTTAGGTATAGATGTTGAGATTAACACCAACCCTTTATGCATGATCCTTAGTCCATTTCAAAGCTTTGAGTATTCGCATGGTCATTTCCTTGTTCTTACAACTAATTTCAATAGTCCTAGGTACTGAATTCCCTTAATTGACCAACATTTTGAGTTCAATCCCACACAGGGCAGCGAACCTGTTAGGATATGGGTACAGGTTCGGCGAACCTATAAGGCTTAGGTTCGTTGCTATCAGGTTCGTGACCCAAGGTTCGTTCATCCTAGGTTCGTCTCACGTAAGGTTCGTTTAAGGAATCTGGGTTCGTCTCATGTAAGGTTCGGCCCATGAACCAGTCCGGCGAACCTTGAGAGGTTCGGCACCCAAAGGTTCGGTGCAGGCTGGCACAGGGTTCGTCTGCAGGGTGGTCAGGTTGACAGGTTCGTTGCAGGGACACAGGGTTCGGCTGCATCGTGGGTTCGCGTAGGGTTCGGCCAGCGAACCTGTCTCCTTCGATCAGCCCTTTGTTCCACGAACCTGCACATTTCTTCTTTGATTTGCAGCTACAATCTGTCATAATCACATTTCTAACAATACCTAAACATGTATACACCCTCGTCTAAGTGTTCTAAGTGCTCCAATTCGGTCATAACATCAAAACCATATGTATTCAAGAAAAACCCTCTAAAACCGAATTTAAAATGGGTGTTTACCTCCAATTTCGTGGATGAAATCTCGAAATACTTGTACTTCCTTGATCTACGTCGTGTAGTGGTCGTTTTGAACCGAGAATCACTTGAATCCGATGCAAGATGGTTGAGAAATCTTAGAGAGATGTTGAATATTTGTAGAGAGAGAGAGAGAGAGACGAGATTGAGAGAGAGATGTGAGGTTGGTGATGATGATTATGGCATTTAATTGCCATAATAAATGCTTCACCACACCCGGTTGATCGGTCTCGTTCGGTTTCGCGTATTATGCCGTGTCGCGTAGTTTACGCGACGAAACGACACGGTTATAAAATTAGAAAATCTTTTAATTATTCAAGGTTGTAATTCCTAATAAATTAACTAATATCTTCTTATTTATTAAAAATTTAAAACAAAATTAACTGTTTAAATCGAAATGTACGGTCGTCGCGCGTATTCGTTCGAATCGTCACCCGTACGAACACGACGATAACTATACTTTTCAATCTTGTTTTCTAATTAAAGAATATCACTCAGAACGTTAAACTTTCAGATTTATTCGTACAGATCGTCACCTATACGAATAACCCGTCAATTTAGCATTCACATAACAATATTCGTGTGTTTTGTTCTGTAAAGCCTCACATACGTTTATACATAATAAATCCTAAGCAAATAATCATATGAGGGTTCTGTGTTGTCAGATAACTATCCGACTCAAGAACCCTTGTTCTGAACTGTGTTTTCTGTTAAATGTGTCTGAAACTGTTCTATGACAACTCACCATGATAATGATAAATGATATGAATATAAAAATTACTGAAATGTGTATGATTCATACCTGTTTTACTGTTCATGTACTGTAGAGATCACTGTTCCGGTGACGGTTCCGGTACTGATGTTACACAACTGTCCTTGTACAATATACTCTAAAGCTAATCTACATGAATGCTATGAACTTGTAAACTTTTAAACAGTACACTAAAGCTATGATGAAGACTGGATGGGATGGTAGGTAAAATGCTTGATTATCTTTAACAACAATGTCATATACAGATTAGTATGTGGTGGGATGGCGTTTGGACGGGTTGTAGGCTCGACCCTTTCGTATGCCATATATATAAGCATACCGATTTGGATATTACATGAGATGTTAATGAGGTTAAGGTTTTACCGAAAGAGGTTTGCTAAAACTATTTTTCAACAGTTAAACTAGACGAACTCACCAACCATTGTGTTGAATTTGTTTTCTTACATGCTTTTCTCAGGTGACGTACAGGAGTAAGCTAAGGCTTTGGATTGCATGCTAGGATGCCCAGTTAGAGGACCTAGTAGACTTTTGGAAAGCACATATTTTGTTATTGATGCGAGTCACTTTTGATATCTTGTACAGATACAAGATATAAACATTTGATTCTTTTGATAGGTTTACTTAGTTAAATTACCAAACATTGATATTGTAATTTAACTTTGTAATCCTAGTTTAATGCTTTATTGTGCTTTAGTTATTCTCAATGTTGATGCTATGTAAACAATCTGATCATCATGATTATCACTCACGATATCGCGCCCCGGGAACATTCCGCCCGACGGGAAAGCCGATCCGTTCCCGCCGGCTCGGGGTGTGACAAAAACTTTTACTATAATCACTCAATTTCAAATCAAGACATCATTTATTCCAATCACTTAATTTCGAACATGTGCATCTTCTTCATTTTAGATTTATTTTAAACTCACTTTAGTATGTTGCGACGCGCGCATGTAAAAGGGAAAAAAACATAAATAAGTAACTAAATAAAGTATCAATATAACTTTTTTTTTTGTGTAAAATTCATTTTTCTAATATTATAAAACTTATAATCACACTTTTTTCCAACATTTTAAACAAAGGAAAGATGTTAGAAGAGGCAACGAATCAAGTAACTGGGACGAAAGCGAAGAAGTAAGCAACATACCATTCTTGCTTCTATTTAGGGAAACCAAAAAGCTTCAAAGCATACTATATATCACACCAGGAGAAACATCCCGTTCAACAAGACAAAAAAATGTTAGATTGGGCACCGATATTGATAGGGTTATTACTCTTCATACTTTTGTCACCTGGTCTTATTTTTCAAGTTCCTGGCAATACACGTACTGTTGAATTTGGAAGCTTCTGTACCAATGGAAAAGCGATAATACTCCACACGCTTCTTTTCTTTGGCGCTTTCACCATTCTCATTTTGGCAACGGGGATGCATATCTACACGGGGAGAGGATATCATGATGTTGATTCCTAGTCTACGTCGATAAGATGCATGTATCGCGTATTGACATGCTCATTTACTGTGTCCGCTTGTTTATAAATGTTACAGAACCTACATTTTGTGTTAACATTTAAACATGTATTTGTTATTATAATATGTTATAAACACGTGTATTACACTAGCTGAGTCATTAAAAGAACGTGACTTATAATTCACATATTGCTTAGCTAGAATTACATGTTTATTAACAATAAATGTCAAGCTATCGTGAGGAGCCGAGAGGAACAAGAATTGATTTTTGGATAAAAAGTGGGAGTCTGAGGGTAAAAAAACGTTAGGCATATCCCGACGATTTGTCGCCGGCACCACACACAAGGGAACGATGTCGTTTCAATAAAAAGCCGGTTTGAAAGAAAAAAATTATAGAAAACTTAGTCCCAACGACTAGTCGTTGGGGCAGGTTTCGGGTGAAATAAGGGCGGAAACTTTCCCTCCATATGTACATTCATTAACACACACAAAAAATATATATAAATAAGTATATTTTGCGAAATAAGGGCGGCAATTTTCCCTCCATATGTACATTCATTAACACACACAAAAAAAATATATATAAATAAGTATATCTTGACGACAAGTCGGCAGGACAGGCAACGCAGGGGAAAAAAGAGTGGTGAATTTTGCCGCCCAAATGGGCTTTACCCTATGCCAACAACAAGTCAGTGGGATAGGCTGTCAAAAAAAATTCTTTATTGCTATCTTTCCTAACTATATATCGCCGGGATATCATAGTGTATACTAATGAAAGTTTGTCATCTGGATAGGTACTTATACTTAGCTTCGGTATTGTACCCAAGAGAATCTGAATAAAAAAAGTACCTAGACCTTGATCCGGTGAAGAGCTAGGAAGAGAAGTAGGCTTTAAAAAAAGAAAAAAAATATTCCCCCTTCTTCCTTTCCATGGCAGAGTTGCCAAAAATTTTGGGTTGTCGGTTGAGGCCCAAATCCTTGTAGTGCTAGGTGATTAGTATCTTCATATTTAGTACGTTGCTTATTTTCCCTAAAATGCAATCTAAACAATTAAAAACCAATTTTTATTAATTTCTAAAATATTATTGTTCTTGTTTATGCTTAATCATACCTAAATTAAATTTCAAAAGTCAATAATTGAGTAATCTTCTTGAAAAGCTACTCATTAAAATTGCAAATCTCTCACAAGAATCTCAATGCCTTTGGATCGATCGTATATGTGTTAGAGTTTCATCCAACGAATTCAAGAACACTTTAGTAATCAAAATAATTAATTTATTGAAATTTGTTTTCATTAACTTAATAACTTACTTGTCTGATGTTTCAATATACATGTATTTCCTAATTTAGAAAAAAATATGTTGATCAAATACCGATAATCATCAACTATAATAAACCCATAAAAGTATATGAATTTCATCTTTAAAGCACTTTAAATTCAAGAAAAACCCGTATTCTTGTTCAAGCATATAAATTTTTAACAAATTTACAAAATAAGATTATGATACTTTAAAATTACCAAGTTATCTATTTTACTAATAAAAAAAAAACATAACTTATTATGCTTGAGAACACTATCTTTTAACTTTTCTTCATCAAGTAACTACCAGACCAAGATCAAGAACACAAGCTCTTTGTTTAGATCGCTTAGCTTCGTTCAAAGTTGGCAAAGAGCGCGCATTTAGTGAGCATTTTTTTGAGGCAGTTTTGGGCATTTTTTGGGATGGTTTTTTATAATCTGTTTTGGGGCAGTTTGTGCATTTTTTGGAGCGATTCTTTTATTATATTTGGGGTGGTTTTGTTTTTTTGGGTGGTTTCTTGGCATTTTTTGGGGGCAGTTTGAATTTTTTTTTATCCTAGGTTGTTAATATAAATTTCCAGATTAATACTGCATAAAAATTTCTAGCCAAAATATTCAAAATCTATGGTACTTGTAACAAATATACAAATTTCCAAATTCAAACAACATACACATCCAATACTATCATCCAATATACAATATTTCCAAATTTAAACCAACATATACAATATTATCATTCATAACTTTAACAAAACTTAAGAAATGCAAGTTTAAAGTTAGATTTATAAGATATACCCGAAAACATTATATCTGGTCAGAAAACAAATAGTTAAAAAAATCTGATGACATGTCTATGATCAATTTATCGATATCCTTATTTGAATGTTCTTCTATTCTAGTATAAAATAGAAAACAAAAGAGTTAGATACAATATACATATATATATATATAAAATATCTAAATATAACTAAAACACTTACACTTTTAAGGAAAATCATGTTGATAAAAACAAAAAAACTCATACATGTGTTTGATTATGCAAAAGCCGCATTCCCTAGTGTTTCTTTGTTATATACACTACATTACGTTAACTACTATTTGTTTTAAATACAATAACATAAATGAATAAAAAATATACATACCTTAACCATTTCGGAATTTAAATACAAGCCAAAAATGTCTTCAATTAGAAATAGAAAAGCATAATTTTGCTTGCTTTTGTGCTTCATTCTTGAGTCTACAATATATCATTTATGTTTCAAAGGATAAATTATAAATAGCATCTAATGGCCACTATAATGAATAAATTATAAAACAATTAAATTATATATGTTGGTTAGCCTTTATATATATATAGGAGGCGGTTCCAATACATAGGATGTTTAACGTACAAAGTGTCGGAAGCCACAAAGAGATGACACGTGTGTAGGTTCGTGATTAGAATCTATATGATCTGGTATAACATAACACTACGTGCGGAATTCACAGAATCATGTTTGAACACTAATCAAATCAAGTAGGAAAGATCAATTTAATGAATCAAATTCACTCTTCTTGTATTAATAGCTGGAATTGAGTTTGTACAATCAGAGCGAGAAACAACAAAATTTAGAATCAGAATTATTCATAAAATTGATACAATTAGTATCGAGACTAGCCTATTTATAGGCATTCCATCGATACTGTTAGTATGGATGGTGACTAGTGTCGATACTAATAGTATCGATGCTATCACTATTGATACTATTAGTTTCGATGAAGCAACACTTAGTCAAATTTACAAATTTCAAAAACAAAACAAAATACAAACTAAACAAAATACATTAAACCGAACAAATACAAAAACAATAACATAAAGATCTTCACTTCAACTCAGCTACAGTCTTTAGTCTTCAATTCAACTACAAAAGCTGATGCTATCAGGGTACTAACAGACTACCCCTTAGCAATGTCTTAGTGTTGGTCTTCGTTCTTTTCATTGAGAAGGTAGATGACTACCAGCACAGATCTTGCGCTTGATACATATATTTAAAACCTTCTTGTACTGTATTGCTTCGTCTTTGTGATCATTATGATATTGAATCTGTTTTATTAACAACTTCTTCTGGTCATATTCTGCAAGATTAATTAGACGGATAAGATCAAGCAATCTACACAACTCCATGTTATTTTTATCTTGAAATACTGCTTCAGAAGTATAACTGCCTAGATACCATAAGTGAAGGTTATTCATAATACCCAAGTTAAAGTTTAACAGAGGAATTCTCTTTGAAGATTTAATTGGTCTGAATTTGTACCTTACCTTCAACTTTCTGGTTATCCAATCTAGATTCCCAACAATAGGGAGCTTCTTCAATCTCAGAGGTTTTAATAATTCAAACTTCATTAACCTCTTTTCTTATTACTTTTTCAATCGAATCTGCCATATAGTCATTGGCATGATTTATTAATCGAATTTTAGCTAACACCCTGAGTTCGCACAAAGGGAATTGATGAACGCTCTTAATTGATTTCTTTAAATATTGTACTCCATCAATTCTTTTTATTATAAACAAATTCTCTCAATATCGAATTTCCAAGCTAAAATTTTTCCAACACATTCTGACTTATTTATGTACGTTTTCTTTCAGAGTTGGACTTTGAGGAGCATTAGCAAGATCATCTTTTACAAGTTGAATAACCTCTGCAATTGTCAGAAATTTATAAGAATCTTTAGTATTTGTCTCAGCTTCAAGTTGTTTTTCTTTGATTTCATCTTGAAATGATTGTATCACACAATCAACTATAATCTTTTCCACTTTTTCTTTCATCACCTTTTCCTCCCAATCAATATCCATAAAAATATCTCTGACCTCTTTAATTGGAAACCACTCACCTTCTTCCAGTTCTTCCTAGGGAACATCATCAAATTCTTCAAATCTTGGTTTAACTTGATACTCTTTGTCAGTTAATCTTGGATCAACATCAAGGACATAGTCACCATCATCCTAATCATCATATCCAAGATCATCATCATCATCAATGTCTACAAGAGCATCAATCATTAAATCATCCTGATCTTCATTTTGATCAACAAAAAAACTATCAATAAAATTATCCTCTTGAACTTTTCCTTTGCCTTTATTAGTTGTTGGTGTAGAAGTTTGACCAACCGGCTTCCCTTGAGATACAAACCCTTCCTTGTTTACAGTAACATGATCATTACCAGAGGACGGACCACCTCCTTTATCATCTTGGTCATCATCATCTCTTGGTCATTGAAATGGTGTGATAGCTTCAACTCTACAACTTGTCTCCCCCTGAGCTGAAGTATGCACCATTTGAGCTTTAATTGATTGAATATGATTACAATGATCATTAAATACTTGAAAAGCATTATCATGTAGAGATCTTGTAAAGTATCCAAGAGATAGTCTTTACTTGCTAATAATCTTTACTTGCTGCAACTTCAGCCTGTAAAGTATCCAAGCGATCTTGTAGTGGAATGATCGATGAAGTTTGCTTTGTAAGCTTAGAAACTGTAACTTCCAAGGCATTTACTCGAGCCTTTAAAGTGACATTTTCAGATTGTAACTCTTGAACCTGAGATTGCAAGGCCAAGATCTGAGTTGATTGGGTTTCAAAACTATTAGTGAAGATAGAACTGATATTTTAAGAGTCAAAAGAGGGAAATGTGTGTATCACTGGAGGATTTTGTCACATCCCCACCTCTCGTCACCTGTTGATGTCACTGATCACTCTGAGAAGGTTGCAGAAGCATAGTGGTGATGTCTCAGAGATGGGTGCAACTTACTCGGTCCGGTATCCCAACACATAGATTAACTTAATGATATTAAATTAGAAAGGTATTAGCATTTTTACAAGCCAAAAGTTATAGTTTACAACCTAAACACACTACACAAAATGAGTTATTTAGTTACAAGTGCATGAAAGTGCAATCTCAACCGTCGTCACTGTCTCCCTGTAAAAATGGTTAAGTTTGAAATGTCAGCACAAAGCTGGTGAGTTCGTAATGATTGATTTACACAATATGATATGATATGATATGATATGAAAGATATTGATACATAGTTCCAAAGATAACCATGGGACCCATATCTAGTTACTTTCAGACTACTTCGTTCTGTTCTATGAAAATACTACCCGTCGGTAAATATCTTAGTGTCTCATTGTCTTAATGTCTGTCATATACATTAAGATTAGATGTAACCAGGTAACAAACATTCACACAGGGGGAGAACCAAACCTCCAAGTGAATGGGTTGTCAGCTGATAGTATTATCATTGTTCACCCGTTCGGTCCCACATGGGTTCACTAGATACAATTCGATGAATGAGGACTTTTAGATACTATGAGAGAGATCTACAGGCAAAATCCCATGAAATCCCACAAAAGTTTATTACAAGTTCACATGAAATCACACAGATAACAGTGATACATATCATATGTTTGATAAAAGTTTCATAGTAGTACCCCGATGTTTGTAAAACATTAAAAAGAAAACGGGTTGTAGAAAACTCATGTGTTCTCGACGATGTCATCATTTACAATTACCGTTTAAGATTTCAGTTCATCTTAACTTTTATTCGGAGTATCGTTTCAGAATTCCGCTTTCGCTTATTTTCACCATTTCCATGTCTTAGTTATTAGTAAGGGATCGGTTCGGCACTATTATGGATTGCTTAGAAACATTATTGAAAGGTGTTTGAAGCTATTGCAAGGGGGTGGAAGGCTCTGATCGAAATTAGAGGGTTTTGGGGAGAAAGGAGAGTGTGAAAAAGTTGACCAAGGTCAACATCTAGCCTCTTGTAATCCTATAGCTTGTTTAGCTATTCTGGTGGGTATTTTTGGCCATGATTATCTAGGAATAACCAGATTGAGAAGCATAGGTGTGAAAGGGATCAAGGGTTTACTTGATTTTTGCCATTTTCGCAATTTTTTGTTCGGCTTTTACATGCGTAACTTTGGGAATTGCTAATAATGATCAACCATCATCATTATAATTCCAATTACATTCTATAATCATATAATTTATCATATAATTGATATTAATTTAGTTTCGAACTTTGAATTTAGCTTTCGGTCATTATTATCGCAATTTCGCGCAATTCGACAGTTCTGCGTAATGCCTTTTGTAATTGGTTCCTTGCCTTACACATATACACACATTCACATGTATATACATATTTAACCATAATTAAATTAATTAAAATAAATAATTCAAGAATTTAGGAAATTACCTCACAACAAGAAACGAAATGTCACATTCTCCCCCCGTTAGAGAAATTTCGTCCTGAAATTTTAGCAGAACTCATTTGTAGTCAACTTTGTGTGAAAATAGATGGGGATATTTTTCATCATGCTATCCTCATGTTCCTAAGTGAACTGAGGACCACGTTTGGTATACCAAAACCGTAACATGAAACGACTATCTCTATCAGAGATGATTGAAATTGGTACCCTATGTCGTGTTAGCACTTCATCTATGTACAGTTTGGCGAATAAATCCATAGTATAATCTTGACGGATGGATAAGAAATGAGCAGACTTAGTTAATCTGTTCATAATAATCCTTATAGAATTATGGGTCCGTGAAGTTCTTGGTAATGAAATCTATAGAGATTTGTTTTTACTTTCACATGGAAATCTTTACTTGTTGTAGTAACCTTGATGGTTTTTGATGTTCCCTCTTAACTTTAAGACATGTGAGACATTTATTTACATACTATGCAATGTTTTTCTCCATACCAAGCCACTAGTAATAATCAAGATGATTATATACATCTTATCAGTGCCTAGATAAATAGAGTATTTGGACTTATGGCTTTATTTAAGATTATTTAAACTAAATTGTTAAAATTGGTAACCCATGCTCAGTTCATAAAGTAAAGTACACTATGTTAGGTTTTTTTTCAAAGGCGAGGCTATTTTAGAAGAATTCTTTTTGAGTTCAACGATAATAACCTGCCAACCCTATGAATTGTCATATTTATGTTGGAGTCACAAGTGTTAACCATTGGTTCACAACATAAATCTTACTCATATTTACTTGCATACTTTTCCACTAACTATACGTACAAGGAATTTGGACTTCATGTAGTTGGAATTTGAATTTGGAAAATTTGGCATATAGCTTCTCTCGTGCTAACAGTTCCAAAATTAGCTTCAAGTGTTGCGCATGTTCCTGTTGGTTTCAGGGGCAAATGAGAATGTCATCAATAAATACAATCACAAAATTATCCAGATATGGTTCGTTAGATCCATGAAAAGTGCAGGTACATTTGTTAACCTAAATGGCATTACTAAAAACTCGTAATGTCCATATTGGGTTTTGAAAATTATCTTCTGGACATTGTCTTCATGAACACGTAACTAATAATATCCATACCTTAAGTTGATTTTTAGAAAAGTAGGTAGAACCTTGTAATTGATCTAACAAATCAATAATACTAGGTAGTGGATAGTGGTTCTTGATTGTCAATTGATTAAGTTCCCTCTAGTTGATACTTATCGTGTAAGCACTATCCATTTTCATTACAAAAAGGATCGGTGCTCCCCAAAGGGTATTAAGTCTGGTAAAGCCTTTGTCTAAAAGTTCATATAGTTAACCTGAAAGTTCTTACATCTCAGATAGTACTATGAGAGGAGCTTTTATCAACTTGCCATCAACCAATTCAATGGCACCTAATTTATCTAAGTTTGTAACAGGTAATGCAAATAAAAATGCTCATTCTCGGGAAGTAAAATTTTTAACTATCCTAGTATCAAAAGAATTGATGCATACAGCTTGTTATGTTAAGAAGAAACGTACAAGAAATGTTCACATCCTACATGACTTTGCTTGCTTTTATTTAAAGGATCTTTCTCTAGATTTGTTGCCTTGCTTTGTGTTATTGTTGGGAAAGTTTCTCATGGAATGGTTAGGGCTTCCAAGCTTGAAGCAATACCTGTTCCATTGAGAAGGTTGTCGTGCTGCTAGATTTGACTTCCAGACAAGCACTTTACAGTATTTGGCATAGGGCCCTACTCATTTACAATTTACACAAATGGGACATGGTCCTTTGTGGTGAAAGGGACACTTGTTACACTTTGGTGCTTGCCAAGTGCATGGCTTCTTTGAATCAGTTCCACCATAGTTTTTGACAGTATGAGTGTTTCGTCTGCTTTTATCTGGAATCCTAGGTTTGTTTCTCTCTTGCCACTTACATTTAATGCCCTTTATATTACTAGGTTCATTGATCTTGGTACGTCTACAACTTTGCTCACCCATTATTGATAGGGTATCATTACTTATTGCCTCATCAGTAAGCCTATTGGCTAAGATAATGGTACATTCTAGAGTTGTGAATTCGGCAGCAGCTACCATTTCACGGATTTGAGGAACCAAACCTTGGATGTATTTCTCTATCAAGACTTGCTCGTTAGGTAACATGTCATGAAATAAACATGTGAGTTCATGAAATCGGTTAGTATATTTCTGACACTTCGCATCTACCATTTACTGATTCAAGAACTCCTCTTGCAATTTCTTGATTTCGGTGACTGGGCAATCTTTTTGGAATAATCAAAGTTTTAAACTCATTCCAGCCCATGACATCAACAGTGTTCATACCCAATATTCTCACTTAGGTATTCCACCATGCCAAAGCTGAGTCCTTAAGGGAACAAGTAGTGTCACACCCCTAGCCGGCGGGTTGGATCAACTTTCCCGCCGGGCGGAAAGTTCTCGGGGCGTGATATCGTGTGATAATCGGAATGATTAGATTGTATACATAGCATCAAAATTTGAGAAAAACTAAAGCACAATAATAATTATACTAGTATTACAAAGTTAAATTACAATTTTAGCGTTTGATAATATAACTAAGTAAACCTATCTAAAGAATCATGAGTTCACTATCTTGTAACTGTACAAGATATCAAAATGATTCACATGTAAATAACAACATATGCGTTTCCGAAAGCTACTAGGTTGAAAATGAGTTTCACATACCTTTTTGGTAACAACCTTAACCTTACTAATAACCACCTATCCTATCCAGTCCGGTATACTTATATAGGGCATACGTTGGGTGAAGCCCAGCCGCCAGCCCACCACATTCTAAACCGCATATGATATTGTTCTTAATGATAATTAAGCATTTTACCTACTATTCAAATCAACATCCGGCATAGTTTTAAGAATTCTGATTAGATCGATTTTCCAATTCATTAGAGTTCGAAAACTAAGTTTGAGTTCACATATATGGACGACTGAATACTGGAGGGGAGTGACTCCTAGACACACTCAAGGAGGCATTCAGTACCAATCCGTATAAGTAAACCGAGTGTGACTTTCAACATCGGTGTGTAGTTAGAGGGTACCATAAGATGACACTTGGTCAACTAGATGGAACCATAATCATCCTAGTCACTCGTCACAAAACCATAGATGGACAATGAAGAACGCTGAATGACTAGAGGGGCTTGACCAAATGTCAACGCACGGAGGCCAATCAATCTATCATGCATGGCCCTGACAACAAAGAACACTGAATTACTAGAGGGGAGCGGCTCCTAGAGACGCTCACGGAGGCCAATCAGTCTGTCTCACGAAGCCCGAAAGCATCTAGAATCAAGTTTTAGTATACCACGTACCATGTGCACATGCACCTGCTTCCCAACCGGAATCCCATTCCTCAGAGTTTAAGAGGTAAGCATTTCAAGTTTTCTGTAACATCAGTGCCGGAAACGTAACCGGAACAGTGACTTGAACAGTAACTAAGGTACGAACTATGTGTATTACATGTATACTATTATTATTGGTGTTTGACATAGAACTATTACACATTCATTTCAGAAACATGTTTCAAAACCATGGTTTAATAGTCGGAATTTCATCTGACAACACAGAACTATTACGTGATTGTTAGTTAAGACTTTATTATGTATAGAACAAAATCATAACGGATATCGTACGTGAATGCTAAATTAACGGGTTATTCGTATGGGTGACGATCTGTACGAATATATCTGAAAGTTTAACGTTCCGAATGAGGTCCAATAGTTAGAAAATCACATCGAAGAATGTAGCTATCATCGTGTTTGTACGGGTGACGATCCGAACGAATACGCGCGACAACCGTACGATTCGATTAAACAGATAAATTTAAACATTTTCAGGAATTTAAAATAAACAAAGGATATTAGTTAATTTACTAGGAATTACCACCTAAATATGATAAATAAACTCAATTCTTAAAATCGTAATGTTTCGTAGGAAGACGACCGAAAACCGACACGTTTAAGCGAAATCAAGCGAAACCGAACGAACCCGAACGCAATCGGAATGATTAAAAGCATCAAATGGCATTAAATGCCATTTACCATCTTCCACCTAGCCATTCTCTCTCATCATTCCCGTCATTCTCTCTCTAAACTCTCTCTCTAAAAACCCTAGCCTAACTTTCACGAATCTGCACCAAATTAAGCGATTTTGGTTTCCAAACGACCGTAGCAACGCATAGATCGTGAATAGACGAAGATATGGAGCCTAGAATCGTCAAAAATGAGGTAAAAATGAGCGAGAAATCACTGATTTTTCGAAGTGTACACTATTCATCATCATCTTCGTATGACCCGGAGGTTTCATCTGAAATCTGACCTCTAAAACCTATAGGATTGGCACGAAATCACTCTAGGTTGGTTTAGGGACTAGTGGGACATGTAAATCTGCTCACAAATTCAACCAAAGCAGCAAGAACGGCTGACAACATTGCTGTGCGAATGAAGGAAAGCTGTGCAGCTCGGCCGAATGGCTCCACCTGCGAAAGAACTCCTCATTCGCATAAGGGGGTGACTGAATGAATTAACACACGAAGGGACCCATTCGCGTGGCATTCACAGTCGGACGAACATTGGAGCCGAAGCAAACCATCAGCTGAATGGATTCTTTCATTCGTGCGACGTCCAAATTCGCATGGTTATCTCTATTCGGCTGAATCATCCCCATTCGCATGGCCTTCTCATTCGCATAATATCACAACCGAAGGGGAGTGTTAAATGAATGACTTCTTAGTGAACTTTCATTTGAATAACAAACCTTTTTCTCACACTGCATGCATGCATGGGAAACCCTTAGGGTTCTCAAAAGGTGTTAACCGGTTTTGGCAACTTTATACGTTAAAGTTTTCAACTATGCAGTTTCTAAATTTCTTCAATAGATAAACATGAGTCTTGACAATCAACTTGGTGAATCACTTGTGTTTGGTTAACTAAAACCATGGGTTACAAAGAGCAATATAGAAGCTAGGGTTAAATAGGTGTTGAGTGAATGAGTGATGTCCATAAAGATTAAACTAGTAAACTTGGGAGTTATAAGTGTAACTCATGTTTAGCAGGTCACTTACAAAGGGTAACATGATTTTTCACATATGAGATCAAAGAACTAAGGGAACGAGTTGAAATCCATGGAAGAACGAAAAACAAACTAAGCGGTGATGTGTTGATCTTATGTATCAATACTCCATACTTAGTGATTTTATACAATCGTATAACTATCTTAGATTATTTAATTAAATGGTCTAATGTAGATTATACTCAAGGATGGACAATGAACTAATGAAGGACTTAGAGTTAATCGAGTGAGATTAACTTAAGTCCTAACATGTTTAACTTGTACTTTTCTAAAAAGTAACTTATTTCTTTTAAATTAAACAAAATGACTTATAAATTAATTTATTTAAAATGATTTTTAAATAAACCAGATGATTTCTAACTTAAAAGTTCCAACTTAAAATGGATTTTATTAATGATGTTTTATTTAAAAGACCATGAGTGTGATTAACTTAGACCTTATATAAATAAGGTTTAAAGGGGATATCTACGGGAAAATGACTCATTGGGATAACTAGTATAGAGTAACTAGAGAGACTTAGAAACATATTAGTAAAGTCTAGGACATAGTAGCACAGCGAGACCAAAACCCTATATACGTCATCTCTCGACATTTATAGTATTCAAATTATAATAAATCATACTTAATCTATAAGTAACGAGCGTGCATATCTGTTGTGATTCAATACATAGTAACACAGGTGAGTTCATTGCCCCTTTTCTAAACATTTTTGTTTTATAAACGCGGGGCTGAGAAGGATGCGTAAATTATTTTCCTTGGATTACATTACTTAAATGATTTTACTTAATATATGTTTTACATGTGTAATTGTTATCCTAGATTCTGTCTAGGTAAACTATTTACAGGATTTCAAAACGAGTTATTTATTTATCATGAGTAGATAACTATTTCAAATCAAAGAACTATTTTCAAAGGTCCATTTTCAAAGAACTAAATATCTAAAACAATGAACTATTTTCAAAGTTCTAATTTCAAAGAACTAACGATCTATTTCAAAGAACTACGTACAAAGAACTATTTTCGGTGGTGTGTTGTCAAAGAACTAACGATCTATTTGAAAGAACTACGTACAAAGAACAATTTTCTGTGGTGTGTTGTCAAAGAACTAAGGATCTATTTCAACGAACTATGTACAAAGAACTATTTTCATGGGTCAGCCTGGGAAATATCAAAGATAGCATGTGCCAATCCCAAGTTCGAAAGATGTCCTAGCTAGACTTATTGAATATGGGACGCATGTTTGATGATATTTACAACATTCCCTAACCAGTTTTGAGGAACATCTGGGAAATACTCAAAGATAACATGTGCCAAAGAACTAAAGAACTAAAGAACTACATGAACTACGGACGATCTAGACGAACTATAAATTCATATACATCAAAAGATGTACTAGCTTGACTGATTGATTATAGGTCGCATGTTTGATGATATTTACAGATCTCCTTTACTACTAAGAACCTTGATTGTTAGACTAGTCTACTCGAGTTGACCAAGGCCCAATTATTTGCTCTTAGATTTTATTAAATATTAATTATTTATTTATTTAAGTATTTAATGTAATGTTTCTACAAATGCTATAGTTGGTCATGATTGTGTGATGAACATAAGGAATCAATAGAATTTCTATTTTTGTGGAACTACAAGAACTAAAGAACTATTGTGTCGATGTTGTGGAATGAAACGCTTAATTATCATTAACAACAATATGTTATGCATTCGGGTATGTGGTGCGGTAAGCTTGACCCTACATATGCCCTATATATAAGCATACTTGATTGGATAACATAGGTGGTTGTTGATGAGGTTAAGGTTGTCATTACGGGTGATCAGTGGTAACAAATTTCAGGTTCTTCAAATGTTGTGAATCGAATGTATGGGATGAAATGCTTAATTATCACCAGGAACAATATATCATGTGGTTTGGTATGTAGTGGGCTGGCGGCTGGGCTGGGGGTAAGTTTGACCCTACGTATGCCCTATATATAGGCATATTGAATTAGATGGTATAGGTGGTTAATGGTGAGGTTAAGGTTGTCATCTGGTCAGGTTTGTACAAATTTTATTTCTAAACAAAACTCTATGAACTCACCAACCATGTGTTGACTTGATCTTTTTGCATGACTTCTCAGGTGACGAACGGGTCTGACTAAGAAGTTTATACTTTTGGCTAGGACGTTCCGATAGAGGACCTAGTATTTTGGACGTGCATGTTTTAGAATATCATTATACAGATTATTTTGTATATCTTGTGCATATACAAGATAGAAGCATTATGATGTTGATAGTAGATTTACATTGTTAAATTATAAACGAAAATGATGTAATTTAACTTTGTAATTCTATTTTATTTAGCATTTTCTCATTATATATCATGTGCAATGTAAACAATCTGATTATCACCCCGGGACCATTCTGCCCGATAGGACACACAATCCGGCCCGCCAACTCGGGGTGTGACAGATTGGTATAAGAGTCATGGTTATTGAGAAATATAGGTCATTTATTTAAACGGTTTGGCCTAGACTATAACCTAGGGACCCTTCGTGTAGAGAATACATGGCTTAGGAATTTATTTGCATTGTGTCTTCTACATTCTATCATTTCACTAACCGATATTCTATTGGTTGTGATCAGAATGCAGCCGAGAAGACCACCTCCCCTATTGACTCCACCACCACCACCGCCACCTCCTCCTCCCCCACTCTCTCCACCTCCTGACCCGAATGCGAATCTGAATCTGGATCTTGCCAACCGTATCTAGAACCATGGCAATAACTCCGGGAACTCATCAGGAGAGGCCTGTGGGAATACTGGCAATGCATCTAACTATTCCTACAAGTCCTTTGTAGGATGTAAGCCGCCTAACTTCAGCGGTAATGAGGGAGCCTTTGGTTTAATCCAATGTATTTAGAAGATCGAGACTACTCTGGACCTTTGCAGTTGTCCAGAGCATCACAAGGTTCGTTATTCTGCGGGATCATTCAACAAACGAGCCTTAACTTGGTGGTACTCACAAATTCAGGCTAGAGGAAGAGAAGAAGCCATGTCGATGTCATGGGAAGATTTCAAGACTCTACTGAGAAATGAATTCTGTCCTAATAATGAGCTGCTGAGGATGGAGACTGAACTGTCGAACCATGTGATGAAAGGAGCAGATCACTTGGGTTATACTACTCGTTATCATGAGTTGGTAGCATTGGTGCCAGATATGGTACCAACTCTGGAGAAAAGGATTGACAGATATGTAGGTGGACTCCCCGCCTGCATACAGAGTTTGGTGATTGCAACAAACCTTGTCATCTTGGAGTCAGCTATTAGCTTGTCAGGGAAACTCACTGACGTAATGGTAGCCTCTGGAACTCTAAACAAGGAGGGTGATTCAGGAAAGAACAAGGAGGAATCATCAAAGAAACCCCACCGTCATCCCAAGAAGAAACAGAAGGTCATCAAGAACTACATGATGGCCACTCCTCTCAACCAAGTAGATGTTGCACCCTAGAACATTCACAAGAAACCATACACTGGCACGTATTCTCTGTGTGCTAAATGTCAGTATCATCATGCTGCAAACACTCCTTGCCGACACTGCACGAGATGTGGAAGGAAGGGCCATTGGGTCCAACACTGTAGAATGGCACCTAACCATGCAGTCAAAAATGCTGCCTTAGCTCTCCCTCCACCCAACAATCAGAACCAGAACACTGGCGGATGCTATAACTGTGGTGAAATTGGCCACTTCTCAAAGAACTGCCCAAAGAAAGTACTACCACCAGTTCAAGCACCGCGCGGAAGAGCTTTTGCCATAGGAGCTCCAGCTGCTCGTCAAGACCCGAACGTGGTCACTGGTACATTTCTCTTACATGACTTTTATTCATCTATTCTGTTTGACACTGGTGCAGATCAGAGTTTTAATGCCAACTTAGTCAGGTTGAAGAACTTTTAGACTCCCCTTACATTATTAAAGTAGCATATGGGAAACAAATCACAGTTAGTACAATATATATAAACTGCCCATTAACACTTAACGGCCAAACATTCCCCATCGATTTGATACCGATGGAATTGGGTAGTTTCGACATCAATGTCAGGATGGATTGGCTATCTCTCAACAGGGTGGAAGTCATCTGTTCTGAAAAGCTGATTCGAGTTCCATTGACGATCGATCATATATTGGAAGTTTGAGGGGATCAAGCAAAACGTAGTGTCAAAATCATATCTTGCATAAAGGCACGCAAGTGTTTGCAGAAGCAGTGTGTAGCTTTTCTGGCCATGTGGTGGAAAAAGATGTTGGAAAAATAAGGGCTGACGAAGCAAAACCACCCTTCAAATAATCCACTTGAATAAATGTTGCAGGACACTACCTTCAGAAGACATCTGCTTCCAAAGATAATAAACACTTCGGAAGACAAGATTCAGAAGATGCTTCGAAAGACATTAACTTCTGAAGATAAAATACACTTCGGAAGACAATTTCGGAAGACACTATCGGAAGACATCTGCTTCTGAAGATAAAATACTTTTCGGAACACCCTTTCGGAAGACAGGCTTCAGAAGACTCCATCGAACGAAAATCTTCAGAAGAAAAACATTACTTTGGAAGATTTATGTATCTACATTAGCTTCCGATAATGGTCTTCTGATGAAAGAATAAATGATTGTCTTCTGATGAAAGAATAAGTGTTTCTCTCATCCACTTCCGATAAAAGAATAACTGATTCATCTAATCAGTTTCCTATGAAGAACTTCCGAAAGAATAACTCCTTAGCATCAGTACAACTGTCTGAACCTCGGAAGACTTCAAGATCCTTGAAGATCCTAGTTGACTTTATACTTGTACTATTCTGATGCTACCGTGTCTGTAAAAGTGTCTTCAGTCTTGTTTGTTTGTCTTTTTCATGTATTTGTCCTGAAACATTAAATGTCGGGGCTATTTATACCCCAACATCCTTTGTATGAAAAACAACACTTTTCTGAATCTTCTTTGTGTTGCCTCTCTGTTTTTCTGTTCTCTCTTTTCTTTATTCAAGAAAACTAAACAACCAAAATAACTGAACTTAAGTGCAAAACCGTAGAGGGAGCTAATACCAAAAGCTTTGACTAAATATCTAAAGCTCTTGTTCCTGGTTAAATAAGCCTCCACTCAGGTCACTGCTTTTCTACAATTGGTATCAGAGCCTTGTTCTTTAGTCTTGGTTTAACCATCAAGTCTAAAATTCAAAGCTCTCTTTGGTATCTTGTGTTTAGTTTTCTGTGTTCATCTACTTTTCATAATCTGCTGAAGATTGGTTTTTAAAACTCTAAAGTGTTCAAGAATCATTCAAACAAACTACCTTGAGTACTCATTACTTTTTGATTTACTCATAACTGTTTTAACACATGGCAGAAAAATTCACCTTAGATCCCCATAACACTGGTTCTGCCACAAAGCCACCAATTTTGGTTAGGCATCAATACAATATTTGGCAAAGACGGATGTTACATTTCCTGTCTAATAATCATATAGGATGTTGGAAGTCTGTCTTGTTCGGACCTCATAAACCAATGGTCCTGGACACGGAGACTGGAGAAAATGTCCCTAAGGACCATCAGAATTAAACCGAAGAAGACTTTTAAAAATTGGAGCTTGATGCCAAGGCACATGCTCAGCTGGCTATGGCCCTTCCGAATGAAATTTATTCGGGTCTTCTTCACCATGAGTCCGCTAAGGACTTATGGAATGCTCTAAAAGAGCAATTCGGTGGTACCGATGATGTTGTAGCCAACACTAGGGAAATATTGGCTCAACAATATGAGACTTTCTGCCAACTAAATAATGAGTCACTAACTCAGCAATTTGAAAGGTTCACTTCTCTCTTAAGTGAACTAAAATTAGCTGGTCAAGTGTACCCTCCTGTCTCAGTTCTTAATCGATTTTTAAGATCTCTTCCTGAAAAATGGGAAACTTATTCTATAGTTATGAGATCTTCACCAGATTTTGGCAAACTGTCACTTACCCAACTTCATGGTAAGTTGCTCACCTTTGAGCGAGAGATTGACCAGAAACGAAAACTAATAAAATCTGGTAAATCAACTGAAGAGTATGTTCAAGGGAACACAGCTCTTCTTAGTCATAACTCTGTGATAAATGATTAGGGTGATGAACACATTGACATAACTACTGGCATCACCTCTTCATTTTCTTCTCGTGATGACCACTCTCATCTTTCTAACCATCTGTGTTTTATCATGGATGATCTTCATCAGGTTCCAAGTGATGACTTGGAAGAGATGGACATTCTCCATCAACTGGCTCTCTTGAGCATAAGAACTAACAAGTTCTACAAGAGGACAGGAAGAAAATTTCCTGGTATCCATGGAAAAACCAGGATCGATCTAAATAAGGCTAATGTCCAATGCTATAGGTGTCATGGCACTGGACATTTTGCCAGGGAATGCACAAATGCTCCAAATTCTAACTCGTCTCCTTATGTGACCTTTCCAAACATACCTTTACACACCTCTTTAACACCGTATTCGTCTTCCTCTTCCTCCTCCTCTTTCAAAAGGACCAATAATCCTCATGAATCAGCACACATTGCACAAAACTCTTCTTCCACTAATGTGCAATATGTAACACCCCGACCGATGGCGGAAACGTCGGGTTACCACGAGGGATGTGTAGATTGTTCAAAAGCTCGTGGGCATCTAAATATAACCCATCACATATCAATCAAACCAAATAAATGTTTACACAAAAATCATGTCTATCATGAATTAAATACATCAATTACACAAAAGAATTAGCTAAACTAACTAAACTCTAATCGCCAAAATTTTAGTTAATTAGTTAAGTCTAAGATCCTATGTGATGATGTCCAAAAGTGAGAATTCATCTTCTTCAACCTACTTAGCTTCATCACCTGAAACATGTAAAGAATCAAGTGTCAACTACTAAGTAGTTGGTGAGTAATCATAAGTTTTTATACTTTAAAAATGTTTTATAAAATGAGTATAAAAGTTTGTATTTTGAAAATATTTAACAAAAAGTTTAGATAAAATAAGTATAAGAACTTATGGTCTTTCTGAGGAAATCCACAAGAATACCTGCATGAGATAATCCAACACATCTCCAAACTCAACAATGAAACACATACACAAACACATAATCACATACCCAATCAGTCTTAGTCAATCATAGATAATCCTAGTCAATAATAGATAATCAACACATAACCATTCAATCAATCTCAACATCAATATTCTCAAATAATATCTGTGACTATACATGGTCATTATGTAATTAACATAAGTTAAAAACATGATCCATGGAGTGGAAACTATCCACGTGGCAATACATGAAACCAATGTAATTGACCAAGGTCAAAGGCAATGTTTCATGGAGTCATGATAATCCAAGTGACAATACATGTAATCCTTGTTATTGACCGAAGTCAATGACAATGTTACACGAATATATGCATATAAATGAGAATCCATAAGCAATGATAATTCTAAAATGTGAATATCATAATGATAAACATGTATTATCCTTGTGTTATCAAAATAATATTTGAATTTGGTATACATGCTTCACCTTCGAGTTTTAAAAACAAAACAGTTTAAAAGAAAGGGAGGTTATGAGAACTCACCTGATTAGTCCTTAGAACCAGTGTTTTAGTAGGATGCGCGCTCGCGTACATGAAATCAGATACAACTCAACAACCTGTAATTATAAGTTTGTTTATGTTTATGACCATATGCATTTCAATTTAAATTTTGTGTCCCTTTAAGCTTTCTTTAGACACAGTAGTATTTTACTACTTACTTTATTTACCTAATTAAATATCCCGCTAAGTATTTTATAATTCGTCCTTATTAACATATAATTTATTTGCCGGTTTAGGACATTTAACAATAATAACCCGTTGTGTTATCTTATGTGTATTTCCCTTGTTACATGTGTGTACATATACTCTCAGGTGTTGGCCTTAAGTATTTACACTTTACACACTCATGCATGACTAATTACTTTCCACCATCATTATTTAGTTTATAAAATCCTATTAAGTTTTGATGAAATGGTATTAAAGCTATTCTCATAAATGAATCAAGTAATATACACTTATACTTTAAACTTATATTATTTAGGAAAGCTGGTAGATGGTGTTTCTCATGCATGCATGGATGTGTCCATGTATATACATTCTTATATACGTGTTTATAACCCTTGTGTTATCTCTAGCCTCTTAGAAACCCCAATGTCGCAATTGTTTCGGTTTGTTGTGCATTAGGGCAGTGAACCTATGGGCAAAAAGCATAGGTTCGGCTTCAACTGCAATGAGGTTCGGTCCCACGAAGCTCGGTCAAGGGTTCGGCCGATAAGGAGGTAGGGTTCGCGAAAGGATAGCATCAGCCAAGGGTTCGCCGGTCCTTTAGGGGTTCGGGAATGTGCTTGCAGGTTCGCTGCATGCCTGATAGTTCGGCTGGCATCTGAGGTTCGTGAGGCTGGTGGGTTCACCACTTCATGCATGGTTCGTGGCTCAGAAGGTTCGCCCACCCTGATGGGTTCAGCTGAGGGTAAGGTTCGTTGCAGGTCAAAAGGTTTGCCAAGGGTTCATCTAATATGCATAGGTTCGGCTCCATATGGGTTCGCGTGGCCTAGGGTTCGGCCACCCTGGAGGGTTCGACCATCAGCCTTTCACGAACCTGTAACTTTCCTTGGCTATCCCTCGTCACCATCCTCCAAAACCTGCAGATTCCAAGGCCATCTATGGCTTCTACATGTTACCATCCACTTATTTTAGGGTTTTTACAAGTGATTAAGCCGATTATACCCACAACAAACCTAGGACTCGTGATCTATCCACACAACCGAACATAAACCTCAGATTTACCTTGAAATACAGGTCCAATGTAGGCTTTCTTTGTAACTTCCTGTTCCCCTCGATCACCCGATCGCGTGGATGCCAAGATCTCGTGAATCCGACTAGAAACGAGCCCAAAAAGCTAGAGAGAAGGTAGAGAGAAAATGTGGGTGCGTTTTTGTGTGTTTTAGAGAGAGAAAGAAGGTTTGTAAAATGAAGAAGAAGAGGTTTTCTTCTTCTTTATTAACTCGCGTAGCCCCGCGTGCTCGGTCTCGTTTTTATCGCGTATAAATAATGAAATGCTCGGTTTTTAACGTAAAACATATACAAGGCATAAAAACATTTAAATAAATAAGTTTTGTTTTAAATAAAATGATTTTAATTACTATTGCTTCGTAAAACAGTTTTCGTTAAATTATCCTTTTAAATAAACAAGTTATTCAAATTTAATTTAGGTTGCGATTCCTAATAAATATTTTTAGTTTTCAATTTATTAATTTAATATCGTTAGATATTATTTAATTATCTCGTCGAAACGCGTTACTTATGTATGTATTCGGAAAGATCGTCACCTTTGCGAATCCAACGCTGGTATCGTATTTCGATTCGATTTACAATTTATTGGAATATCGTTTCAGAATAATATTCTTAATAATTATATTCAGGTGAATCGTCACCCACGCAAATATATATTATTAAGTTAACATTTCTGAATTAATATTCGCGTTTAAGCTATGTTTGTAACCTCACCGTCGCGTAAATAAATTTCAATTATGCTACCATTATTTCATTAACATTAATATTATCAATCCCAATCCAAAACCCACTAACCAAGTCACTGACACATCCATGATAGACCGAAATATGCATATGTATAGGGCATATGTAAGGGTCAGTCGCAACTGCCCTAGCCACCGTCCCACCGCTATTTCGATAAACCATGACCATGTGTCCTTGACTATGTTTAGTAATCAAACAACAACCAACTTAAATCCCCTTTCCATTTCCAAACCAAATCCATAATCATCAACAATATAAATGCGATAAACTCTCTGGTTCTGTTTAGTTGAGTTACAACTAAACTTCCCATGGTTTACGCGTATAATATTTTCTAAACATGTATACCAGTAACAGTGATAATCATCAAATAATGTATCAATATTAATAATTACAAAATCTCAGATCGTAATAGTACACTCGTACGGATGTACGGATGACCGGAAGTACAGTGATGTTACAGTCTCCCCTAGTTAAAGGAATTTCGTCCCGAAATTCGACTTGGAGTGACCGTAGTAAATAAATGTGGGTACTTAAGCTTCATCTGATCTTCCTGCTCCCATGTGAACTTTGGACCCCGCTTCGATTCCCAACGTACTTTGACAATTGGAATTCTACTGCGTTTGAGCTTTTTAACCTCACGATCCATTATCTCCCCTGGTTTTTCAACAAAATGCATGGTATCATCGACGTGAATGTCATCGAGTGGTACCTGGAGATCCTGATCAGCTAAGCACTTCCTTAAATTGGACACATGAAACGTCGGGTGCACATTACTAAGTTCAGGAGGAAGTTCCAACTTATAGGCAACCTTCCCGATCCGTTCAAGGATCTTAAAAGGGCCAACATAATGTGGAGCAAGCTTCCCTTTCTTCCCGAATCGGACAATGCCCTTCCAAGGCGACACTTTAAGCAATACCATATCTCCCACTTCAAACTCTAAAGGTTTTCTTCATTTATCCGCATAGCTCTTCTGTCGACTGCGTGCAGCTAACAGATTTTCGCGGATCTGGCGGATCTTGTCAGTCGTCTCCTGAATAATCTCGGGACCAGTGATCTGCGATTCGCCGACCTCGGTCCAACAAATAGGTGACCGACATTTCCTGCCATAAAGAGCTTCAAACGGTGCCATACCAATGCTCGCGTGATAACTGTTGTTATACGAGAACTCAACCAATGGTAAAGGACTATCCCAATTGCCACCGAATTCGATGACACAAGCTCTTAACATGTCTTCCAAAGTTTGAATCGTCCGCTCCGTTTGACCATCTGTTTGAGGATGATAAGCAGTGCTAAGATCCAATCTTGTTCCAAAGGCGTCATGAAGTGATTCCCAAAATCGTGCCGTGAAACGAGCATCACGATCCGATATTATGCTTAAGGGAATACCGTGTCGGCTAATGATCTCATCAATGTAGATACGCACTAACTTCCGCACAGGGTACGTTTCGCGTATCGGTAAGAAGTGAGCCGACTTAGTCAATCTATCGACAATTACCCAAATGCTATCTTTACCGTTAGTGGTTCATGGGAGTTTAGTAATAAAATCCATGGAGATATTCTCCCACTTCCACATCGGTATCTCTGGTTGTAATAACAATCCCGAAGGTCGCTGATGTTCTGCCTTGACTTTAGCACAGTTAAGGCACTTAGACACATATTCAACAATATCCTTCTTCATTCCAGGCCACCAGTACAAGTCCCTAAGGTCTTGATACATCTTATCAGAACCCGGATGGATTGAATAACGAGACTTATGAGCTTCGTCCATAATCACCATCCTAAGATCAACTCTGTTCGGTATCACAACCGATTCAAATAATACATTAAACCATCCTCCTTAGTTTCCAATAAGATTTCAGCCCCGCAAGACATCTCATTTTTCAAGTTATCTTGAGCTAATGAGTGTTGTTGGGCTGTGAGAACATCATTTCGGAGACTAGGGTGCACTCGGACACTATGGATCTGAACTTGACTTTTGTGACTAAGCGCATCTGCTACTACATTCGCCTTGCCAGGATGGTAGCGAATTTCACAGTTATAATCGTTCAATAGTTCAACCCATCTCTGTTGTCTCATGTTAAGTTCCTTTTGATTGAGAATATGTTGCAAACTCTTATGGTCAGTGAACACTACACACTTAGTGCCATAGAGATAATGTCTCCATATCTTCAAATCAAACACGACTGCTCCAAGTTCTAAGTCGTGTGTGGTGTACTTCTTCTCGTGAATCTTTAATTTCCTTGATGCATAAGCCACGACCTTTCCCCGTTGCATGAGAACACAACCGAGACCTAGGTTGGATGCATCACAATAGACTACAAAATCATCATTTCCGTCAGGCAGTGTCAAGACAGGAGCATCACAAAGTTTCTGCTTCAACGTCTGGAATGCCTCTTCTTGCTTCGGTCCCCACTCGTATGGTTTATTCTTTTGTGTCAAAGAAGTGAGAGGGACAGCAATCCTGGAGAAATTCGAAATAAATCGCCGATAGTAACCGGCAAGTCCAAGAAACGATCGAATCTCCGTCGGTGTCTTCGGTGTACTCCAATTCTTCACCGCATCAATCTTCGCAGGATCCACGTGAACACCATTTTCATTGACTATGTGTCCCAAAAATTGAACTTCCTTAAGCCAAAATTCACATTTAGAGAATGTAGCATACAGTTGTTCTTTTCTTAGGATCTCCAAAACCAACTTAAGGTGTTTCTCGTGCTCTTCCTTGGTCCTTGAGTATATTAAGATATCGTCAATGAACACAATCACAAACTTATCCAAGTATGGCCTGCAGACACGGTTCATGAGGTCAATGAAAACCGCAGGTGCATTGGTAAGGCCGAAAGGCATTACTAAAAATTCATAATGGCCATATCTTGTCCCGAAAGATGTCTTAGGAATATCATCTTCATGTACACGAAGCTGATGATACCCAGACCAAAGATCGATCTTTGAAAACCATGTTGAACCTTGAAGCTGATCGGAGAGATCATCAATGCGCTGCAGTGGATATCGATTCTTAATTGTGAGTTTGTTCAATTCGCGATAATCGATGCACATTCGGAATGACCCGTCCTTCTTCTTGACAAACAGGACCGGTGCACCCCATGGTGAATGGCTCGGGCGAATAAATCCTTTATCAGTCAATTCTTGCAGTTGGCTCGCCAATTCTTGCAACTCTGAAGGTGCAAGTCTGTAGGGAGCTTTAGCAACTGGATTCGCACCAGGTACTAAGTCAATTCGAAACTCTACTTGACGTTCTGGTGGAAGACCCGGTAGATCATCTGGAAATACTTCTGGGAAATCTCTGATCACAGGAACATCTTCAACTCTCTTTCCTTTATCCTTTTTCTCCACAATATGAGCTAACTATACATTTCTTCCTAAGGTACTTGTGTGCTTTAGTGCATGACATCAGCTTAAGACCTTTACTAGAAGTTTCTCCAAAAACTCTTAAAGTTTCACCCGAAGGTAATGGAATACGTATGTATTTCTCATGGCAAACCATCTCCGCTTTGTGGGTGGCTAACCAATCCATACCTATGATAACATCAAAGCTACCAAGATGCATAGGTATAAGATCAATCGGGAAAACGTGATCATTTAAGTTCACAGTACGTCCGATAATAACAGTGTCAATATCAATAATGTTTCCGTCAGCCACCTCCACGTTAAACGTTTTATCTAAGTATGTGCGTGTTCTACCAAGCAAGCATTCAAAATCATATGAAACGAAACTCCTATCGGCACCAGAATCAAATAAGACAGATGCATAAGAGTTGTTGATCAGAAATGTATCGTTGACCACGTCCTGGTTGGCTTGAGCAGCTGGGGCATTCAGTTGAAACGCCCGGCCTCTTGCCACCCTCTGATTGTTCCCAGTCAACTTTGGGCATTGATTTCTGAAGTGACCCACTTCACCACACTCATAACAGGCTCTCTTCTGTGCAGGAGGTACCTGGCGGATGGGTACAGCTGGAATTGGTTGTGCATGTGGAGCAGGCAGGGCAAGCGGTGCATGTTGCATCCTTTGTGCTTGCGGTGCGCCATAATGACCATACTTTCCACAGTTTTTGCAGACGCGACATGGCAAGTTAGGTGCATGGTGATATCGGCAGGTATTACATTGAGGAGTGTTCCCAACATAATTCCTGGCAGTAGTGTTGCTAGATGATTGCTGCGCAGACTTTGCAGCAGGAGTAGTGACCATGAAGTTTTTGGTCTTCCTCTTTTTGTTGCTGCTTTTGGATGAGCTGCCTTGTTCAGTCTTGACTTCAGTTGAAGCCTCTTTTGTAGCTGCTTTGGTGTCGGTCTTCTTGAATCCTTTTCGAGTGAGTGTTCCAGCCTTCACATGGTTGTCGGTGAGTGTAGCAGATAAACGGATAGCAGCTTCCAGTGTTTTGGGATTGCTCCCATAGACAGTATCCTGAATCTGCATCGGCAACCCGCCGATATATTTCTCGATCGCTCTCTCCAAGGGTGTCACAAGGTGAGGTACCAGCAGGCTATACTCATGGAACTGAGTATTGTAGATTACATTCTCCCCGCTGTCCTGCTTGAGTTCCCAGAACTCAGTCTCAAGCTTCCTCATCTCACTGCGAGGACAAAATTCAGTGGTCATCTGGTCCTTGACCTCTTCCCATGTTAGCGCTAGGGCGGCATCAACTCCCCTAGTTCGCTTTTCGCCATTCCACCAAGTCAGTGCTCTTTTTTGGAAAACACTGGTGGCATAGCGCACCTTCAAGTTATCAGGACAATCGCTATTGATGAAGGTATTCTCCATGCTCTCAAACCACTGCAGTAGACCAGTGGCAGTCTCAGATCCTGTAAACTTCTGTGGATTACAGGAGTTGAAGTGTTTGAATGTGCAAGTTGGAGGGTTTGCACCACCTCTGTTCTGAGTGAGAGACTGATTGCATTGTGTCAGCTGATTCACCAATCCAGAAATGAGTGTTGCTAACTCTTGTATGCCGGAGTTGGCATTACTGTTGTTAGCATCCCCATTGTTCGAGTCATCTTCGTTGTGACGGCGCGGCGGCATGTTTATGAGAAATTAGAAACATGTTACTACCGTTTACAACGTAAGTCATACAAAGAATGGTCAAATGAGTTCATTTAAACAGTTAGGATTACATATAGGAACTATATTTCTCTCCTATCTGTCATTAAACTCATAACATTTATCAATTTCCTAATATTATACTAAGTGTCCTAGTTGGTCATAACTAATATTAACTAACTATTCCTAAGTTTCATACATTCTCCACCCTATACCAACACTGACAACCTCCCGATGCAATGCAACAAGCTTATATATAGGGCATATGCAGAGGTAGATCGCAATCTCCCCTACACCGTCCCACCTTCGTTCCATTGCACCACGATTATGCTCTTGTTAGCATTTAGGGTGTATCATGTATCTTTCCATATTCTCACTTCACAAACCTTATCCTATGTAGGATAATTTTGAGTGAAGTGGTCTCTAGTTCCCTTGGACAATTAGGTTCACCTAATGTCTAAGTTCACCTGACATGTAGGTTTGCCTATTTCTAAGTTCACCTAATGTCTAAGTTCACCTGACATTAAAGTTCCCCTAATGTCTAAGTTCACCAAAAGTCCATACCAATCCCAATGTCCATAATCATCAATAAGGGTTCATATCATCACTGAGTGCTCTTATTGTCACTAAGTGTTCATATTGTCCCTATAATTTATTCTCATCAAGTGTCCATACCATAACTAAGTGTTAGTATCATCACTATGCGTTTATATTATCCCCAAGTGTCTATATCATCACCCAAGTCTTACAATCAATTACTAATCATTCGTATAGTTCGTTGATCCTATGCACCCTACGTGTCCAATAAGCGTGTTTATAATTGAGTTTGTAAGTGTTCATCAAGTGTGATCATCCATGAGTCAATCCAAACCAATCCAACAGACATACCATCAATAATCCATCAATCATAACCTTAAAGCAATTCCTAATAATATCCTAAGTTCCTGACACTGACAGACCCCCAATATACTACAAATGGTATATGTATAGGGCATATGTAAGGGTCAGTCGCAACTGCCCTAGCCACCGTCTCAGCACCTTTGTAGTATACCACGAGTGTGTCCTTGCCTGGTGATCAATAATCAACAGATAGTTCCTAAAGCAGATAATTCCTAAGGAGTTAATTTTCCTAAACAGATAATTTCCCAAACGGGTAGTTCCCACATTCTTCAATGCTGACATCCACCTAATGTACCGTAAATGGTATATATATAGGGCATATGTAAGGGTCAGTCGCAAATGCCCTAGCCAACGTCCCACCACCTTTACGATACACCACGTGCATGTCCTTATCGAATCATTAGGGCACACGTAAGCAAGAAATTAATAGGCAGCATATGCATATCAGATGTATAACAGGAGCTCAGATAACATGTAATAAACACGTAAGCAAGAAATCCTGAATATACTAACTAGTGTATGAAATAGTTCATACTAGGGTATCCTATGGTTATAGACTTGGTCAACCATTTCTAGTAACCTAATTCCCAATAACCCAGGCTCTGATACCAATCTGTAACACCCCGACCGATGGCGGAAACGTCAGGATGCCACGAGGGATGTGTAGATTGTTCAAAAGCTCGTGGGCATCTAAATATAACCCATCACATATCATTCAAACCAAATAAATGTTTACACAAAAATCATGCCTATCATGAATTAAATACATCAATTACACTAAAGAATTAGCTAAACTAGCTAAACTCTAATCGCCAGAATTTTAGTTAATTAGCTAAGTCCAAGATCCTATGTGATGATGTCCAAAAGTGAGAATTTATCTTCTTCAACCTACTTAGCTTCATCACCTGAAACATGTAAAGAATCAAGTGTCAACTACTAAGTAGTTGGTGAGTAATCATAAGTTTTTATACTTTAAAAATGTTTTATAAAATGAGTATAAAAGTTTGTATTTTGAAAATATTTTACAAAAAGTTTAGATAAAATAAGTATAAGAACTTATGGTCTTTCTGAGGAAATCCACAAGAATACCTGCATGAGATAATCCAACACATCTCCAAACTCAACAATCAAACACATACACAAACACATAATCACATACCCAATCAGTCATAGTCAATCATAGATAATCCTATTCAATAATAGATAATCAACCACATAACCATTCACTCAATCTCAACATCAATATTCTCAAATAATATCTGTGACTATACATGGTCATTATGTAATTAACATAAGTTAAAAACATGATCCACATAGTGGAAGCTATCCACGTGGCAATACATGAAACCAATGCAATTGACAAAGGTCAAAGGCAATGTTTCATGGAGTCGTGATAATCCAAGTGACAATACATGTAATCCTTGTTATTGACCGAAGTCAATGAAAATGTTACACTAATATATGCATATAAGTGATAATCCATAAGTAATGATAATTCTAAAATGTTAATATCATATTGATAAACAGGTATTATCCTTGTGTTATCAAAATAATATTTGAATTTGGTATACATGCTTCACCTCCGAGATTTAAAAACAAAACAGTTTAAAAGAAAGGGAGGTTATGAGAACTCACCTGAGTCCTTAGAACCGGTGTTTTAGTAGGATGCGCGCTCGCGTATATGAAATAAGATACAACTCAACAACCTGTAATTATAAGTTTGTTTGTGTTTATGACCATATGCATTTCAATTTAAATTTTGTGTCCCTTTAAGCTCTCTTTAGACACAGTAGTATTTTACTACTTAGTTTATTTACCTAATTAAATATCCCGCTAAGGATTTTATAATTCGTCCTTATTAACATATAATTTATTTGCCGGTTTAGGACATTTAACAATAATAACCCGTTGTGTTATCTTATGTGTATTTCCGTTGTTACATGTGTGTACATATATTCTCAGGTGTTGGCCTTAAGTATTTACACTTTACACACTCATGCATGACTAATTACTTTCCACCATCATTATTTAGTTTATAAAATCCTATTAAGTTTTGATGAAATGGTATTAAAGCTATTCTCATAAATGAATCAAGCAATATACACTTATACTTTAAACTTATATTATTTAGGAAAGGTGGTAGATGGTGTTTCTCATGCATGCATGGATGTGTCCATGTATATACATTCTTATATACATGTTTATAACCCTTGTGTTATCTCTAGCCTCTTAGAAACCCCAATGTCGCAATTGTTTGGGTTTGTTGTGCATTAGGGCAGCGAACCTATGGGTAAAAAGCATAGGTTCGGCTTCAACTGCAATGAGGTTCGGTCCCATGAAGCTCGGTCAAGGGTTCGGCCAATAAGGAGGTAGGGTTCGCGGAAGGTTAGCATCAGCCAAGGGTTCGCCGGTCCTTTAGGGGTTCGGGAATGTGCTTGCAGGTTCGCTGCATGCCTGATAGTTCGGCTGGCATCTGAGGTTCGTGAGGCTGGTGGGTTCGCCACTTCATGCATGGTTCGTGGCTCAGAAGGTTCGCCCACCCTGATGGGTTCGGCTGAGGCTAAGGTTGGTTGTAGGTCAAAAGGTTTACCAAGGGTTCGTCTAATATGCATAGGTTCGGCTCCATATGGGTTCGCGTGGCCTAGGGTTCGGCCACCCTGGAGGGTTCGGCCATCAGCCTTTCACGAATATGTAACTTTCCTTGGCTATCCCTAGTCACCATCCTCCAATACCTGCAGATTCCAAGGCCATCTATGGCTTCTACATGTTACCATCCACTTATTTTAGGGTTTTTACAAGTGATTAAGCCGATTATACCCACAACAAACTTAGGACTCGTGATCTAACAACACAACCGAACATAAACCTTAGATTTACCTTGAAATATAGGTCCAATGTTGGCTTTCATTGTATCTTCCTGTTCCCCTCGATCACCCGGTCGCGTGGACGCCAAGATCTCGCGAATCCGACTAGAAACGAGCCCAAAAAGCTAGAGAGAAGGTAGAGAGAAAATGTGGGTGCGTTTTTGAGTGTTTTAGAGAGAGAGAAAGAAGGTTTGTAAAATGAAGAAGAAGAGGTTTTCTTATTCTTTATTAACTCGCGTAGCCCCGCGTGCTCGGTCTCGTTTTTATCGCGTATAAATAATGAAATGCTCGGTTTTTAACGTAAAACATATACAAGGCATAAAAACATTTAAATAAATAAGTTTTGTTTTAAATAAAATGATTCTAATTACTATTGCTTCATAAAATAGTTTTCGTTAAATTATCCTTTTAAATAAACAAGTTATTCAAATTTAATTTAGGTTGCGATTCCTAATAAATATTTTTAGTTTTTCATTTATTAATTTAATATCGTTAGATATTATTTAATTATCTCGTCGAAACGCGTTACTTACGTACGTATTCGGAAAGATCGTCACCTTTGCGAATCCAACGCTCGTATTGTATTTCGATTCGATTTAAAATTTATTGGAATATCGTTTCAGAATATTATTCTTAATATTTATATTCAGGTGAATCGTCACCCACGCGAATATATATTATTAAGTTAACATTTCTGAATTAATATTCGCGTTTAAGCTATGTTCGTAACCTCACCGTCGCGTAAATAAATTTCAGTTATGCTCCCATTATTTCATTAACATTAATATTATCAATCCCAATCCAAAACCCACTAACCAAGTCACTAACACATCCATGATAGACCGAAATATGCATATGTATAGGGCATATGTAAGGGTCAGTCGCAACTGCCCTAGCCACCGTCCCACCGCTACTTCGATAAACCATGACCATGTGTCCTTGACTATGTTTAGTAATCAAACAACAACCAACTTAAATCCCCTTTCCATTTCCAAACCAAATCTATAATCATCAACAATATAACTGCGATAAACTCTCTGGTTCTGTTTAGTTGAGTTACAACTAAACTTCCCATGGTTTACGCGTATAATATGTTCTAAACATGTATACCAGTAACAGTGATAATCATCAAATAATGTATCAATATTAATAATTACAAAATCTCAGATCGTAACAGTACACTCGTACGGATGTACGGATGTACGGACGACCAGAAGTACAGTGATGTTACACAATATGTACAAGCTGCAAACGGTAACATGTACCAACTCATCCCTGCTTCACTTCAAGTTGTTGCAGCTCCTTCTTCACAAATAAATGCACCAGGCCCTGCCGTCCAGTCTTCCTCATCTAGTGAACGGGCTCTTTTCTCTCAAGAGTACATAGACTGGAGCAGCTTACCTGAAGATGTTGGCTATGCTCTCATCACTTCTGAACCAACAGAATTTGCTCTCATGGCTGTTGGTGAAGACTCCTTTTCTTCTATTCAACCTGAAGCAGACACTTCTGATGCTCAGGTATCTTCTTCTACCTTAGAAAAACTATGTTCCGATACATGCATATAGGCTTTTGCAAAAATAAAGAAAGCCAATATGTTGCTTCAAAAGCAAAATCAGGAGTTGGAACAACTCCTGGACAATAAAAATTCTGAAGTGGAAAAATTAATAAAAATTAAAGATAATGAGATCTCCACTTTAAGAACTGAGAAAATCAACTTACAAGCATCATTTGATCTACAAAGAGAAAAATATTATGCTTGTAAAGATGAATTATCTCAAACTCAAGTGAGCTGTGAAAAGTGGGTTGAGTCTTGCAAAGGATTCAAAATGCTTTTACAAAAGCATGTTCACCGCAAAGCAAGATTTAGGATTGGGTATAATCACACTGCTCAACCAGAGGATTACACCCCAATCGATAATAATAAGGAAGAAACCACTCCTGAACCCATCTCACCAACCTTTCTTCCAGATGAAATTCCTCCAATAATAAACACACCTCCATTGGTGTATCAACCAAACTATTCTTCTAGGTTTGTATACCCCACTAATACAAATCTGACAAGATTAGAAAAGCCACATTTGAACTCAGTTCAACATAATAACTCTTCAGAACAAAATGAGATTGCTCCTGATATGAGCTCTACTCATAGTTCAGAAGAAACAACAAAATCGAGTCTCTCTTCTAGCATCAAGTCAAATCTTGAAAAAGGAAAAGAACCTATGGTTAATATCCAGTTTCCTCCTTCTCATCCTCATCCTCCTTACCCCGTAATGAAGGTAAACAGACCTTTCATCCCAAATTACTCCTCTCTCTCTCAAGCCTGCTTAAAATGTTTTAAGTACAACCATGCTACTGAAAACTGCAGAACAAAAACGCCTTTGGAAAAAGCTAGATTGAAGGCTAATAAGTTGAAAGCTGAACATGCCTCTTCATCAAAAGGGAACCTCCCTAATAAGATGAAGAAAGTAAGAACAGCAAGTAAACAATTTGTTGGAGCAAACCCTCATTCTTCGTTCATCTTACCTCCTTCCTTGACTGCAAACTCTAGACCTTCTATTTTGGGAACACCTCCTCCTTACTCTACGGTGAACCCAGTTTCTTATTCTCATAATGTTGGTAACACTTCTCCCGTGGATTCACAAATCAATCTTCTCCAACAGAATCAGCAACAACTGCTATTAATGATGCAGAAATTGATGAATGATACACAACAAAATAAACCAAACAAATAAAATAAAATAAAATATCCCATGTCTAACCTATTGTATTTGATCCTCATGTGCAGAAACCCTCTTCAAACCAAAATCATCTCTGGTACGTGGATAGTGGAGGATCTAGGCACATGACAGGATGCAGATCCATTCTAAATAACTTCATTCCAAAGAATGGAGGATCTGTTTCCTTCGGAAACAATGCAAAAGGTTGGATAGTGGGGTCTGGTTCTGTCTCAAGTGGAAATGTGAAATTTAAAGATGTTAGCTTAGTTGAGAATCTCAAGTTTAATCTCTTGAGTGTTTCTCAGCTAGCTGATAAAAATTTTAGTTCATTTTTCAATAAAGACAGTTGCAAAATTCTCTCCTCCAGAAATAAATTCAAAAATAAAGATCTTGATTGATCAACATACTCTGCTAACGGCTAGAAGAAGTGGAAATGTCTATATTGTAGATATGACTCCTGACTCTAAAACATCTTCTCCTACATGTTTGATAGCCAAAGCATCATCTTCTGAAACTGCTCTTTGGCACAGAAGACTCAGTCACCTTAATCACCAAACTCTTCATAAGCTTTCAACCCTTTCTTTAGTAAGAGGATTGCCTTCCAAATAATTTCACTTTGAAGGTCAATGTGAATCTTGCTTAAAGGGAAAGCAACATAAAACTTCAAATAAGTCCATTGAGGAATCCAGAACAACTAACTGTCTTAATCTGCTTCATATGGATCTGTTTGGTCCAGTGAAGGTAGCCAGTTTGGCAAGAAAAATATATTGTCTAGTTGTTGTGGATGATTACTCAAGATTTTGCTGGACCTTTTTCCTTTTCAGCAAAGATGAGACTTCTGATAAAATAATTGCTCTTATCACTAATCTTGAGAGACAATTTAGTCTCCCTGTTAAAATAATAAGAAGTGACAATGGCACAGAGTTCAAGAACCAAGTTCTTGATAAATTCTGCATCTCTAAAGGAATCCTTAGACAATATAGTGCTCCTAGAACTCCTGCTCAGAATGGAGTTGTAGAAAGAAAGAACATGACACTAATTAAAGCTGCAAGAACCATGCTTGCAGACTCAGGATTACCTTTATCCTTCTGGGCTGAGGCAGTAAACATTGCATGTTATGTCTTAAACAGAGTTCACATTGTAAAAAGACGTAACAAAACTGCCTATGAAATCCTGTATAACATAAAGGCTCTCATTTCCTTCTTCAAAGTCTCTGGATGTCCGTGTTTTATCTTAAGCACAAAAGACTCTTTGTCCAAGTTTGCTGCTAAAGTTGATTCAGGATATTTTGTTGGATACTCTCAGACCTCTAAAGCATACCGAGCTTTCAATCTCAGGACCAAAATTATTGAGGAATCCATTGATGTTAAATTCAATGAATTAGCATCAACCTCATCTTTCCCTTCTACACCTGATGACCTCTTTGATCCTGAAAGCTTCTCCTTCATTCCTCCTGTCTCCCCTTCTTCACCTTCCTCAGAATCGTGTCAAACATCCGAAGATCTATCCTCCTTAGATGAATGTACTGTATCTAAATTCTTAACATCCTTTCCTTCTTATCAAATAAATTCTCAAGAAACAAACTCTCAAAACCAAGACAATCAAATATCTACTCCTTCATCTCCAGTCTTGGATAATGTATCTGTAGATATTCCTGAAAATCCTCCCGTCTCTCTTCCAGAAAACTCTCCGGATCCCATTGAAAACTCAACCTCTTCTGATGCTTCCTCCTCAAATAATTGTTTGGACATCATTCCTTTCAACAAAAATCATCCTTTAGAACAAATCTTAGGTGATTTAAGTAAAGGAGTTCAAACTAGGAGCTAGATTTCAAATTTTTGCCTTCATGCTGCCTTCTTATCCCAAATTCAGCCCTATAAATATCAGGAGGCTCTCAAAGACAATAATTGGGTAGAGGCTATGCAAGACGAACTCTTACAGTTCAAAAGGCAAATATGGACTTTATGTCCTCTGCCAGCTGGAAAATATCCCATCGAAACCAAATGGGTATTTAGAAACAAAACAGATGACAGAGGCATTGTAATAAAAAATAAGTCCAGATTAGTAGTACAAGGTTATTGTCAAGAGGAAGGCATTGACTATGATGAAACCTTTGTTCCTGTGGCAAGATTGGAAGCCATCAGACTCTTTCTAGCATTTTCCATCTCCCATAATATAAAGGTATACCAAATGGACATAAAAAGTGCATTCCTGTATGGGACAATAAAAGAGGAAGTCTATGTGTGTCAACCACCAGGATTTGATGATGTTCATCATCCTAATTGGGTGTACAAACTAGACAAGGCACTTTATGGTCTGAAACAAGCACCCAGAGCATGGTATGATACTCTTTCTCAGTTTCTTCTTTCTAATAAATTTTCTCGGGGAACCATTGATAAGACCTTGTTCATCAAAAGGGTAGATAAGGAACTTCTGCTTGTCCAAATCTATGTCGATGACATCATTTTTGGATCAACAAAACCTTCCATGTGTGAACAATTTTCTAAATTAATGTCTTCTAAGTTTGAAATGAGTGCTTTAAATGAACTAAAAACATATTTAGGACTTCAAGTCAAACAAACCCCAAATGGGACTTTCATTCATCAATCTAAATATGTAAAAGATCTTCTAAATAAATTTGATATGAATGATTGCAAAATAATTTCAACTCCCATGGCAACAAGTCCTGGAATATGTCCAGACGACAATGGTGAACCTGTAGATCAAACTCTCTACAGGTGCATGATTGGTTCTCTGATGTATCTCACTGCATCAAGGCCAGACATCATGTATGCAACATGTGTCTGTGCAAGATATAAGTTTACCCCCAAACAATCTCATCTTTCATTTGTGAAGAGGATACTAAGATATCTCAAAGGTACTCCCGTGCTAGGTATTTGGTATCCTGCTAACCAAACTTGTAAGCTTGTTGGTTTTTCAGATAGTGATTATGCTGGTTGCTCGCTCACCAGAAAGTCTACTTCAGGAGGTTTTCAGTTCTTTGCAGGTAGCTTAGTGTCATGGCAAAGCAAAAAGCAAACATCAGTGTCAAACTCAACTGCTGAAGCTGAATACATTGCAGCAACCCATTACACTGCCCAAATTCTTTGGTTACAATACCAACTGTTAGATTTTGGAATAACTGAACTAAAGACACCTCTTCTAATAGACAGCGAAGCTGCCAAAAACATAATGAAAAATCATGTCTATCATTCTAAAACCAAACACATTGAAATAAGGAATCACTTCATTAGATACTGTTTTGAAAAGGGACTAATTGTTCCTGAACATGTCTGTACAAGTGACCAAATAGCTGACGTATTTACCAAGATCTTGGACTCCTCAACTTTCTATAAGTTTGTGGCCAAATTGGGAATGATAAATATGAGTTAATAAACATAGTTTAGATTATGTTTATTAACCTTCCTACACATACATATAAAGGATAATTTTCATAAATTGTCCTAACAAAGTATATCTGATAAACCACTGTTAAAGAAATCTTGGTCTCTTTTAGTGATTATCTCAATACACGGATAGGATCAGTGATAATATTGTCACTGCTTCATATCTATCCGATGTTCAAACCTTCCTTTGTTACAATTCATAACCACTTTGGTTTCTTCTCCTTCTGATAATCTCCCTTCCTTCCGAAAATCATCAAATGATCATTTAACTTGCTTCCGAGGATAAGGTTCTTCCGATATGCGAATAAAACCTCTTGAGCCTTGCACCTGACATGACAATTGTCAACTTCTCTGCAAGATTCGATTCTCAATGCTAACTCCCACGGCTCGAGAAGATACTTGATGTCATCTTACTAATAAATAATCTTATTTAAATCAATAATCACCATTTTCATTTCTCATTTCTCTAACCATTAATTTACCAAGCTTTCTTGATCCTCTGATTATCAAGAAACCCTTCATCACCTTCAAAATTCTAAGTAATGCTCATGGCTACGAATGATCACTTGTAAGGCATGTCGCCTGGCACGGAGCACTTACACAAAATTTGTCTAAGCTTCAAGCTTATCATAATAGTGTAATGGCTTCGGACCAGACTTCATTCCTCACAAAGCTTCGTCTGTACTTCACGGTGTGCATTAACATGTCTTCTTGTCACGGTATGTAAGCATCAAATCTTCTTTTCTTCTCAAACTGATTTGTAATCATAATCTCAAAAACAATCATGCAGCTTTGGACTCCTTTACTTCTTCTTTATACTGTTTTTGATAATGTGATTGTAAGGTTAACCTGAAAAATCTGATTGTGCATAAACATTGCTTTTGCTCTATGTATCACATGTTTTTACAGTATCCTTCACAAGAAAAGGATAGGGAAAATCAATTCAATAACATAAGGTATGTTAGCATTCCCTTGATCATCTGGCACATTACCCGAAATGTCCCAAGTCCCTGCCATACTTTTAGTTTGTCCCATTGATACTCATAGTACTATGAAGGATTTGACAAACTAGTGTTCACAAGTATGAACACTGATGGATGACACTGAAGAAACACCCATCTTCAGTGAACCCACATCCACTTTTCTTTCACACCTATAACAGGTACCGGCCATAAAATAATTTTTCTCACAACCTTTTAAGCCTAATAAGCCTAAAAAGTCTGTTCAGGAAGATGACATCCCTGAACATGACTGTGTTCCTACTAAACACATGGATACATCTGTTGCATCCTCACAGATAAATCAAGAATCTCTTCCAATCCAGCACCTCATCAATCCTCTCAACAGGATGATGTTGTATTCCTAAGGGAACCCTCACTAACCACTGAAATGTCATTTGACACTCAGATGGTCGTCCTCTCTCCCAAGGACATCTCTGTTCTTTCTAAAAGCCCCCACTCTCTCTTAACAAATCTCTTACCCATGAAAAGAGGATGAGATCTGGAAGTCAAGTCCATCTAGACTTCTTGATCATATATCAGGAGCATCCATTTCACATGAAAATCTAATGGATTCTCATCTGAATGGATCTGGCAATAAGACTCCTGGTATGGCAACAGCCAATGAATTTTTCTTTTTAAATTAAGTCTGGAAATCCTCAGAACCAAGAAAAGGGGTTCATGACATCTCTGAGATGGATTCAGGTCATGAGAAAACTGACTCTCAAGTCAGGGATTCGGATGACATCTGTAACACGATGGACGGATCAGTTCTTAACAATAAGAAATTGGCGGATTCAACTTTTCATATTCAGATTGCTCTGACCACACTCATTGTGTTATGTCACAACAATATTGAATATCCGAAGTCCTGCAATCCAAATCCATCCCAATGCAGGCACCTTCACTTGAAGGTATCTTAAACTCTTCAACCACCTTCACTACTCCCACCCTTCTTCTACTGTTTTTTCAAGAAGTATCTACCTCACTTCTTCCTGCCTCTCTCACTTCCCTGCCTAGCCTACTGCTTCAAGGTTCTGGCTGATAAAGCCAAAAAGAGGGAGATTAATACATAAACCATTCTCAAAAGAGGCTGAAGCTTAAGTAAACAAAGAAGCATTTGCTATATTCAGGCAACCTACTTCAGTTTTCTTCTAAGGACACTACTCCAAATAAACTATAACCGGTTTTTGTCCAAACTCACAAATAAAGAATGCTCACCTGCCTCCCAAACCTCTTCTGAACCATTCTCATGTACTTCCCCCACTGAGTTTGATGTTCTAGAAATTGATTGGGTTTTAAAGCTAAGTGGTTTTGGCTTCATCAGTCCAGAGGGAGATTGTTGGAAAAATAAGGACTGACGAAGCAAAACCACCCTTCAAATAATCCACCTGAATAAATGTTGCAGGACACTACCTTCGGAAGACATCTGCTTCCGAAGATAATAAACACTTCGGAAGACAAGATTCAGAAGATGCTTCGAAAGACATTAACTTCTGAAGATAAAATACACTTCGGAAGACACTATCGGAAGACATCTGCTTCTGAAGATAAAATACTCTTCGGAAGACCCTTTCGGAAGACAGGCTTCAGAAGACTCCATCTGAAGAAAAGCATCGGAATAAAAACATTACTTCGGAAGATTTATGTATCTACATTAGCTTCCGATAATGGTCTTCTGATGAAAGAATAAATGATTGTCTTCTGATGAAAGAATAAGTGTTTCTCTCATCCACTTCCTATAAAAGAATAACTGATTCATCTAATCATTCTCCTATGAAGAACTTCCGAAAGAATAACTCCTAAGCATCAGTACAACTGTCTGAACCTCGGAAGACTTCAAGATCCTTGAAGATCCTAGTTGACTTTATACTTGTACTATTCTAATGCTACAGTGTCTGTAAAAGTGTCTTCAGTCTTGTCTGTTTGTCTTTTTCATGTACTTGTCCTGAAACATTAAATGTCGGGGCTATTTATACCCCAACATCCTTTGTATGAAAAACAACACTTTTCTGAATGTTCTTTGTGTTGCCTCTCTGTTTTTCAGTTCTCTCTTTTCTTTATACAAGAAAACTAAACAACCAAAATAACTGAACTTAAGTGCAAAAACCTAGAGGGAGCTAATACCAAAAGCTTTGAGAAAATATCTAAAGCTCTTGTTCCTGGTTAAATAAGCCTCCACTCAGGTCACTGCTTTTCTACAATTGGTATCAGAGCCTTGTTCTTTAGTATTGGTTTAACCATCAAGTCTAAAATTCAAAGCTCTCTTTGGTATCTTGTGTTTAGTTTTCTGTGTTCATCTACTTTTCATAACCTGCTGAAGGTTGATTTTTGAAACTCTAAAGTGTTCAAGAATCATTCAAACAAACTACCTTGAGTACTCATTACTTTTTGATTTACTCATAACTGTTTGAACACATGGCAGAAAAATTCACCTTAGATCCCCATAACACTGGTTATGCCACTGGTGCAGATCAGAGTTTTATCTCGACCGACTTTACATGCCAACTTAGTCAGGTTGAAGAACTTTTAGACTCCCCTTACATTATTAAAGTAGCATATGGGAAACAAATCACAGTTAGTAGAATATATAGAAACTGCCCATTAACACTTAATGGCCAAACATTCCCCATCGATTTAATACTGATGGAATTGGGTAGTTTCGACATCAATGTCGGGATGGATTGGCTATCTCTCAACAGGGTGGAAGTCATATGTTTTGAAAAGCTGATTTGAGTTCCATTGACGATCGATCATGTATTGGAAGTTTGAGGGGATCAAGCAAAACGTAGTGTCAAAATCATATCTTAAATAAAGGCGCGCAAGTGTTTTTAGAAGCAGTGTGTAGCTTTTCTGGCCATGTGGTGGAAAAAGAGAAAGAAGAGATCAAGATTCAAGACGTGCCAGTAGTAAAAGAGTATCTGAACGTGTTTCCTGATGATCTACCTGGTTTGCCACCCGCACGACCGGTAGAATTCCGTATTGACTTAGTTCCTGGAGCAACTCCTGTTGCTAAATTTCCATATTGGTTAGCACCTTCCGAGATGTAGGAATTGTCAAATCAATTACAAGAGCTACTAGCTAAAGGTTTCATCCGACCGAGCTACTCACCTTGGGGAGCTCCGGTTTTGTTCGCGAAAAAGAAGGATAGATCTTTTCGGATGTGTATAGACTATAGAGAGCTGAACAAATTGACCATCAAGAATCGGTATCCATTGCCGAGAATTGATGATCTTTTTGATCAACTACAAGGAGCGCGGTATTTCTCAAAGATTGATTTGCGAACCGGATATCATCAACTCAGGCTACAAGAAGAAGACATACCAAAGGTGGCTTTCCGGACCAGGTACGGGCGTTATGAATTTATGGTGATGCCCTTCAGATTGTCAAATACAACTGTGGTTTTCATGGATCTCATGAACCAAGTGTGCAAGCCGTATCTGGATCAGTTTGTCATTGTTTTCATTGATGATATACTAATTTATTCCAAGAGCAAAGACGAACATGAGCAACATCTAAGGAAGATCTTGGAGCTGTTAAAGAAAGAATAACTCTATACCAAATTCTCTAAGTGTGAATTTTTGTTAAGAGAAGTTCAATTTTTTGGTCACGTAGTCAACAGTGAAGGAATACATTTGGACCCTGCCAAGATTGAAGCGATTAAGAACCGGGATACTCCGAATACACCGATGGAGATACAGACTTTTCTGGCACTAGCTGGTTATTATAGAAGGTTTATTTCAAGCTTTTCTAAGATAGCCTTGCCTCTCACCAATTTAACTCAGAAAAGTGAACCATTTGTTTGGGAGCAGAAACAAGAAGATGCTTTCTAGACATTGAAGCAGAAGTTATGTGATGCTCCAATCTTATCTCACCCAGAGGGTATAGACAACTTTGTAGTGTATTGTGACGCTTCCCATCAGGGACTCGGTTGTGTGTTAATGCAGCGAGACAAAGTTATTGTAACATCACTGTACTTTCGGTTGTCCGTACGTCCGTACATCCGTACGAATGTACTGTTACGACTGGATATTTATGATTATTAATGATTATGAGATTATTGATTGACTTTACTGATATTATCACTGTTGCTGGTATACATGACTATAATATATTATACGCGTAAACCATGGGAAGTTTAGTTGTAAATTAACTAAACAGAACCAGAGTGTTTATCGCAGATGATTATACTGATTATGGGTTATTGTTATGGAATGAGAATGGATTTGGGATGGAACTTGGAGTTTGTTTGAGTCTGGTTACTAAACGTAGTCAAGGACCCATGGTCATGGTTTATCGAAATAGCGGTGGGACGGTGGCTAGGGCAGTTGCGACTGACCCTTACATATGCCCTATATATATGCATATTTCGGTCTATCATGGATGTGTCAGTGACTAGGGTTTAGTGGGTTTTGGTTTGGGAAATGATAATATTAAAGTTAATAACTGTTGGGAGTTAATTACGCGATGTGAGGTTACGAACATTAGTTAAACGCGAGTATTGATTTAGAAACATTAACTTAATAATGTATTCGCGTGGGTGACGATTCACACGAATATGATTATTAAGAATAATGTTCTAAAACGATATTCCATAAATCATAAATCAAATCGAAATACGGTACGAGCATCGGATTCGCAAAGGTGACGATCTTTACGAATACGTACGCGAGTAACGCTTTTCGACGAGATAGTTAAACATTATCAAACGATATTAATCTAATAAATGGAAACTAAAAACGTTTATTAGGAATCACAACCTAAAATGTTTTCGAATAAATTAATTTATTAAATAATTGATTTAGCGAAAACGAAACGGAATTGTTTTACGAAATAATTTGTTTAAAATCAGTTTCTTTATAACTATTTAATTATTTAAACGAGATCACTTTACGAGACAACGATTATTTAAAAATCAATTATATTAATGAAACCCTATTATTTAAACACTTTATGTTTAAATATGTTTATCGTGTAAAAACCGAGCAATTAAATATTTTTATCGCGATAAAAACAAGTCCGAGCCACTGGGGATTGCACAGGTCATTAAAGAAGAAGACTTCTTCTTCTTCTTCATTTTCACAATTGCCTTTCTCTCTCTAAATCTTCAAACCCGCCACTAGTTTCTCTCTCTAACTTCTCTCTAACGTATCTCATTCGTTTCTTCACGAAATCGCGAGATCTCGGAGCCTAAACGACCGGGGAATCAAGGAGAACAAGGAAGTACAAGAAAATCTTACGTTTGATCCACGAAACGAGGTAAATCTGGTGTTTTATTTTCGGTTTTCTTATGCTAAAGAGACACGGCTTACATTCTTAGTTGTTAAACGATTTTAGTGCTAGATCTTTGTTAAATGCGTTAATTCTAACATGTGGAAGCTTAGTCGAACCTACAATAGATCAGTTTCGGAGGTGATAATGATGAGGTAGACCGATTCGTGAAACAAGGGGGGGCGAACCCTGGAATTTCCCTTAGCCGAACCCTCTTTCCCTTTGGCCGAGCCTATGTGGGCGGGAAACAATGGTGGCGAACCCTTAGAGATGACCGAACCTTGGCTACGAACCCTCAGCCATCACCGAACCCTTCTGGGCACCGAACTCTCTAAGGTGGGACGAACTTTAGGTCTGAATACAACCGAACCATGCATGGCCACGAACCATGCATGAAGTGGCGAACCCTTGGCCGAATCTATCCCTCCGCGAACCCTTCTTAGTTGTTGGTCGAACCTAGGACTAAAGAGCCACGAACCCTAGTATGGTAAGAGCCGAACCTTATGTTTTAACCCTAAGGGTTCGCTGCTCTATTGGGATAAAAATTTAATTATGAGCTAATTAAGGGGGTTAAGGGCAATTAGGGGACATGATTACATACATGTATATATGCATAGGTATAAACACATGTAATGAAGTACCCATGCATTCATGAGAAGTTAACCACCACATGTCCATTTTAATTTGAGTTTTAAGAGATTAAATATTTATATGAATGTTGAACTCGTGTTATAATTAACTCAAATTTGGATGATTATTGAAACTTTAATTAAATTGTTAATAACCTAACCAAAGTGGTCGACATAGTGAACATGTATGCAAAAGGGATACTTATGATATTACAACAAGTGGATCATAATAACATAGCTAGAACTAACAAGACTAAACTATGAATGGATGATACACCTTTATAAAAGATTTAGAAGTTATCTTAACTTAGGATAAGTAAACTAAGTTAAGAAAACATTTATGATCTAATTAAAAGAGAAACATTTGCGAATGATCAATCACGATGAAACAAGTATACTTATGATTACAGACATACATTAAATTACAGATCTTTGAGTTATTTCGAGTTACATACGCGAGTGCGCATAATACGAGAACCCGGATTCTAAGGACTTCAGGTGAGTTCTCATAACCTCCCTTTCTTTAAACTGTTTTAGTTTTAAAACTCGGAGGTGAAACATGTATACCGGTTTAAATATTATTTTGATAACACAAGGTTAATACCTGTTTATCAATATGATACTCACATTTGGAAATATTATTATTAATGGATTATCTATTATTTCTTTATATCCGTGTAAACATTGTTATTGACTTAGGTCAATAACAAAGATTACATGTATTGTCACGTGGATGATTTCCACATCCGTGAATCATTACTCTTAACTTCTGTTAATTGTTATGACTTCATGTATTGTCATGTGGAGGGTTTCCACATCCGTGAAGTATTGCTCTTGACTTCGGTTAATTGCTTTGACTTCATGTATTGTCACGTGGTTAGCGACCACTCCATGATTCATGTATCTAACTTATGTTAAATACATAAGGAATCATGTATAGTCACGAACATTGATTGAGAATATGATTGATTGAGTTTGGTTGATTTGTTGTGATTGATTGCCTATATTTGATTATGATTATTTGTGATTGGCTATGATTGATTTGGTTATGTGGTTATGTGATTGTGTATGTGTTTGGCTGTTGAATTGATGGATGTGTGTTGGATTATCTCATACAGGTATTCATATGGATTTTCTCAAGAAGATCATAAGTTTTATACCCGTTTTTTTTAAACAAAGCATTTTATATAAAACCATTTTAAGCATAAACTTTCAAACGCATTTTTACTAAAACATTTTTAAATATAAAAACTTATGATTACTCACCAACTACTTTTGTAGTTGACACTTGTTTTTCTTACATGTTTCAGGTGATGGAGACAAGTAGGAATGAAGAGAGGATCTCTTCTATTTTGGACATCATCACCATATAGGATCTTGGACTTAGTTAATTAACTAAATTTCTGGCGATTAGAGTTTAGTTAGTTTAACTAAATCTTTTGTGTATTTGACTTACTTGATTCATGATGAACATGATTTTTGTGTAATTATTTTGGTTGATTAAATGTTATGTGATGATTTGATTTAGATGCCCACGAGCTTTTGAACAATCTACACATCCCTCGTGGCATCCCGATGATTCCGCCGTCGGTCGGGGTGTTACAGATTGGTATCAGAGCCTGGGTTATAGGGAATTAGGTTACTAGAAATGGTTGACCTAGTCTATAACCGTAGGATACCCTAGTATGAATAAATTCATACACTAGTTAGTATATTCGGGATTTCATGCTTATATGTTTATTACATGTTATATGAACTCCTGTTATACATCTGATATATATATGCTGCTTATTAATTTCTTGCTTATGTGTGCCCTAATGATTCAATAAGGACATGCACGTGGTGTATCGTAAAGGTGGTGGGACGTTGGCTAGGGCAGTTGCGACTGACCCTTACATATGCCCTATATATATACCATTTACGGTACATTAGGTGGATGTCAGTATTGAAGAATGTGGGAACTACCCGTTTGGGAAATTATTTGCTTATGAAACTGATTGCTTAGGAATTATCTGTTTTAGGAAAATTATCTGTTTGATCTATAAACTCCAGACAAGGACACACTCGTGGTATACTACAAAGGTGGTGGGACGGTGGCTGGGGCAGTTGCGACTGACCCCTACATATGCCCTATACATATACCATTTGTAGTATATCGGGGGTCTGTCAGTGTCAGGAACTTAGGATATTACTAGGAATTATTTTGAGATGGATGTTGATGGTCTGTTGGTTAAGGTTGGTTTGGAATGACACTTTGGATGATCACACTTGATAAACACTTATAAATTCCCTTATAAAAACATACGGATTGGACACGTAGGGTGCATAGGATTAATGAACGATATGAGCGATTAGTGATGGAATATGGACTTGGGTGATGATATAGACACTTGATGATAATATAAACGCATAGTGATGATACTAACACTTAGTGATGGTATGGACACTTGATGAGAATAAACTATAGGGAGGATATGAACACTTAGTGACAATAAGAGCACTTTGTGATGATATGAACCCTCATTGATGAGTTTGACATTGAGAGTGACATTGATTTAGTGAACTTAGACAGTTAGAGGAACCTTAATGTCAGGTGAACTTAGACATTAGGTGAGCTTAGGAATAGGTAAGCCTACATGTCAGGTGAACTTAGACATTAGGCGAACCTAACTGTCCAAGGGAACTAGAGATCACTTCACTCAAAATTATCCTACTAAGGATAAGGTTTGTGAAGTGAGAATTATGGTGAAATGCATGACACACTCTACACACTAACAAGGGCATAATCGTGGTGCAATGGAACGGTGGTGGGACGGTGTAGGGGAGATTGCGATCTACCTCTGCATATGCCCTATATATAAGCCTGTTGCATTGCATTGGGAGGTTGTCAGTGTTAGTATAGGGTGAAGGATGTATAGGACTTAGGAATAGTTAGTTAACACTAGTTATGACCAACCAGGACACTTAGAATAATATTAGGGAAATTTATAGGCACTATGAGTTTAATAACAGATAGGAAATAAACATAATTCCTATATGTAATCCTAACTGTTTAAACGAACTCATTTGACCATTGTTTGTATAACTTACGTTGTAAACGGTAGTAACATGTTTCTATTTCCTTCAGAAACATGCCGCCTCGCCGTCACAACGAAGATGACTCGAACAATGGGGATGCTAACAACAGTAATGCCAACTCCGGCATACAAGAGTTAGCTACACTTATTTCTGGATTGGTGAGCCAACTGACTCAGGCTAACCAGAACATTAACCAGAATCGAGGTGGTGCAAACCAGACAACTTGCACATTCAAACACTTCAATTCCTGCAATCCCCTGAAATTTACGGGTGCAGAATCAGCCACTGGTCTGCTGCAGTGGTTCGAGAGTATGGAGAACACCTTCATCAACAGCGAATGTCCCGAAAATCTGAAAGTTCGCTATGCCACCAGTGTTTTCCAAAAGAGAGCACTGACTTGGTGGAACGGGGAGAAGCGAACTAGGGGAGTGGATGCTGCACTCGCATTGACGTGGACTGAGGTCAAGAACTTGATGACCACTGAATTCTGTCCTCGAAGCGAGATGAGGAAACTGGAGACTGAGTTCTGGGAACTCAAACAAGATAGTGGCGAGAACGTCATCTATAACACTCAGTTTCATGAGTATAGTTTACTGGTACCTCATCTGGTGACACCTTTGGAGAGAGCAATTGAGAAGTATATCGGTGGGCTGCCGGTACAGATTCAGGATACAGTCTACGGGAGCAATCCCAAAACACTGGAGGCTGCGATCCGTCTATCTGCAACTCTTACTGATAATCACGTGAAGAATGGAACACTTACTCGGAAGGGACACAAGAAGACTGACACCAAGACTACTGCAAAGGAAGTCAAAACTGAAGTCAAGTCTGAAGCCGCTAGTTCATCGAAGAGTAACAACAAGAAGAGGAAGACCAGAAACTTCATGGTCACTGCTCCTGCTGCCAAATCTGCGCAGCAATCCTCAAACAATTCAACTGCCAGGAATTTCATTGGGAACACTCCTCAGTGTAATACCTGCCGATATCATCACGCACCAAATTTGCCATGTCGCGTCTGCAACAACTGCGGCAAGTTCGGTCATTTTGCTAACGTCTGTAGGAGTGCACCGCAAGCACAAAGGATGCAACATGCACCGCTTGCACTGCCAGCTCCTCATACACAACCTATTCCTGCTGTACCCATTCGCCAGGTACCTCAAGCACAGGCAAGAGCCTGTTATGAATGTGGTGAAGTGGGTCACTTCAGAAATCAGTGCCCAAAGTTGACTGGAAATAATCAGAGGGTGGCAAGAGGCCGGGCTTTTCAACTGAATGCTCCAGCTGCTCAAGCCAACCAGGATGTGGTCAACGGTACATTTCTGATCAACAACTCTTATGCATCTGTCTTATTTGATTCTGGTGCCGATAGGAGTTTCGTTTCATATGATTTTGAATGCTTGCTTGGTAGAACACGTACATACTTAGATAAACCGTTCAATGTGGAGGTGGCTGACGGAAACACTATTGATATTGACACTATTATCGTTGGATGTACGGTGAACTTAAATGATCACGTTTTCCCAATTGATCTCATACCTATGCATCTTGGTAGCTTTGATGTTATCATAGGCATGGATTGGTTAGCCACCCACAGAGCGGAGATTGTTTGTCATGAGAAATATATTCGTATTCCTTTAGCTTCGGGTGAAACTTTGAGAATAATTGGAGAAACTGCTAGTAAAGGTCTTAAGCTGATGTCTTGCACTAAAGCACATAAGTACCTTAGAAAGAAATGTATAGCCTTCCTAGCACACATTGTGGAGAAGAAAGAGAAAGAGAAGAGAATTGAAGATGTTCCGGTGATACGAGATTTTCCAGAAGTTTTTCCAGACGATTTACCGGGACTTCCACCAGAACGTCAAGTTGAGTTTCGAATCGACTTAGTACCGGGTGCGAACCCAGTCGCCAAAGCTCCTTACAGACTTGCACCATCGGAGTTGCAAGAATTGGCGAGCCAGCTGCAAGAACTTACCGATAAAGGATTCATTCGCCCGAGCCATTCACCATGGGGTGCACCGGTCCTATTTGTCAAGAAAAAGGACGGGTCATTCCGAATGTGCATCGATTACCGCGAATTGAACAAACTTACAATCAAGAATCGATATCCACTGCCGCGTATCGATGACCTCTTCGATCAGCTTCAAGGCTCGGCATGGTTTTCAAAAATCGATCTTAGGTCTGGGTATCATCAGCTTCGCGTACATGATGATGATATTCCCAAGACTGCTTTCAGAACGAGATATGGCCATTATGAATTTTTGGTAATGCCTTTCGGTCTTACCAATGCACCTGCGGTTTTCATGGACCTCATGAACCGAGTTTGCAGGCCATACTTGGATAAATTTGTGATAGTATTCATTGATGATATTCTGATCTACTCAAAGACTAAGGAAGAACACGAGAAACACCTTAAGTTGGTTTTGGAGATCCTAAGAGAGGAGCGGCTGTATGCCAAATTCTCTAAATGTGAATTTTGGCTTAAAGAAGTTCAATTCTTGGGACACATAGTCAACGAATACGGTGTTCACGTGGATCCTGCAAAGATTGATGCTGTGAAGAATTGGAGTACGCCGAAGACACCGACGGAGATTCGATCGTTTCTTGGACTCGCCGGTTACTATCGGCGGTTCATATCGAACTTCTCCAGGATTGCTGTCCCTCTCACTGCTTTGACTCAAAAGAATAGGCCATACGAGTGGGGACCAAAGCAAGAAGAGGCATTTCAGACCTTGAAGCAGAAACTTTGTGATGCTCCGGTCTTGACATTGCCTGACGGAAATGATGATTTTGTGGTTTATTGTGATGCATCCAACCTAGGTCTCGGTTGTGTTCTCATGCAACGGGGAAAGGTTGTGGCTTATGCATCAAGACAATTGAAGATTCACGAAAAGAACTACACCACACACGACTTGGAACTTGGTGCAGTCGTGTTTGCCTTGAAGATATGGAGACACTATCTTTATGGCACTAAGTGTGTAGTCTTTACTGATCATAAGAGTTCACAACATATTCTGAATCAGAAAGAGCTTAACATGAGACAACGGAGATGGGTTGAACTGTTAAATGATTATGACTGTGAAATTCGCTACCATCCTGGTAAAGCGAATGTAGTAGCAGATGCGCTTAGTCGCAAAAGTCAAGTTCGGATTCATAGTGTCCGAGTGCACACTAATCTCCGTAATGATGTTCTCACAGCCCAACAACACTCATTAGCTCAAGATAACTTGAAAAATGAGATGTCTTGCGGGGCTGAAATCTTATTGGAAACTAAGGACGACGGTTTGATGTATTACTTGAATCGGTTGTGGATACCTAACAGGGGTGATCTTAGGATGCTGATTATGGATGAAGCTCATAAGTCTCGTTATTCAATCCATCCAGGTGCTGATAAGATGTATCAAGACCTTAGGGGCTTGTACTGGTGGCCTGGAATGAAGAAGGATATTGCCGAGTATGTGTCTAAGTGCCTTAACTGTGCAAAGGTCAAGGCGGAACATCAGCGACCTTCTGGATTGTTAATACAACCTGAAATACCGATGTGGAAGTGGGAGAATATCTCTATGGATTTCATTACTAAACTTCCACGTACCGCGAACGGTAAAGATTACTTATGGGTGATTGTTGATAGATTAACCAAGTCGGCTCATTTCTTACCGATACGCGAAACTTACCCTGTGCGGAAGTTAGCTCGTATCTACATTGATGAAATCATTAGCCGACATGGCATTCCCTTAAGCATAATATCGGACCGTGATGCTCGTTTCACGGCACGATTTTGGGAATCACTTCATGAAGCTTTTGGAACAAGACTGGATCTTAGCACTGCTTATCATCCTCAAACGGATGGTCAAACGGAGCGAACGATTCAAACATTGGAAGATATGTTAAGAGCTTGTGTCATCGATTTTGGTGGCAATTGGGATAGCCATCTACCATTGGTTGAGTTCTCGTATAACAACAGTTATCACGCGAGCATTGGTATGGCGCCGTTCGAAGCTCTTTATGGCAGGAAATGTCGGTCACCTATTTGTTGGACCGAGGTCGGCGATTCGCAGATTACTGGTCCTGAGATTATTCAGGAAACGACTGACAAGATCCGCCAGATCCGTGACAATCTGTTAGCTGCTCGCAGTCGACAGAAGAGCTACGCGGATAAAAGAAGAAAACCTTTGGAGTTTGAAGTGGGAGATATGGTATTACTTAAAGTGTCGCCTTGGAAGGGCGTTGTTCGATTCGGAAAGAAGGGGAAGCTTGCTCCACGTTATGTTGGCCCTTTTAAGATCCTTGAACGGATCGGGAAGGTTGCCTACAAGTTAGAACTTCCTCCTGAACTTAGTAATGTGCACCCAACGTTTCACGTGTCCAATCTAAGAAAGTGCTTAGCTGATCAGGATCTTCAGGTACCACTCGATGACATCCGCATCGATGATACCATGCACTTCGTTGAAAAACCAGTGGAGATAATGGATCGTGAGATTAAACAGCTCAAACGCAGTAGAATTCCAATTGTCAAAGTACGTTGGGAATCGAAGCGGGGTCCAGAATTCACATGGGAGCGGGAAGATCAGATGAAGCTTAAGAACCCACATTTATTTGCTACAGTCACTCCAAGTTGAATTTCGGGACGAAATTCCTTTAACTAGGGGAGACTGTAACATCACTGTACTTTCGGTTGTCCGTACGTCCGTACATCCGTACGAATGTACTGTTACGACTGGATATTTATGATTATTAATGATTATGAGATTATTGATTGACTTTACTGATATTATCACTGTTGCTGGTATACATGACTATAATATATTATACGCGTAAACCATGGGAAGTTTAGTTGTAAATTAACTAAACAGAACCAGAGTGTTTATCGCAGATGATTATACTGATTATGGGTTATTGTTATGGAATGAGAATGGATTTGGGATGGAACTTGGAGTTTGTTTGAGTCTGGTTACTAAACGTAGTCAAGGACCCATGGTCATGGTTTATCGAAATAGCGGTGGGACGGTGGCTAGGGCAGTTGCGACTGACCCTTACATATGCCCTATATATATGCATATTTCGGTCTATCATGGATGTGTCAGTGACTAGGGTTTAGTGGGTTTTGGTTTGGGAAATGATAATATTAAAGTTAATAAATGTTGGGAGTTAATTACGCGATGTGAGGTTACGAACATTAGTTAAACGCGAGTATTGATTTAGAAACATTAACTTAATAATGTATTCGCGTGGGTGACGATTCACACGAATATGATTATTAAGAATAATGTTCTAAAACGATATTCCATAAATCATAAATCAAATCGAAATACGGTACGAGCATCGGATTCGCAAAGGTGACGATCTTTACGAATACGTACGCGAGTAACGCTTTTCGACGAGATAGTTAAACATTATCAAACGATATTAATCTAATAAATGGAAACTAAAAACGTTTATTAGGAATCACAACCTAAAATGTTTTCGAATAAATTAATTTATTAAATAATTGATTTAGCGAAAACGAAACGGAATTGTTTTACGAAATAATTTGTTTAAAATCAGTTTCTTTATAACTATTTAATTATTTAAACGAGATCACTTTACGAGACAACGATTATTTAAAAATCAATTATATTAATGAAACCCTATTATTTAAACACTTTATGTTTAAATATGTTTATCGTGTAAAAACCGAGCAATTAAATATTTTTATCGCGATAAAAACAAGTCCGAGCCACTGGGGATTGCACAGGTCATTAAAGAAGAAGACTTCTTCTTCTTCTTCATTTTCACAATTGCCTTTCTCTCTCTAAATCTTCAAACCCGCCACTAGTTTCTCTCTCTAACTTCTCTCTAACGTATCTCATTCGTTTCTTCACGAAATCGCGAGATCTCGGAGCCTAAACGACCGGGGAATCAAGGAGAACAAGGAAGTACAAGAAAATCTTACGTTTGATCCACGAAACGAGGTAAATCTGGTGTTTTATTTTCGGTTTTCTTATGCTAAAGAGACACGGCTTACATTCTTAGTTGTTAAACGATTTTAGTGCTAGATCTTTGTTAAATGCGTTAATTCTAACATGTGGAAGCTTAGTCGAACCTACAATAGATCAGTTTCGGAGGTGATAATGATGAGGTAGACCGATTCGTGAAACAAGGGGGGGCGAACCCTGGAATTTCCCTTAGCCGAACCCTCTTTCCCTTTGGCCGAGCCTATGTGGGCGGGAAAACAATGGTGGCGAACCCTTAGAGATGACCGAACCTTGGCTACGAACCCTCAGCCATCACCGAACCCTTCTGGGCACCGAACTCTCTAAGGTGGGACGAACTTTAGGTCTGAATACAACCGAACCATGCATGGCCACGAACCATGCATGAAGTGGCGAACCCTTGGCCGAGTCTATCCCTCCGCGAACCCTTCTTAGTTGTTGGTCGAACCTAGGACTAAAGAGCCACGAACCCTAGTATGGTAAGAGCCGAACCTTAGGTTTTACCCTAAGGGTTCGCTGCTCTATTGGGATAAAAATTTAATTATGAGCTAATTAAGGGGGTTAAGGGCAATTAGGGGACATGATTACATACATGTATATATGCATAGGTATAAACACATGTAATGAAGTACCCATGCATTCATGAGAAGTTAACCACCACATGTCCATTTTAATTTGAGTTTTAAGAGATTAAATATTTATATGAATGTTGAACTCGTGTTATAATTAACTCAAATTTGGATGATTATTGAAACTTTAATTAAATTGTTAATAACCTAACCAAAGTGGTCGACATAGTGAACATGTATGCAAAAGGGATACTTATGATATTACAACAAGTGGATCATAATAACATAGCTAGAACTAACAAGACTAAACTATGAATGGATGATACACCTTTATAAAAGATTTAGAAGTTATCTTAACTTAGGATAAGTAAACTAAGTTAAGAAAACATTTATGATCTAATTAAAAGAGAAACATTTGCGAATGATCAATCACGATGAAACAAGTATACTTATGATTACAGACATACATTAAATTACAGATCTTTGAGTTATTTCGAGTTACATACGCGAGTGCGCATAATACGAGAACCCGGATTCTAAGGACTTCAGGTGAGTTCTCATAACCTCCCTTTCTTTAAACTGTTTTAGTTTTAAAACTCGGAGGTGAAACATGTATACCGGTTTAAATATTATTTTGATAACACAAGGTTAATACCTGTTTATCAATATGATACTCACATTTGGAAATATTATTATTAATGGATTATCTATTATTTCTTTATATCCGTGTAAACATTGTTATTGACTTAGGTCAATAACAAAGATTACATGTATTGTCACGTGGATGATTTCCACATCCGTGAATCATTACTCTTAACTTCTGTTAATTGTTATGACTTCATGTATTGTCATGTGGAGGGTTTCCACATCCGTGAAGTATTGCTCTTGACTTCGGTTAATTGCTTTGACTTCATGTATTGTCACGTGGTTAGCGACCACTCCATGATTCATGTATCTAACTTATGTTAAATACATAAGGAATCATGTATAGTCACGAACATTGATTGAGAATATGATTGATTGAGTTTGGTTGATTTGTTGTGATTGATTGCCTATATTTGATTATGATTATTTGTGATTGGCTATGATTGATTTGGTTATGTGGTTATGTGATTGTGTATGTGTTTGGCTGTTGAATTGATGGATGTGTGTTGGATTATCTCATACAGGTATTCATATGGATTTTCTCAAGAAGATCATAAGTTTTATACCCGTTTTTTTTAAAAAAGCATTTATATAAAACCATTTTAAGCATAAACTTTCAAACGCATTTTTACTAAAACATTTTTAAATATAAAAACTTATGATTACTCACCAACTACTTTTGTAGTTGACACTTGTTTTTCTTACATGTTTCAGGTGATGGAGACAAGTAGGAATGAAGAGAGGATCTCTTCTATTTTGGACATCATCACCATATAGGATCTTGGACTTAGTTAATTAACTAAATTTCTGGCGATTAGAGTTTAGTTAGTTTAACTAAATCTTTTGTGTATTTGACTTACTTGATTCATGATGAACATGATTTTTGTGTAATTATTTTGGTTGATTAAATGTTATGTGATGATTTGATTTAGATGCCCACGAGCTTTTGAACAATCTACACATCCCTCGTGGCATCCCGATGATTCCGCCGTCGGTCGGGGTGTTACAGATTGGTATCAGAGCCTGGGTTATAGGGAATTAGGTTACTAGAAATGGTTGACCTAGTCTATAACCGTAGGATACCCTAGTATGAATAAATTCATACACTAGTTAGTATATTCGGGATTTCATGCTTATATGTTTATTACATGTTATATGAACTCCTGTTATACATCTGATATATATATGCTGCTTATTAATTTCTTGCTTATGTGTGCCCTAATGATTCAATAAGGACATGCACGTGGTGTATCGTAAAGGTGGTGGGACGTTGGCTAGGGCAGTTGCGACTGACCCTTACATATGCCCTATATATATACCATTTACGGTACATTAGGTGGATGTCAGTATTGAAGAATGTGGGAACTACCCGTTTGGGAAATTATTTGCTTAGGAAACTGATTGCTTAGGAATTATCTGTTTTAGGAAAATTATCTGTTTGATCTATAAACTCCAGACAAGGACACACTCGTGGTATACTACAAAGGTGGTGGGACGGTGGCTGGGGCAGTTGCGACTGACCCCTACATATGCCCTATACATATACCATTTGTAGTATATCGGGGGTCTGTCAGTGTCAGGAACTTAGGATATTACTAGGAATTATTTTGAGATGGATGTTGATGGTCTGTTGGTTAAGGTTGGTTTGGAATGACACTTTGGATGATCACACTTGATAAACACTTATAAATTCCCTTATAAAAACATACGGATTGGACACGTAGGGTGCATAGGATTAATGAACGATATGAGCGATTAGTGATGGAATATGGACTTGGGTGATGATATAGACACTTGATGATAATATAAACGCATAGTGATGATACTAACACTTAGTGATGGTATGGACACTTGATGAGAATAAACTATAGGGAGGATATGAACACTTAGTGACAATAAGAGCACTTTGTGATGATATGAACCCTCATTGATGAGTTTGACATTGAGATTGACATTGATTTAGTGAACTTAGACAGTTAGAGGAACCTTAATGTCAGGTGAACTTAGACATTAGGTGAGCTTAGGAATAGGTAAGCCTACATGTCAGGTGAACTTAGACATTAGGCGAACCTAACTGTCCAAGGGAACTAGAGATCACTTCACTCAAAATTATCCTACTAAGGATAAGGTTTGTGAAGTGAGAATTATGGTGAAATGCATGACACACTCTACACACTAACAAGGGCATAATCGTGGTGCAATGGAACGGTGGTGGGACGGTGTAGGGGAGATTGCGATCTACCTCTGCATATGCCCTATATATAAGCTGTTGCATTGCATTGGGAGGTTGTCAGTGTTAGTATAGGGTGAAGGATGTATAGGACTTAGGAATAGTTAGTTAACACTAGTTATGACCAACCAGGACACTTAGAATAATAATAGGGAAATTTATAGGCACTATGAGTTTAATAACAGATAGGAAATAAACATAATTCCTATATGTAATCCTAACTGTTTAAACGAACTCATTTGACCATTGTTTGTATAACTTACGTTGTAAACGGTAGTAACATGTTTCTATTTCCTTCAGAAACATGCCGCCTCGCCGTCACAACGAAGATGACTCGAACAATGGGGATGCTAACAACAGTAATGCCAACTCCGGCATACAAGAGTTAGCTACACTTATTTCTGGATTGGTGAGCCAACTGACTCAGGCTAACCAGAACATTAACCAGAATCGAGGTGGTGCAAACCAGACAACTTGCACATTCAAACACTTCAATTCCTGCAATCCCTGAAATTTACGGGTGCAGAATCAGCCACTGGTCTGCTGCAGTGGTTCGAGAGTATGGAGAACACCTTCATCAACAGCGAATGTCCGAAAATCTGAAAGTTCGCTATGCCACCAGTGTTTTCCAAAAGAGAGCACTGACTTGGTGGAACGGGGAAAAGCGAACTAGGGGAGTGGATGCTGCACTCGCATTGACGTGGACTGAGGTCAAGAACTTGATGACCACTGAATTCTGTCCTCGAAGCGAGATGAGGAAACTGGAGACTGAGTTCTGGGAACTCAAACAAGATAGTGGCGAGAACGTCATCTATAACACTCAGTTTCATGAGTATAGTTTACTGGTACCTCATCTGGTGACACCTTTGGAGAGAGCAATTGAGAAGTATATCGGTGGGCTGCCGGTACAGATTCAGGATACAGTCTACAGGAGCAATCCCAAAACACTGGAGGCTGCGATCCGTCTATCTGCAACTCTTACTGATAATCACGTGAAGAATGGAACACTTACTCGGAAGGGACACAAGAAGACTTACACCAAGACTACTGCAAAGGAAGTCAAAACTGAAGTCAAGTCTGAAGCCGCTAGTTCATCGAAGAGTAACAACAAGAAGAGGAAGACCAGAAACTTCATGGTCACTGCTCCTGCTGCCAAATCTGCGCAGCAATCCTCAAACAATTCAACTGCCAGGAATTTCATGGGAACACTCCTCAGTGTAATACCTGCCGATATCATCACGCACCAAATTTGCCATGTCGCGTCTGCAACAACTGCGGCAAGTTCGGTCATTTTGCTAACGTCTGTAGGAGTGCACCGCAAGCACAAAGGATGCAACATGCACCGCTTGCACTGCCAGCTCCTCATACACAACCTATTCCTGCTGTACCCATTCGCCAGGTACCTCAAGCACAGGCAAGAGCCTGTTATGAATGTGGTGAAGTGGGTCACTTCAGAAATCAGTGCCCAAAGTTGACTGGAAATAATCAGAGGGTGGCAAGAGGCCGGGCTTTTCAACTGAATGCTCCAGCTGCTCAAGCCAACCAGGATGTGGTCAACGGTACATTTCTGATCAACAACTCTTATGCATCTGTCTTATTTGATTCTGGTGCCGATAGGAGTTTCGTTTCATATGATTTTGAATGCTTGCTTGGTAGAACACGTACATACTTAGATAAACCGTTCAATGTGGGGTGGCTGACGGAAACACTATTGATATTGACACTATTATCGTTGGATGTACGGTGAACTTAAATGATCACGTTTTCCCAATTGATCTCATACCTATGCATCTTGGTAGCTTTGATGTTATCATAGGCATGGATTGGTTAGCCACCCACAGAGCGGAGATTGTTTGTCATGAGAAATATATTCGTATTCCTTTAGCTTCGGGTGAAACTTTGAGAATAATTGGAGAAACTGCTAGTAAAGGTCTTAAGCTGATGTCTTGCACTAAAGCACATAAGTACCTTAGAAGAAATGTATAGCCTTCCTAGCACACATTGTGGAGAAGAAAGAGAAAGAGAAGAGAATTGAAGATGTTCCGGTGATACGAGATTTTCCAGAAGTTTTTCCAGACGATTTACCGGGTCTTCCACCAGAACGTCAAGTTGAGTTTCGAATCGACTTAGTACCGGTGCGAACCCAGTCGCCAAAGCTCCTTACAGACTTGCGCCATCGGAGTTGCAAGAATTGGCGAGCCAGCTGCAAGAACTTACCGATAAAGGATTCATTCGCCCGAGCCATTCACCATGGGGTGCACCGGTCCTATTTGTCAAGAAAAAGGACGGGTCATTCCGAATGTGCATCGATTACCGCGAATTGAACAAACTTACAATCAAGAATCGATATCCACTGCCGCGTATCGATGACCTCTTCGATCAGCTTCAAGGCTCGGCATGGTTTTCAAAAATCGATCTTAGGTCTGGGTATCATCAGCTTCGCGTACATGATGATGATATTCCCAAGACTGCTTTCAGAACAAGATATGGCCATTATGAATTTTGGTAATGCCTTTCGGCCTTACCAATGCACCTGCGGTTTTCATGGACCTCATGAACCGAGTTTGCAGGCCATACTTGGATAAATTTGTGATAGTATTCATTGATGATATTCTGATCTACTCAAAGACTAAGGAAGAACACGAGAAACACCTTAAGTTGGTTTTGGAGATCCTAAGAGAGGAGCGGCTGTATGCCAAATTCTCTAAATGTGAATTTTGGCTTAAAGAAGTTCAATTCTTGGGACACATAGTCAACGAATACGGTGTTCACGTGGATCCTGCAAAGATTGATGCTGTGAAGAATTGGAGTACGCCGAAGACACCGACGGAGATTCGATCGTTTCTTGGACTCGCCGGTTACTATCGGCGGTTCATATCGAACTTCTCCAGGATTGCTGTCCCTCTCACTGCTTTGACTCAAAAGAATAGGCCATACGAGTGGGGACCAAAGCAAGAAGAGGCATTTCAGACCTTGAAGCAGAAACTTTGTGATGCTCCGGTCTTGACATTGCCTGACGGAAATGATGATTTTGTGGTTTATTGTGATGCATCCAACCTAGGTCTCGGTTGTGTTCTCATGCAACGGGGAAAGGTTGTGGCTTATGCATCAAGACAATTGAAGATTCACGAAAAGAACTACACCACACACGACTTGGAACTTGGTGCAGTCGTGTTTGCCTTGAAGATATGGAGACACTATCTTTATGGCACTAAGTGTGTAGTCTTTACTGATCATAAGAGTTTACAACATATTCTGAATCAGAAAGAGCTTAACATGAGACAACGGAGATGGGTTGAACTGTTAAATGATTATGACTGTGAAATTCGCTACCATCCTGGTAAAGCGAATGTAGTAGCAGATGCGCTTAGTCGCAAAAGTCAAGTTCAGATTCATAGTGTCCGAGTGCACACTAATCTCCGTAATGATGTTCTCACAGCCCAACAACACTCATTAGCTCAAGATAACTTGAAAAATGAGATGTCTTGCGGGGCTGAAATCTTATTGGAAACTAAGGATGACGGTTTGATGTATTACTTGAATCGGTTGTGGATACCGAACAGGGGTGATCTTAGGATGCTGATTATGGATGAAGCTCATAAGTCTCGTTATTCAATCCATCCAGGTGCTGATAAGATGTATCAAGACCTTAGGGGCTTGTACTGGTGGCCTGGAATGAAGAAGGATATTGCTGAGTATGTGTCTAAGTGCCTTAACTGTGCAAAGTCAAGGCAGAACATCAGCGACCTTGGATTGTTAATACAACCAGAATACCGATGTGGAAGTGGGAGAATATCTCTATGGATTTCATTACTAAACTTCCACGTACGCGAACGGTAAAGATAGTATATGGGTGATTGTTGATAGATTAACCAAGTCGGCTCATTTCTTACCGATACGCGAAACTTACCCTGTGCGGAAGTTAGCTCGTATCTACATTGATGAGATCATTAGCCGACATGGTATTCCCTTAAGCATAATATCGGACCGTGATGCTCGTTTCACGGCACGATTTTGGGAATCACTTCATGAAGCTTTTGGAACAAGACTGGATCTTAGCACTGCTTATCATCCTCAAACGGATGGTCAAACGGAGCGAACGATTCAAACATTGGAAGACATGTTAAGAGCTTGTGTCATCGATTTGGTGGCAATTGGGATAGCCATCTACCATTGGTTGAGTTCTCGTATAACAACAGTTATCACGCGAGCATTGGTATGGCGCCGTTCGAAGCTCTTTATGGCAGGAAATGTCGGTCACCTATTTGTTGGACCGAGGTCGGCGATTCGCAGATTACTGGTCCTGAGATTATTCAGGAAACGACTGACAAGATCCGCCAGATCCGTGACAATCTGTTAGCTGCTCGCAGTCGACAGAAGAGCTACGCGGATAAAAGAAGAAAAACTTTGGAGTTTGAAGTGGGAGATATGGTATTACTTAAAGTGTCGCCTTGGAAGGGCGTTGTTCGATTTCGGAAAGAAGGGGAAGCTTGCTCCACGTTATGTTGGCCCTTTTAAGATCCTTGAACGGATCGGGAAGGTTGCCTACAAGTTAGAACTTCCTCCTGAACTTAGTAATGTGCACCCAACGTTTCACGTGTCCAATCTAAGAAAGTGCTTAGCTGATCAGGATCTTCAGGTACCACTCGATGACATCCGCATCGATGATACCATGCACTTCGTTGAAAAACCAGTGGAGATAATGGATCGTGAGATTAAACAGCTCAAACGCAGTAGAATTCCAATTGTCAAAGTACGTTGGGAATCGAAGCGGGGTCCAGAATTCACATGGGAGCGGGAAGATCAGATGAAGCTTAAGTACCCACATTTATTTACTACGGTCACTCCAAGTTGAATTTCGGGACGAAATTCCTTTAACTAGGGGAGACTGTAACATCACTGTACTTTCGGTTGTCCGTACGTCCGTACATCCGTACGATGTACTGTTACGACTGGATATTTATGATTATTAATGATTATGAGATTATTGATTGACTTTACTGATATTATCACTGTTGCTGGTATACATGATTATAATTATTATACGCGTAAACCATGGGAAGTTAGTTGTAAATTAACTAAACAGAACCAGGTGTGTATCGCAGATGATTATAGATGATTATGGGTTATTGTTATGGAATGAGAATGGATTGGGATGGAACTTGGAGTTTGTTTGAGTCTGGTTACTAAACGTAGTCAAGGACCCATGGTCATGGTTTATCGAAATAGCGGTGGGACGGTGGCTAGGGCAGTTGCGACTGACCCTTACATATGCCCTATATATATGCATATTTCGGTCTATCATGGATGTGTCAGTGACTAGGGTTTAGTGGGTTTTGGTTTGGGAAATGATAATATTAAAGTTAATAAATGTTGGGAGAGTTAATTACGCGATGTGAGGTTACGAACATTAGTTAAACGCGAGTATTGATTTAGAAACATTAACTTAATAATGTATTCGCGTGGGTGACGATTCACACGAATATGATTATTAAGAATAATGTTCTAAAACGATATTCCATAAATCATAAATCAAATCGAAATACGGTACGAGCATCGGATTCGCAAAGGTGACGATCTTTACGAATACGTACGCGAGTAACGCGTTTCGACGAGATAGTTAAAATTATCAAACGATATTAATCTAATAAATGGAAAAAAAACGTTTATTAGGAATCACAACCTAAAATGTTTTCGAATAAATTAATTTATTAAATAATTGATTTAGCGAAAACGAAACGGAATTGTTTTACGAAATAATTTGTTTAAAAATCAGTCTTTATAAACTATTTAATTATTTAAAGAGATCACTTTACGAGACAAACGATTATTAAAAATCAATTTATTAATGAAACCCTATTATTTAAACACTTTATGTTTAAATATGTTTATCGTGAAAAACCGAGCAATTAAATATTTTTATCGCGATAAAAACCAGGTCCGAGCCACTGGGGATTGCACAGGTCATAAAGAAGAAGACTTCTTCTTCTCTTCATTTTCACAATTGCTTTCTCTCTCTAAATCTTCAAACCCGCCACTAGTTTCTCTCTCTACTTCTCTCTAACTATCTCATTCGTTCTTCACGAAATCGCGAGATCTCGGAGCCTAAACGACCGGGGAATCAAGGAGAACAAGGAAGTAAAGAAAATCTTACGTTTGATCCACGAAACGAGGTAAATCTGGTGTTTTATTTTCGGTTTTCTTATGCTAAAGAGACACGGCTTACATTCTTAGTGTTAAACGATTTTAGTGCTAGATCTTTGTTAAATGCGTTAATTCTAACATGTGGAAGCTTAGTCGAACCTCAAATAGATCAGTTTCGGAGGGTGATAATGATGAGGTAGATCGATTCGTGAAAACAAGGGGGGGCGAAACCCTGGAATTTCCCTTAGCCGAAACCTCTTCCCTTTGGCCGAGCCTATGTGGGCGGGAAAACAATGGTGGCGAACCTTAGAGATGACCGAACCTTGGCTACGAACCCTCAGCCATCACCGAACCCTTCTGGGCACCGAAATCTCTAAGGTGGGACGAACTTTAGGTCTGAATACAACCGAACCATGCATGGCCACGAACCATGCATGAAGTGGCGAACCTTGGCCGAGTCTATCCCTCCGCGAACCCTTCTTAGTTGTTGGTCGAACCTAGGACTAAAGAGCCACGAACCTAGTATGGTAAGAGCCGAACCTTAGGTTTTAACCTAAGGGTTCGCTGTCTATTGGGATAAAAAATTAATTATGAGCTAATTAAGGGGGTTAAGGGCAATTAGGGGACATGATTACATACATGTATATATGCATAGGATAAACACATGTAATGAGAGTACCCATGCATTCATGAGAAGTTAACCACCACATGTCCATTTTAATTTGAGTTTTAAGAGATTAAATATTTATATGAAGGTTGAACTCGTGTTATAATTAACTCAAATTGGATGATTATTGAAACTTTAATTAAATTGTTAATAACCTAACCAAAGTGGTCGACATAGTGAACATGTATGCAAAAGGGATACTTATGATATTACAACAAGTGGATCATAATAACATAGCTAGAACTAACAAGACTAAACTATGAATGGATGATACACCTTATATAAAAGATTTAGAAGTTATCTTAACTTAGGATAAGTAAACTAAGTTAAGAAAACATTATGATCTAATTAAAAGAGAAAACATTGCGAATGATCAATCACGATGAAACAAAGTATACTTATGATTACAGGACATACATTAAATTACAGATCTTTGAGTTATTTCGAGTTACATACGCGAGGTGCGCATAATACGAGAACCCGGATTCTAAGGACTTCAGGTGAGTTCTCATAACCTCCCTTTCTTTAAACTGTTTTAGTTTTAAAATCGGAGGTGTGAAACATGTATACCGGTTTAAATATATTTTGATAACACAAGGTTAATACCTGTTTATCAATATGATATTCACATTGGAAAATATTATTATTAAGGATTATCTATTATTCTTTATATATCCGTGTAAAACATTGTTATTGACTTAGGTCAATAACAAAGATTACATGTATTGTCACGGGATGATTTCCACATCCGTGAATCATTACTCTTAACTTCTGTTAATTGTTTTGACTTCAATGTATTGTCATGTGGAGGGTTTCCACATCCGTGAAGTATTGCTCTTGACTTCGGTTAATTGCTTTGACTTCATGTATTGTCACGTGGTTAGCGACCACTCCATGATTCATGTATCTAACTTATGTTAAATACATAAGGAATCATGTATAGTCACGAACATTGATTGAGAATATGATTGATTGAGTTGGTTGATTTGTTGTGATTGATTGCCTATATTTGATTATGATTATTTGTGATTGGCTATGATTGATTTGGTTATGTGGTTATGTGATTGTGTATGTGTTTGGCTGTTGAATTGATGGATGTGTGTTGGATTATCTCATACAGGTATTATATGGATTTTTCAAGAAGATCATAAGTTTTATACCCGTTTTTTAAAAAGCATTTTATAAAACCATTTAAGCATAAACTTTCAAACGCATTTTTACTAAACATTTTTAAATATAAAAACTTATGATTACTCACCAACTACTTTTGTAGTTGACACTTGTTTTCTTACATCTTTAGGTGATGGAGACAAGTAGGATGAAGAGAGGATCTCTTCTATTTTGGACATCATCACCATATAGGATCTTGGACTTAGTTAATTAACTAATTTCTGGCGATTAGAGTTTAGTTAGTTTAACTAAATCTTTTGTGGTTTGACTTACTTGATTCATGATGAACATGATTTTGTGTAATTATTTGGTTGATTAAATGTTATGTGATGATTGATTTAGATGCCCACGAGCTTTTGAACAATCTACACATCCCTCGTGGCATCCCGATGATTCCGCCGTCGGTCGGGGTGTTACAG